>JAGKPW010002424.1:0-55877 GCA_019926035.1 Melaleuca alternifolia | reverse complement strand
TAAACTCTAAGGCTCCGTTCGTTTCACGGAAAATATTCTTCCGGAAAATATTTTCTGGAAATTGTGGTGTTCGGGGGGCAGAAAATAATTTGCCAAAGAAAATGTTTTCCAATCCATGGAAAATATCATTCTTAAAATGAAGAAAATGTTTTCCTTCCAAAAAGAAAGGAAAACATTTTCCAAGATCTGTAACAGCCTCCCTCCTCTCTCTCTCTCTCTCTCCCTTTTCTCTCTCCTCTCTCCTCTCTTTCCCCACCCCAACCGAATTCCTCTCTCTCTCCCTCTCCCTCTTCTCTCAACATTTCTCTCTCTCTCTCTCTCTCTCCCTTTTCTCTCTCCTCTCTCCTCTCTTTCCCCTTCCCAGCCGAACTCCTCTCTCTCTCTCTCTCTCTCTCTCTCTCTCTTCTCTCTGACATTTCTCCACTGAACAACATAAAATAATTTCCGGTCTGTTTTTAAGTTTCAAGCGAACACCAGAAAATATTGTCATTTTCCGGGAAAATGACTTCCTGGAAAATATTTTCCAGAAATGCTATATTTTTCAAGAAACGAACGGAGCCTAAGTTGCGAATTGATATGAATTTGGGAGAGCCAGAGTTACGTTTAATCCTAATAATCCATTGGCCAATCCCATAAATAGTGCATCATTTGAGAAGGTCGCGACACCATAGCATGATTTGGTCTCCATAATGGGAACATGCCCAATCAGCATGGATCCAAAGTCACTATTGCTTTTGTCGACCAATTCCCAGGATTCAATAGTTAAGCTAACATGATTGCCCGCCTTCACTTTGCTTCGCATGTTCTTAACCGTCCGGTCCCCCAACACACACATTTTTGTGGCATCGAGATGCTAGTAGTCATGGAGGGTATGCTCCATATCGATTTCGTCATCCAACTATTTAAACAACACTCTTTACCAAAATCCTAATGAAAGGAGATGCTTTCGTGTTTTTGCAAGGTCTCAAATGTTTACAATTGAATATTGGACAAATGCATACACGAGTCTTTGCTTTCTTGAGTAGCTAGATCCCGGGAATCATAACAATGAAGAATCCACTCTTTGGGTTGAAGTCACTGATGGACACACTCACAGTGGTATTGCAAGTCAACAAAAAACTAGTAAACTGTCTCCATGAACTAAATTGGTTAGAGAACAATTAGTCATTTTTCCACAAGAGTAATTTTGTTTGTTTACGATATCCCAAAATTAGTTCTTTTCTAAAATAAATATGTTCAATCTAGTCTCTGTGTTAGTTGAATATATTCGATGTGGTTCCTGAAATTAAATTTAATAGAATGACCATATTGAATATTTTCAAAAATTCCAAGGACCGGTTTGAACATTTACCAAATTTTCAAGAATCAAATTAAAAAAATTGAAAGTTCATGGACCATATTGCACATTGAGCTTAAATTTATGGACCATCTGTGTCAAATTGAAAGTTTAGGGATTAGATTGCACATTTGTTCAAAGTTCAATGATTATTTGTGACATTTTTCCTATAATGTACTAGCAAATCATATAAATAAATTGAAAAAAATTCGTCCTCTCCATCAACATATACCTTTCTTTCTCGGCGGTATGTTCAGTAGTACATGAGGTGCACCTATCACCTTTTGGCCATTAAAGAAATTGATTTCCTTGAGATGTTGAGCTTGCATGCAAAGGATATGAAGAGCCTTCCAGATTATTGTACATACTTAATAGGATGAGAAAATACTTGAGCACTGAAAAGAGAGGATAAACATAGACTAAACTTGAATTTCTTTCATTGATCTTGTCCTGGTTATGTTTGTAATTTTCTTTTCTTTTTAACTATATTTAGTTTGATTGTTGATTCTAGACGTATTTGATCACATGGAGCCTGCCACATAGGCTACCGTCACTTAGCAAGAAGCTTTTAATAAATCTTTAATCCGTGTGACATTACTCGAAGGTTTTTGTTAATTGGCCCTTATTACGTCACAATCCATGCAAACGGAGGCGGCGGATAATTACACTTGCTAATATCCATCACGAAGTGCAGCATAAAACATGAGAAATGCAGAGTCCTACGGGAGAAAGTGCAACCACAGAATCTATTGGAAGTAAAAGAAGAAATCAAATACGGATAAACCTAAGCACGTCCGGCTCGTACTGTCGTAGGTATCATAAAGAATTATATTTTATTAATTGAGACATTCAACGACCAATTACATAAAGAGCAATTCGTCTATGGGGAAACAATTGTCAATCTAAGCAATCACGTATGGAAAGCATAGGCGTAATCCGATGTCTTGGAGGTCAGGGTATCCGCTTAATTGTTGTCGTACCAAAACTGAGCCTGCAGGTAGTCGACAACCTTCTTGTCCACTTGGAAGGCCTTGGTGAGGACATCAGGCGAAATAGGCGGCTTCGATCCGAACACCGCATTGGCAATGGTAATGACTCCTGGGCTCTGGCTGCTCAAAGCAGCAAAGGCCAGCGCAGGGGTCTTTCCGACGTTCAGTTGAAAGTGGACGAGACCGATTGGGAACACAAACACGTCCCCTTTGTACAAGACTTTGGTGAATTGGGTGTTGTTCAATTGGTTAGACGTAACAAAGCCGACAAGCAGCGTGCCCTCAGCGACGACTAGAATCTCGGTTCCACGAGGGTGAGTGTGGGGAGGATTCAGGCCACCCGGAGCAAAGTCGATACGAGCCATGGAAATGCCGAGAGTGTTGAGTCCTGGAAATTGGTCCACAAAAGCGGGCGTGACTTTCGATCCGAGTGGGTTCACGGTATTCCCTGGGTATCTCAACCCCTTAAAGAGGAAATCATCTGCTGTGGCTTGCTTTGGGTCCTTGCAAAACTTTCCATTCACAAAAACTGCATCTGAAACAGAAATCATGTCAATAGGCCTATTTTAAGCAGAAATTATTTTTGGAGCTATTTCTTTAGGATCAAAAGAAGAGAAGTGTAGAAGTGACGCTACGGCAGATATCTAACCTTTGGGGTCATTGATGGCCACACAGAAGTCCTGAAGCGGACTCGGGTCGTAGGCAAAAGCGGTGGCGGTAGCCAGTGCCAAGATGAGAAGGGTAATTGGAAGAAACTTCATTGTGGTTGTGCACCGGAGAGTTGGGGCTTCGATGTCTTCTCTTCTTCTGTTTGCTCGAGAAAGGAATGAGATATCTTGCATGGAGACACTGTCCCTTTTATAGATGATGGCAATGTTGACCCAGTACAATACTTACTTTGATAAGCAACCCTTCCCAGATCTATACCAAGTCTCCTGTGTTGTAGTTTCCTACTCGGGTGAGACGATTTGTTCCACAACTGCTACGGTTGAATGCCCCTCACTTTGACCAATCCTCTTTCCCAGATAAGGAAAAGCCCGTTGTGTGATATGGAACTGGACTTCTTCAATAACATCTATTTCTTCGGTTTCTTTCTTTACTTTTTCGGTGTTCTGCGCGGATACAAAATCTTGCTAGATTGAGCGAGGGCCAATTCTTCTGTAAGGGCATCATATGATCGTATTATCTGTGAATTTTAAAATTATGTAAAAACCAGCGTATTCATATGCATTTCCATCCTCCCCCATGAAAATACTTGCATGGCTGCCGAATTCACTTACTGGAGAAACTATGTTTACTTTATAATACGAACATGTTGGGTGTTCACCCACAAAAAGTATATTCACAAAACATCAGTTCCCTCAGTTTTCTATGTCTGACTACCCATGCTCTAAACATTCGAACGTATCATCCAAAGTGGAATTAGCCCTAACCGTTTTGTTCTTTGTAATATGTCAAGCTCATTTCTTTCTATTTCTTGAAGCACGTCCCCTAATTTTAACCTCTCTCTCTCTGTCTCTCTCTCTCTCTCTCTCTCTCTCTCTCTCTCTCTCTCTCTCTCTCTCTTAACTCCCGAAAAATCACTTTGTTTTAAATCATTTATTCCTATATGAAGCTGTATTCACCTTTTACAATCTACATGCTGCTTCAAAATTTTCTAATAATAGAATTTTACATTAATGAGAGCAGTAAATTTGCAATTTGAATATTATCTACTAAAGCACAAAAAAATAATTTCTTTTTTACTTTAAGACTTACTTTGCTAAAAAAAATACACATAGTTAGAGGGATCAATTTTGGATTGGCTCGGTTTTTCTATTAAATGCAATATTTAATTGAGGGAACTTCAATTGACGGATATAATATGTTCCGGGTATATCAATACAGGCACTAGGAGCAGAGATGACGTAGGAATTTTCGATATGATGCCTTCCATCACGCAAGTTCATATGGGAAATAACATGAAAAGAAGATCAATCGTCCATGTTCCTGAAGGAAAGAAATTCAAAGTACGCCAAAATAATTTTGATTCTTCTCTTTTTTCAATTAAGAAGAAAAGCAAGTTGATAGGCTATGATTAAGCCATGGATCTCATCTTGACAAGCTGCCCCTTACAAATTCCCCATTTTTTCTAACCTCGTTCTTTTCAATTTCAGTAAGTCCCTTTCACAAATTATAGTGGGACGAAAATTGATGTGCTCTCCATTTTAACCTTATATATTTAAATCAGTGGTTTCTTTCTTTACTGTTTTGAAGTCCCGAGCGGATTATAGTTCATCTGGATTGAGCGAGGCCAATTCCTCAATAAGTGCATCGGGTGACCATATGAATCTGTCAATTGAAAAATGATCAGGAACCAGAGTGTTCATGTGCATCTCCGTCCTCCACCAGGATAACTCTTATTCGCTTCTTATAGATATTATGTTTACTTCTTCACGGAAACATGGAGGGTGTTCACATCTAAGGAAATATCCACAAATATTCCCTCAGTTTTTTATATCCGATAACCCGTGCTCTAGAAATTCAAACGTGGCATCTAATGTTGAACTTGCCCTAATTCTCGATGAGAACTCGTTTATTTTTTTAAAGCAAGGTAGGAACATAAGGTGGCTGAAATAACAAAATGATTCACCTGCAACACGGAAAAACAAACCATTGTCGTGGACCTAGCAGCGTCCATGGCTTCCGCTGCTTCCTGCAGACCAATTGACTGGGGCCAAGTCAAACTCTTGACATGCAACATTTCAAAACAGTCCTCACGGAAACTATTCCGCCGAAACTGGATCATCACCGAAATACACTTCACCGAAAATTGTTCCGATTTTTAATAAAAAAAAATGCAAGTTCTATGGCGATTCGGAACAAAAGTCCCAAAGAATTAAATGGAACATATATTCTTCATCGGAATTTATTCCACAAAGAAGTACGAAACACATTGCTGAAGTTTAATCGATGGCAAAGTCTAATGATGGGCAGATGCCACATCAGAATTAAATGAACATATATTAGTTCTACTAACATTGTAGATATTGATGTTATCGTGTTAAGTGATCACTTTCCTACTTTCACAATTTATTTAACACTTTCATTATTGAGTGTCAAATAAGTATTTGCGCACTTGCGTGATCACCTCACATGGTAGGTGGTTACAATTAAAATTAATCCAAGTTGCCTACCAAAACATTTTCATGATATAATTGGTACCAAAATAGCGTTAGATTAATCTAGCATATTCAAGTCAGTTTGTAGAGGTAAAATATACCTTCTAGTACTTTACATGGTTTCTAATCAACCTACCATAAATAGATTAGGAGCAACTCCTAATTATAAATATTTTACGTACTAAGAACTTAAACTCTAAGTTGCGAATTGATATGAATTTGGAAGAGCCCGAGTTAGGTTTAATCCTAATAATCCATTAGTCAATCCCATAGGTAGTGCATCGTTTGAGAAGGTCGTGACAACATACCAAATGATTTGGTCTCCATAATGGGAACTTGCCAAATCAACATGGATCCAAAGTCACTATTGCTTTTGTCGACCAATTCCCAGGATTCATTAGTTAAGCTAACACGATTGCCTGCCTTCACTTTGCTTCGCATGTTCTGAACCATCCCCTCCCCCAACACACACATTTTTGTGGCATCAAGATGCTAGTAGTCATGGAGGGTATGCTCCATATCGATTTCGACATCCAACTAATTAAACAACATTCTCTTTACCAAAATCCTAATGAAAGGAGATGTTTTCGTGTTTCTGCAAGGCCTCAAATGTTTACAATTGAATATTGGACAAATGCATACACGAATCTTTGCTTTCTTGAGTAGCTAGATCCTGAGAATCATAACAATGAAGAATCCACTCTTTGGGTTTTTTTTTTAGTCGAAAAACATTCTTCATATATTTATATTCGAAAAAGATTGGTAAGGCATTGTTGTGATTTCAGCACAAATAAGATCCATTAGGCTTGGAGGTGGAAACATAATCCATGAACTCGGCAGCTTCTTCTACCTTTGGGATTTTGCAGCCCAATCTGCAATCCGGTTTGCTTCTCTAGGGCAGTGGGCTATTTGCAGTTGTTTGTAGTGCTTCGCATGGGCCTGGGCTTCCCTAATAAGTGCGCAAGCTTCCCAATTTACTTGATCTATACCCGCATCGATCATTTCTGCCAAAGTACAATTATCAGACTCTAGAAGCAGCATCCGTTCGTGAAACCCTTTGAAGTAAATTAGGTTTTTCTAAAAAGGCCGCAGCTTCAGCTTGAAGAGCATATGACACCCTTAAGGATTTGGTGAATCCATCAAGGAGATCGCCCATGTTGTTGCGACAAATACACGCCATCGTCGCCTCTCCTGTCTCCGGGTCGAAAGATTCGTCAATGTTTATCTTGAACACACCATCTAGAGGAGGAACCCAGATTGAAGGTAAAACGTTTCTTGCATCCAGTTTTTTATTTGGTAGTTTCGCTCATCTTTTGTAATTTTCCGCATTTGCTCTTACTAAGATAAGGAGCTGTTGAGGGTTGTTCATTTGCGATCTGAAGACCACCTAGTTTCTCGCCTTCCAGACTCTCCAGAGGAGCTGAGCGAGAAAATCAAACGAAATAGTGGTATGTTGGAAATTTACCATCCAGTCATCCATTCATTTAACCTCATTTCTGTCAAAAATTATATTGATTGATGAATCTTGCCAAACTTGTTGTGTCCAGGGGCATAACAAGAGGGTGTGTTCAATGGTCTCCGGGCACTTTGTGCAAACTGGGTAGGTATTCTCATTAACAATCCCTCTCCTTTGTAGATTATCCTTTGTTGCTAGCGTGTTGTGACTTATTTGCCATAGAAAAACCTGACTTTAGGGGGACCTATGCATTCCAGATTTGTAGCCATAGTCGACGTGGAGTCTGATAGGAGGTAGAGCCTTGCTCTGGTTGCCGATTTTCTTGTTGTGCCCGTTGATGATTATACGCACTTTTTACAAAAAAATTGCCATGTTCTGGTATTTTTGCATATTAACATGTCTGCTGGGGCTTGTGGATCTAGATGGGTAGATAGGATTTCCTTTGTTGTGTTGTCATCAAACAATTCTTCCACTATGACTTCATTCCATTTACACTCCCTTTTGATCATAAGTTCAGAAACTTTCTTCGTTCAATTCTGTTGGCAGGGCCTCCAAGCACTCCTTTTGGTAGCCATTTGTCTGTTCTAATCTTGATATTTTGTCCGTTTCCAACAGCTCATCTAACAGAGTCTTGAATTGCATCTCTCCTGTCAGTATACTCTGCCAGCCCCATGAGGATCTAAACCCTTTTGTTACATGCAATAAATCATAATTTGGGAAGTATAGTCCCTTAAAAACTTTTGCCCACAGAGAATCTGGATTTTGAATAAGCCTCCATGCTTGTTTCCCTAACATGGCATGATTGAAAGTTATCAAATCTCGGAATCCCAAACCTCCCCCATCTTTCCTCTATTTTAGGGTTTCCCATTTTTGCAATGCATTCTCTAGAGCTTTCATTCGATTTCCACCAGAAGTTGGCAATTTTTCTCTCAATAGCCTTGTATATAGAGATAGGAATTTTAAAGATAGACATGGCATACTGGGGTAATGCTTGCACCACTATTTTTAGGAGTACTTCTTTTTCTAGCCTTTTGACAAGAGCTTTTCTTTCCAGCCACTGATCTTCTTATTCACTCTGTTTAGTATCCATGAAAACATGTTCTTTTTTTTTTTATCTCTCCAGTCAGAAGAGATTCCAAGATACTGCCATGTTTTCTGAATTTCAGGCACTCGCATTTCTTGTAGCATATTCAATCTAAGGTTTTCTGGACAGTTCGTACTAAAAAACAGGCCTGATTTATTAAGGTTTACCACTTGGCCAGATGCAAAATAGTATTGATTAATCACAGCAGCCACATTCTGGCATTCCACTACTTTCCCTTCAAGAAAAAACACTAAATCATCTGCAAATATAAAATGGGATAGGGCTGGGCAGATGGGGCTTAACTTGATTCCTTTAATGTTGCCTATCTCCATTTCTTTTTTCAGTAGAATCAACAGAGAATTTGCCAAAATTATAAACAAGTAAGGAGATAGTGGGTCACCTTGTCTAATATCTCGAGTTGGCTGGAAGTAGGGCAGACTTTCACCATTTAGTTTGACACTATAGGAAATTGTTGATATGCATTTCATGATCCAAGAGACCCACATTGCACTGAACCCCATTTTCAACATGATTGCTTTAAGAAAATCCCATTCCACCCTATCGTATGTCTTTTTCATATCTATCTTTAGAACAGCAATAAACTTCTTCCTTCTCTTCCTAGTTCTTAATTGGTGAAGGACTCCTGTACAATGAATATATTGTCTTGGATTTGGCATTCCTTGATAAAGGCACTTTGTTCTTTCGCAATCACCCCTGGAAGGTGCTGTTTGAGTCTATTTGTCATGATTTTGGATATAATTTTATATGTAAAATTGCAAAGGGCTGATTGGGCGAAATTGATCTACTTTCTCTGGTTGTTGCACTTTTGGCACCAACGTGATGAATGTACTATTTAGCTCAGGATTTAGCACGTCTGACTTGAAAAAATTTTGGACTTCGTGGAAAACTTATGCTTGAATCTCCTGCCAATCATGCTGAAAAAACTTCCCATTAATGCCATCTAGGCCAGGGGCTTTAAGGGCTCCAAGTTGAAAGGTGGCTTGTTTCACTTCTTCCATTGACACTTCTTTAAATAAATCTGTATTGATCTCATCGTTTATGACACAAGGGATTTGATCAGTAATTGGAATGAAATTTCTGTCCCCTGTTGTAGTGTAGAGTTCCTGGAAGAAAAGATTCACCATTTGCTGCAACTGGTTTGTATCTGTACACCACTCATTTTGTTCATTTTTCAGCATGATAATTTCGCTCCTTTGTCTTCTTTGGATTGTAGTTGCATGGAAGAATTTAGTATTTTTATCTACCCATTGTAACCATTGTACCCTTGACCTTAAGCCCTAGTATATCTCTTCTTGTTGCCATAATCTCTCCACTTCTGTTTTGAGCCCTACCAGTCTGCCATCCTCCTCACTAATGTGCAGTCTGTTTATTATCTCATGCATATCTTTTTTCAGCTTTATAGTCTGAGTAGTTGCATTTGAGTATCTCCTCTTGCTCCATTTCGAGAGATTTTCTGCCACCATCTTTAGTCTCACAGCAATGTCTACGTGTTGACCTTAGTGAGAATGCCATGAGTCCTTCACAATTTTTGCATACTCCTCATTTTCTATCCAGAAAACTTCATATTTAAACTCTTTTTTCTTTTCTTTGTTTTTGGACAGAGGTTTAAAAGTAGTAGGCTGTGGTCTGAACTAATAGCTGGCAGAGCAAGGACAACAACATCAGGAAAAGAAGTCCTCCAATGTAAGGTACATAAAGTCCTGTCTAGCCTTTTTTTCACTAATTCCTCCCCAAGTCAATTATTAGCCCATGTATAGGAACAACCCTTACTTTCAATATCCATCAATTGACAAGAATCTAGAAATTCTTGGAAGGCTTGAATTCGGTAGTTCTCGACCCTTCTTTTCCCCACTTTCTCCCATTGATATAGTATTTCATTAAAATCCCATATACATACCCATGGGTCTTTGTTTGATAGTGATATTTGCTGCAATCTTTTCCATAATGTCAACCTCTGTTGGAAATCAGTGGGTGCATGCACGAAAGTGATTCTCATTTTTCGATTAAGTTCACCATGCCACAAGCTACATGAATAGCATTCATATCCCCAGAGATAATCTCCACACTGACCTGTTCATTCCAAAAGATAGCCATACCTCCTGCTAAGCCTGCTAGATTTACTATAAAACATTCCTTAAACTCCAGCCTTTGTTTCATCCTTCTAACAACTTTTTCTTTATTTTTAGTTTTCATTAAGCATAAGATAGTTGGTTTTTCTTGAGTCACAAGGGCTCGCAAAGCTTGAATTGTCAAGGGTGAACCCAAACCTTGACAATTCCAAGTTAAAAACTTCATTTGTAAATTGGTGGCTTATTAAGGCTAGCCACCAAAGCCCATATATTTGCTTCTTCAGCCATCTGAACCGGTGTTTCCATTAGTTGTGTTTCATCCAGCTCCTCTCTACTCATTAGTTGCAAATCATGAGGTGAGTACCTTTTCTTCCTTTTTAGTGCCATTGCTTTATGACTTTTTCCCCTCTTGATATTTTCATTAGCTTGGTAGTTTGTTTTGCCATTTACCCCATGAATTTTCAGGCTTGTGGGTCTCACCACGAGAGAATCCAGCATCATTCGTTCTACCTCCTCATCTTTAACATCTTCTAGCATGACAGCTTTTCCTTTTGACTTTGATGTTTTCCTTGTTAAGTCTTCATATACCACAAGCTAGCGATCATTTCTTTGGGTTTTAGGTATTGTTTCCTCATCTAGAAGTTCTATTTTCATTCCATAAAACAGTTCCCAATAAGGGCTAAACTCGTTTGCCTCTACCTTAATCCACGAGCCATAAGGGAGCTTTTTCACGTTTTCAAACCTTTCATCTGTGCATGGACATTCTCTACAGTATTGGGCATAGTGCCCCAATCTTCCACATGCATAACAGTAGTGTGGGAGATGTTCATAACGGAATTCCAACCACAGGTTCTTCCCCTTATTACTATAAATAGAGCCTGGTAATAGAAGGGCTGTTATATCAACTTCTACTCTCGCTTTGCCTACTTTATAGGCTGTATATCCTTGTGCTTCTATTTTTATGGATGATACCCTTCCAATCTCCTGTGCGACTTTTGAAATTTCCTTCTCAGTAATCCATTCTGTTGGGAGACCATAAATTTGAACCCAAAACTCACACGCATTAAAATTATAACAATTTGGGGGAGTGTCTAACTGCCATGTTTTTAGTAGAAGTAGGTGATTTGCAAAAGACCATGGCCCATGTTCAAGAACTTTATCCCTATCAGCAGTTGACCAAAACTTAAACTCAAATATTCCAAGGGCAGTCAAAGCTATCTCAACATTTTCAAATCTCCACGAAATTCGCATAGTACTCTGAAATGCCTGAAAGTTAACTTTAGGGTTTTGATAGAGTTGGCCAATCAAAGATAGCTTATATTCTCTGACCTTCTCTGGGAAATCTCTTCATCCAGCGCTATAATTTGTTTCTAGGACCATAACCCTCCTAATTTTTTACATAGGGCCACGAGTCGGAGTGCTGCTTCTTTAGATTCCTCCATGGGAGCGCTCGGATGGGATTCTTCCAAATCTTTTAGAGAAACTGAAGGTGTCGACTACATCTTTCAGAGCCTTTCCTATGAAACAAGTAGGCTGATAGGGTAATGGCTTTGGAGTGTTTTAGAGTAGCTACATTTGGAATCTAGGTTTTTGAGAGGTGGGGTTGGAAAAAGGAGCTAGGGTTCATCGATGGAGAAGAGGTTAGTGTTTGGGGTTTTTCATCTTGGGTTTTTATGAGAATCTACCTTTTGGGAATGGAGTAAGGTTTCATCAATGGAGATGTGTGGAGGTAGTTTAGGGTTTCCATTTTGGATTTCTGGGGTAAGCTGCCATGCGGCAGGAAAAAGCTCTCTAGCCGAGAGAGAATTAGACTTTAAACAACCTGTAGGTTTGCATCATGAGTAACTTCACTCTTTGGGTTGAAGTCACTGATCAATGTGGACACACTCACAATGGCATTGCAAGTCAACAAAAAACTAGTAAACTGTCTCCATGAACTAAATTAATAAGAGAACAATTACTCATTTTTCCACAAGAATAATTTTGTTTGTTGACGATATCCCAAATAAGTACTTTTCTAAAATAAGTATGTTCAATCTAGTCCGTGAGTTATTTGAATATATTCGATGTGGTCCTTGAAATTAAATTTAATAGAATGACCATATTGAATTTTTCAAATAATCCATAGACCGGTTTGAACATATCTACCAAACGTTCAAAAATCACATTGAAGAAATTGAAAGTTCATGGACTAGATTGCACATTGAGATTAAATTTATGGATCATCTGTGTCAAATTGAAAGTTTAGAGATCATATTGCACATTTGTTCAAAGTTCAAGGATTATTTGTGTCATTTTTCCAATAATGTAATGCCAAATCATATAAATAAACTAGGAGAAATTTGTCCTCTCCGTCAACATAAACCTTTCTTTCTCTGCGGTATGTTCAATAGTACAAGAGGTGAACCTATCACCTTTATGGCCATTAAAGAAATTGATTTCCTTGAGATGTTGAGCTTGCATGCAAAGGATATGAAGAGCCTTCCAGATTATTGTACATACTTAGGGTGCATTTGGTTGGGCTTTGGGAAGGCCCTTTAGGGTCCCAAAGCCCCTTGGGCATATTTTAGGGTGTTTGGCAAGCTCTTCCAATGAGCTTTGAGATGAAAGTTTGCTTTGTGAATGCTATTTTTTCCAAAGCTACTTCAAGTAGCTTTCACTTTTGAGCATTTTCAGAGTGTTGAGAGGTGAGTTAATGAATTTTACTTACTTTCCTTTTTTGCCCTCAATATCTTGATAGAAACCCAAATTTACCCCTTTCAATAAACAAACCCTAGTTTGGTGGATAGAGCTTTACTTCTACCGCTTTGCTTCTCTCGTACGTCTCACTTCTGCCGTTCTGCTTCTCTCGGACATCTCTCCTCCGTCCACGAGCTCGCTCTATGCGCTTCGTGGTCTCTCCTCATGTGGCTGGCCTTCCTCACTTCATCGTAGCCTTAGCCCCTCGCGTTGCCACCATGAGCTCGTGGCCGCCGCCGCTTGCCTTCGTTCTCATAAGTGTGTCATATCTCTCTCTCTCTCTCTCTCTCTCTCTCTCTCTCTCTCTCTCTAGCAGTAACCCTCTTTCTTTATGGCGCTCTAACTGCTGAAGCTGACGGTGCGTCTACGTGCGT
Organism: Melaleuca alternifolia; assembly: GCA_019926035.1. Taxonomy (NCBI): domain Eukaryota; kingdom Viridiplantae; phylum Streptophyta; class Magnoliopsida; order Myrtales; family Myrtaceae; genus Melaleuca; species Melaleuca alternifolia. Next base: position 42,648 of record JAGKPW010002424.1, on the reverse strand, counting down.
GTTCGTGTTTGTGTTTTGGAACTTCTCTGTTCTCTAATTTGTGCAGTTGTGGTGTGCATAGTGGCTGAATAGACCACATGCCTTTTTGCTGAAGGCCTTTACTTGCCTTGAACTTCCTTGACCTCTTCTTTGAATGCCTTCTTGTTTCTAATCTTTCGAATCTAATGGTTCATTTATCGTGAGTGTGGGATACACGCTTTTGTATTGATGCTTCAAGCTCTTGAGGGATTTTTTTGTTCATGCTAGAAAAAGTTTAGAAATTTTGGCAAATATGTTGCTTGTCCCCTTGCGAGGCGGTGCCTCCTGCCTTGCACTGTTGGGAAAGCGGTGCCCTGCACCCGCAAGGGGCAGTTCTCCACCCCATGGGACGTAAAAGGATATATGGTCCTTGGCCCGGGCCTGCCCTTGGCCATCCCTGCATTGTATCTAAAATTAGTCGCAAACTAGGGATTCTTTTTTCTGCTGTTCATTGCATAGCTCAAGTAGGGCAATTAGTTATTTGTCCATAGTGCAAGTTCAGGACTTGCATTAGAGGAGCCATAGTGCAAGTTCGGCAGGGGGAATGTGCCTCGATGACCAAATTACATATTTGAATGTGTTTTGAAATCAAGTGCATGCTTAGACTGGTTCGGTGTGGCTGTAATCACTGCAGTAAAAAAGTATAACACCTGTAAATAGGATGAGTGCATCTTTAAAGTAGTGGTTTGACACAGTAGCTGTTGGCTATTGGGTTTCATTCTGAGGTTTCACTTCTTAATTTGTTGTTTTATCTATAGAAACTATATGCTTTTAGGCAAACTTAGCTTTGTCGTTTTATGGTATTGGAAGCTGTTCATTACATGTGGCTTCTATCTAGTAGCATTTCAGGTTTCTTAGCATATAGTCAGATTTTGTTATTCCATATAGCTGCTACAAGCATAGAATTGGGTTCTCATATTTTAAGGTAAATTATGATTAGGCATAACCTTCTTTGTTTGTACTAGATTATTTTCTTCTTTTAAATTTGTTTATGTCACTTTAGTAGATGTCAACTTCATCAAAGGAAAAGGCATTTTGGAGCTCGGAAGATGTGGAAACTTTTTGTAAGTTGTGTGTTGAACAAATTGATAATGGCAACCATCCTGCAAATAACAAAAGGGATGGATGGACAATCATTATTAAGAAGTTTGAGGAACTAAGGGACAAAAAGTACAACAAAAATCAAATGAAGAGTAAGTGGGATAATCTTAAGGAAGAATGGAAAAGATGGAGGGCATTGGCTTTAAAGGAAACCGGATTAGGATGGGATGCAAAAAGAAATACCTTTGATGCAAGTGATGAATGGTGGGAGAAGAAAATTCAGGTTTTTCCCATTCTTTTGTTACTTTTCTTAAGTCTATCTTTAATGAAATAATTCATTAACTTGTTTATTATAAGATGAAAATCCTAAGGTTAAACCATTTAGAACGAAAGACATACATCCGGATATTCAAATTTTGTTGGATAGAATGTTCGGAGAAACAATTGCTACTGGAAGTGTCACATGGAATCCTGCACAAGGTTTATGTGTTGATGAGGATGTTGTGGGCACACAACTTGATATTGATGATTGTGAAGCATCTAATGATGATGATAATATAGAGTGTAATGTACGTGAAAAGATTGTTGAACAGGGTCAAAGCCATAAAAGAAGCTCGCAGAGTTCAGTAAGGCAATCTGAAGGAAAGAAACAAAAGAAATTGACTACAGTTGCAAAGATAACATCTCAATGGACATGGTTTGTTCAGCTATTTCAAGCAGAAGCAATGGCACATCTCGTTCAATGGAGTTTGATCCTTACAAGGAAGTTATACAAACGTTGAAAGACATACCTGAGATTAAGCAAGATCGAGAGTTATACTTTTTTCTATTAGTTTATTTTACAGAAAAGAAAGACGATAGGCAAATTTTCACGCACTTGGATGGCAATGAGGAAAAAGTCCACTGGATCAAGTATAAGTTCGCACAGTGTAGTCATCTCTAGGATGTTAGCTACTTCTTTTTCAAATGCTATGTTGTTGTATTGTGAGACATATTAGCCACATCTCGCTCAATGGAGTTCGATCCTTACAAGGAAGTTATACAAACGTTGAAAGTCATACCTGAGATTAAGCAAGATCGAGAGTTATACTTTTTTCCATTATATTATTTTACAGAAAAGAAAGACGATAGGCAAATTTTCACGCACTTGGATGGCAATGAGGAAAAAGTCCACTGGATCAAGTATAAGTTCGCACAGCGTAGTCATCTCTAGGATGTTAGCTACTTTTTTTTCAAATGCTATGTTGTTGTATTGTGAGACATATTAGCATTGTTTATTTATATTATGTGGTAAGACATGTTCATGTTTTATTGTGAGAATGATTTATAATTGGTGTAAAATTGTTTCTATGTGGTGTTCTCTTTATTGAGTGAGGTTTTTTAGGCAAATGATGCTCTTATTCTAATTTGATTTTATTACGTTAACCAGTTATGGAAGATTCCCCTGAAAGGAGAAAACATGATGACGAGGAGGAAGAAGAATTTTGGCAACTTTGTGCAGTCGCGCATATGGTAGCTGCTTATCAGCTAACATGTTGTCTCAAAGAAGCATGCATGACCTCATCATATACAAGAAATGCATGGTTAAGAGAGTTGATGAACATTGATGCGAATTCGATAAAGCGTTTTTGAATGTTTAGAATGGATGAAACCGTATTTAATAATTTAAGGCATGATTTAGTGACACAATACAGTTTGCAAGGATCTAGGAATATTGATGTTATGGAAATGATTGGGATGTTTCTTCATATTTTAGGACATTGTACAGGTAATAGGTTAGCACAGGAGCTGTTTCAACACTCTGGGAAACCATATGTAGGATATATAGCTTAGTTTTGGATAAGATATGTGAAATGGGAGCAGATTTAATCCAACCATCCGATCGACAATTCATGGAAGTTCCAACAAAGATAAGGAATAATCAAAGATTTTATCCACATTTTAAGGTAAGTAATAATTATACATTAAGAAAATATAACTAAATATAAATCACATGAGTTTTGTGTTCTTATTTCAGGATTGCATTGGGGCAATAGATGGTACACATATCCCAGCGGTGGTACCTACAACCGACCAACTTCGTTTTATTGGTCGAAAAGGAATACCAACACAAAATGTATTGGCTGTGTGCAACTTTAATATGAAATTTACTTATGTTTTGGTTGGTTGGGAGGGAATAGCTCATGATACACGCATCTTCTATGAAGCCATCAGGAAACGTGAATTACTATTTCCTCATCCTTTGAACGGTAAGTTAATTAACAATTTTTATGTGTTGATATTTGTATTTAGTATTTGTTGAAAAAAACTCATGATATTTTTTTGTAGGTAAATACTATTTAGTAAATTCTGGACATCCAAATCCTATGGGTTATTTGGGGCCGTACAAAGAAGTTAGATATCATTTGCCCGAGTTTCAACAAGGTCCAAGCCCTACAGGTTACAAAGAAGTATTCAATCGTGCTCACTCCTTGCTACGATCACAAATTGAGAGAGCCTTTGGCGTATTGAAAAAGAAATGGAAGATTCTCAAGAGTATGCCAAGTTATCCATATAAAAAGCAAGTAAAAATTGTGATAGTGGCAATGACTTTGCATAATTTTATACGAAGAAATGTCGTGAATGATGCACATTTTACAAGAGTAGACTTTGTTGACATATAACTTTGCCGGTCCGGTAAGTTGTTCTAAGCTTAATTTTGATAAAGTACATTATTGTAAATTATTTTTTATTTTATAAAAAAATTCAAAAAAATTATTAATTATTAATTATATTAAGAATGTGGTTCGACAGGAGTTTTGGTGTGCAAATGGCCAAAAAAAATGAAAAAGAAGAAGACTTGACATGAAAGAAAATGAAGATGGAAGGGATGGAGCTTCATAGAAAAAAAGAGAGAAAGAGTAAAATAAAAAAATAAAAAAAACAAAATCAGAAAGTCAAAATGAGGAAGGAAAAGTGAAGTGAAGAGACGTGAAGATAAGAGAAAAAAAGATGGGATGGTTCGGCCAAAAAAGAGGAAAAAGTAGGAAAGAGAAAGAAAAAAAGGACAAAAAAAAGAAAAGAAAAGAAAGGGAGACCTTCTTCATCATGATCGGTGGTGGTCCTTCATTAAGAAGAAAAGACAAGAGCTTAAAAAAAAGGAGGGAAAAAAAAAAGAAATTGCAGGCGGGGGACTTCGGAAAGAAAGGGAAGTCCTTCCCACCTGGCTCTCTCTCTCTCTCTGGAGTCATGAAGAAGAAGAAGACGAAGAACGAGGAAGAGGAGTTCAGAAAAACAAAAGACACAGAAAGAGGGGGGGTCTTCGGTTTTGGGAGTTCAAGAAAACAAAAAAACAGAGAAGCAGAATTCGTTGAAAAAAAAAGCCAGAAACAATAAAAAAAAAGAGAGAGGTCTGGGCAAAAGGGAGGTCTTATGGTGCGTGAGAGAAAACAGAGAGAATAGAGTGAGCAAGGGACTGCGTTCTTTCAGTTTTTTCTTTCGCGTGCAGGTCTTCAAGAAGTAGAAGCGAGCAAAATTAGGAAAGAGGAAAGGGAAGGAGGTGACCTACCCAGACACGTCGGAGATGCTTCCCGTCCAAGATCTTCGTCCTCGACGACCCGGCCTGACCGAGATCTCGCCCGCAACATCTCGTTTGCGGCCCTGCCGTGTCTCGCCGTCCAAGTAAGCCACAATCTTCTCTTTTCCCAGGGATCCCGATTTTGGGCGAGTCGTGTGAGCTCCGGGCTTTGATAATAGCTTGCAACGCGTCGTCTCCGGTCTTTGTTTGTTGGTTGTGCCTTCTAGATATTCATTTAGTTTCGTTTTGCACTTAAAATGTACCGTTTTTCTTCGCACGCCGGGTGTTTGATAGAATGTCGAGTTGAGATATGGGTGTGTTTTTATTTAGAAATTGGTTTTTGTTTGCTGGAAATCGGGGGTTGTTGCGTGGGAAAGCCGTAGGTTGCCGTGAGAGGTGCGGCATCAAGTCGAGGTGACGGCAGCACCGCCCGTCGTTGCCCCTGGCGTGGGAGTTGTGCGAGGACGCTGTTGGGTTGAACTACTGCATGCTAGCTGGGCCGGTTTAATTCTTAAATTTCGGGCCAAGAGCCCGCTTTCTTTGGGGCTGGACCAGGGGGGCCTCTGCTCGTGGGCCCTCGCGCAAAAAGCCCTTTCGCCGGTCTGGGTCGGGTCCAAAGCCCGACCCATGACCCGTTTTAAATATTAAAATATTAAAATATTTTATTAATAAAAATAATAAAATAATATCTTATTAAAAATTCAGAAAATTAAAAGAATTAATTTTTCGCATCGACAGATCCAGCCTAACGGTTTGATCCTGATCGGCCCTTTTTATATTATAATATTATAATATATGATATAAAAATAATATTTTATTAAACAAAAATTTCGAAAAATTCAAAAATCGAAGTTTTGTTTAGAAAATCCAGTCTTGCTTATAAAATCAAGTTCTAAATTTAGAATTGGCATAGCTTAATTAGTCAACACCTATTACTAGAGTGTGTTTAGTTTAATTAATGAGAGTCAATCCTTAAAAAAATGCTAAAACGATGGACATCTAAGTGAGTTCTTGATTGCCTTTTTAGCTTAATTACTTGCCTTATCAATTGTCTATGAATGTTTGGAAGTATGATTAAACTCTATGCATGATTTGGTGCATAACTTATGAGAATGATTTGAATTAGTTAAATTGCATGAGTAAATTTCATGTTAATTGTGAGGCCATCCATTTAAACTTGATATGAATATCGTTGATGATCTGATTGATTAAATGCATTGGGTGATTATTTGAATGCCAAAATCAACACCTCTTGGATTACGTTGCGTAACAGTATTGACGGGATGACACTTGATATGTGGATTGGCGTCGATGGACCGATGTCCCTTCCGGTTCCGTGTATGTAAAGGTTTAGCTTAAGTGAATTAAGATTATGCTATGTATTATTAAATACCCGAGGAGTTGCGAGTTTTACATTTTCGTAATTAATTAATCGCCTTCAATTATTTGAGTGTTTATTTACCGCAACGTATTTGAATACTTTGAATATTTATTTTTCGCATTGTCTCTCAATACATTGCATGTTAAATTCTTTTCTAGGTTAGTTTAGTGATGGCTTAGATTTGCATGAAAATAATCCATAAAAACTATTGCATGAACACCTAGTGGTTTTAGATAAAATTTAGGGTTTAAAGGACGAGCAAGAATGCATGACCATCTTAGATTAAGTTACTAACTAGTTAGGTACCGAAATGGCGTTAATAGAAATATTAGTGTAAGCAAGTCCCAGTACCCTAGAATCTCTGGTTCCGTAGAGATCGAGACGACACTCCCACATCTCGATTGGTTTCTAGCCGACCCCAATAGGCTAGTGGCGACTCCTAGAAATATTTTAGGTTGTTAAAGAACTTAAAAAAAAAAATCTGAAAACGCTTGAACGTCGCGCGAGGTATGGGCTTGGGAGAGTCCAAACTCGAATTTGAGCGACACCTCTATTTCTACCTTAGAAATTACCCCTTCCGTGGGGAAGTTTGGGTAGGTCACTACAGACTGGAATCCCAATTTATACACCGTGGATTCAGACGATGCAAATGAGGAGAATAGTGTTTCAAATGATGATATAACTCTTGACATGGCACGTTTACGTGATCAAATAGCTACAAGTTTAGGAAATGTTTGACGACATTTGTAATTTTTAAGGATGATTAATTTCTTCTTTGTCAGGACATATGTTGCTACATTTATGTTTCAAATGATGATATAACTCTTGACATGACACGTTTACGTGATCAAATAGCTACAAGTTTAGGAAATGTTTGACGACTTTTTTAATTTTGAAGGATGATTAATTTCTTCTTTGTCAGGACATAAGTTGCTACATTTATGTTATTTTGTCATGACATAAACGCACCCATTATATGTTGCTACATTTATGCTATAATGAAAGTAATATTTTTAGATTGATTTTTTTAGCAATAAAATAAATTTATTTTTAAGAAAAAATTGTTTACACGATGTCTTGGCACTTTGTTACCAAAATATAAATTAGAAAGTTCCAAACATTTTTTTTGTAATGTTTTAACAAATACAAAAAATGTTAATTAATTATTCAAATGGGCTTTTCAAATGTGTTTTCTACTAAATATCATTTCTTTCAAAGTTACTTTTCAAAGTAGGATTTACCAAACAGTCTTTGCATTTTCCTAAAGTCCTTTGTGCAAAGTAGCTTTGCATTTGCCCAAAGTCCATTTTGAAAGTTGAACCAAACCCACCATTAATAGGATGAGAAAATACTTGAGCACTGAAAAGAGAGGATAAACATAGACTAAACTAGAATTTCTTTCATTGATCTTGTCCTGGTTATGTTTGTAATTTTCTTTTCTTTTTAACTATATTTAGTTTGATTGTTGATTCTAGACGTATTTGATCACATGGAGCCTGCCACATAGGCTACCGTTATTTAGCAAGAAGCTTTTAATAAATATTTAATACGTGTGACATTACTCGAAGGTTTTTTTTTAATTGGCCATTGTTACGTCACAATCCATACAAACGGAGACAACGGACAATTACATTTGCTAATATCCATCACGAAGTGCAGCATAAAACATGAGAAATGCAGAGTCCTACGGGAGAAAGTGCAACCACAGAATCTATTGGAAGTAAAAGAAGAAATCAAATACGGATAAACCTAAGCACGTCCGGCTCGTACAGTCGTAGGTATCATAAAGAATTATATTTTATTAATTGAGACATTCAACGACCAATTACATAAAGAGCAATTCGTCTATGGGGAAACGATTGTCAATCTAAGCAATCACGTATGGAAAGCATAGGCGTAATCCGATGTCTTGGAGGTCAGGGTATCCGCTTAATTGTTGTCGTACCAAAACTGAGCCTGCAGGTAGTCGACAACCTTCTTGTCCACTTGGAAGGCCTTGGTGAGGACATCAGGCGAAATAGGCGGCTTCGATCCGAACACCGCATTGGCAATGGTAATGACTCCTGGGCTCTGGCTGCTCAAAGCAGCAAAGGCCAGCGCAGGGGTCTTTCCGACGTTCAGTTGAAAGTGGACGAGACCGATTGGGAACACAAACACGTCCCCTTTGTACAAGACTTTGGTGAATTGGGTGTTGTTCAATTGGTTAGACGTAACAAAGCCGACAAGCAGCGTGCCCTCAGCGACGACTAGAATCTCGGTTCCACGAGGGTGAGTGTGGGGAGGATTCAGGCCACCCGGAGCAAAGTCGATACGAGCCATGGAAATGCCGAGAGTGTTGAGTCCTGGAAATTGGTCCACAAAAGCGGGCGTGACTTTCGATCCGAGTGGGTTCACGGTATTCCCTGGGTATCTCAACCCCTTAAAGAGGAAATCATCTGCTGTGGCTTGCTTTGGGTCCTTGCAAAACTTTCCATTCACAAAAACTGCATCTGAAACAGAAATCATGTCAATAGGCCTATTTTAAGCAGAAATTATTTTTGGAGCTATTTCTTTAGGATCAAAAGAAGAGAAGTGTAGAAGTGACGCTACGGCAGATATCTAACCTTTGGGGTCATTGATGGCCACACAGAAGTCCTGAAGCGGACTCGGGTCGTAGGCAAAAGCGGTGGCGGTAGCCAGAGCCAAGATGAGAAGGCTAATTGGAAGAAACTTCATTGTGGTTGTGCACCGGAGAGTTGGGGCTTCGATGTCTTCTCTTCTTCTGTTTGCTCGAGAAAGGAATGAGATATCTTGCATGGAGACACTGTCCCTTTTATAGATGATGGCAATGTTGACCCAGTACAATACTTACTTTGATAAGCAACCCTTCCCAGATCTATACCAAGTCTCCTGTGTTGTAGTTTCCTACTCGGGTGAGACGATTTGTTCCACAACTGCTACGGTTGAATGCCCCTCACTTTGACCAATCCTCTTTCCCAGATAAGGAAAAGCCCGTTGTGTGATATGGAACTGGACTTCTTCAATAACATCTATTTCTTCGGTTTCTTTCTTTACTTTTTCGGTGTTCTGCGCGGATACAAAATCTTGCTAGATTGAGCGAGGGCCAATTCTTCTGTAAGGGCATCATATGATCGTATTATCTGTGAATTTTAAAATGATGTAAAAACCAGCGTATTCATATGCATTTCCATCCTCCCCCATGAAAATACTTGCATGGCTGCCGAATTCACTTACTGGAGAAACTATGTTTACTTTATAATACGAACATGTTGGGTGTTCACCCACAAAAAGTATATTCACAAAACATCAGTTCCCTCAGTTTTCTATGTCTGACTACCCATGCTCTAAACATTTGAACGTATCATCCAAAGTGGAATTAGCCCTAACCGTTTTGTTCTTTGTAATATGTCAAGCTCATTTCTTCCTATTTCTTGGAGCACGTCCCCTAATTTTAACCCCTCTCTCTCTCTCTCTCTCTCTCTCTCTCTCTCTCTCTCTACTCCCGAAAAATCACTTTTTTTTTAAATCATTTATTCCTTTATGAAGCTGTATTCAGTTTTAACAATCTACATGCTGCTTCAAAATTTTCTAATAATAGAATTTTACATTAATGAGAGCAGTGAATTTGCAATTTGCATATTATCTACTAAAGCAAAAAAAATTAATTTCTTTTTTACTTTAAGACTTACTTTGCTAAAAAAATACACATAGTTAGAGGGACCAATATTGGATTGGCTCGGTTTTTCTATTAAATGCAATATTTAATTGAGGGAACTTCAATTGACGGATATAATATGTTCCGGGTATATCAATACGGGCACTAGGAGCAGAGATGACGTAGGAATTTTCGATATGATGCCTTCCATCACGCAAGTTCATATGGGAAATAAAATGAAAACAAGATCAATCGTCCATGTTCCTGAAGGAAAGAAATTCAATATACCGCCAAAATAATTTTGATTCTTCTCTTTTTTCAATTAAGAAGAAAAGCAAGTTGATATGCTATGATTAAGCCATGGATCTCATCTTGACAAGCTTGTCCCTTACAAATTCCCCATTTTTTCTAACTTTGTTCTTTTCAATTTCAATAAGTCCCTTTCATAAATTATAGTGGAACGAAAATTGATGTGCTCTTTATTTTAACCTTATATGTGAACAACATTACTAATTACTATAACCTACCCATGAAGATACACAATATTTAGGCAAAGAAGAAAGTTGCATAAAGGATCTAATATGGATCAAATTTACTTGATTCCTTGTAATTATTACTTTCCTATTTAGTACATGCAATGTGTAGTATATAAGCAGGTTCAGTCTTGTAATAAAGTAATGCAATAAAGCAAGGATTATTGCTTGCCTTTCTCCTTCCACTCTATTCTTCTTCAACTTCTGACATGGTATCAGACTTTTGTAAAACTTCTCAAAGTTGTCTTCGCGTTGTTGGTTCGCTGCAAAACGGAACAACACACGCGGAGAAACTCGGATTGTTAAAGATGGAAAACAGAGAAAGGGATGAGATTTTACCTTCACCGCAAGTTGATGAAGTGCAGGAACAACTCACTCATGTTTCTACACCTCGGGAATTGTTTCCAGGGCAACTCTTAGTAAATCAAGCCATGAACTGGGGACATTATTCGGCTCAATCACAACCCAATCTAAGGCAACCCAATGTGGGTCAACCTTACCAGTCGTTTCCTTTCCATCCATCATCGATGTGGAAATTTGGATCAAACCCACGACATCATCGTCGGGAAACCTGAATGGGGCTCAACCATATGGCAGACTACCAACCATAAGTGGGGTAGACACGACCAATGCATTTACTCAAAATCAAGGCTTGAGTCACATAGGGCACAATAATCCGCTCCCAGATTATGGTCCAAGATTCATACCATACCAATTTGGTCATGGAAGTAGTCGGCCAGAGCTTGGCGACCCACTGTACACATCACCAACCGACGGACCAGAGCTCCATCTCATTACTCAACCACTCACCGGAGCCGAGAATTACAGTGCGTGGTCTCGAGATCTCCGATGAGTGTTGGTAACAAAAGACAAAGACGGATTCCTCGATGGAACTGTTCCTGTGCCGATGGACCAAAACCTAGCGCGACAGTGGCGAAAGTGCAATCAACTCGTCCGAACTTGGATCGACAGTTACATTACACCACAAGTCGCCACTAGGCTCCCACCTACAGAGGACTCAAAAACACTCTAGGACATTGTCAAAGAAATGTATGGAAAGCTTAATAGAGCACAATTTTTCACTTTAACGCAAGAGCCTAGCAAATTAAAGCAGGAAAACATGTCAATTGGAACAATTTACAACCGATTATCTGCACTTTCGAATCAGCTCGAGGCTGTTGAAGAACAATTGGAGGGACACGAGGAAACCCTAGCGTAATATTGAAGAATAAAAGAACAGGAGAAGGTAATGCGTTTCCTGCTAATTCTAAATGACTCGTACCTCACGTTTAGAACGTAGATTTTGGCTATGGTTCCTATGCCATCTCTCGGCAGGATCTATCAACTCGCCATACAGGAGGAGAGCCAGTGCCTTGCCACCTCGTATGTCAATAGACCTAGAGACGCCGTCCTCCTCGCAGCTCAGATGAGCTACAAACAGAGAGGGATCACCGGCGATAGAACGCGAGGGGCTGCACGGTCCTTCCCAGATGGAGCACACGAAGAGACTGCGCTAGGGTTTGGCATTCATGAAAGAGAAGAGGTTGTGCTAGGGTTCAGCATTCGCGGACGAGAAAAGATGGGTGCACGAATAGACGGCCAGAATCGTTGCACTCGGATGGACGGCCTTGATTATAACGCACAATCAGACGGAGGACGAGCCGTGAATTGTGGATCCAATGGCTCCCATGCAGCCACGCTGAGCAAAATTAATGGAAATTCTTTTTTACAGAAAGGAACCAAAGGAAAAGGAAAATTGTTCTGTGAATATTGCAAACGTCCACATCACACTATAGAGACGTGTTGGAAATTGCATGGGAAACCCGGAGAAAAGGACAGAAGGGGAGAGAATTTTCTATTAATCAAGTTCAGACAGGCCGTGATCAACCTTTCAATGATGATCAAATTCAACAGATTGTGAAGGCTTTGCGATAGTGTGAAGTTTTTGACCAAAAAGACAGTTTTTTAGGTACTTCATATTGTCTTACTTCAATTGCTCGATGTGCATGGATTATTGATTCAGGAGCTAGTGGACACATAGTCTGCGATTAAGGTCTTTTTTTATCATACCCAAAACACTCTAAATTCCATCTCAGTGACTCTTCCCAATGGAAATAAATCCGTGGTTAGAAAAATAGGAACTGTGCATCTGAGTCCATCAATCACCCTTAAAAATGTTCTTTATGTCCCACAGTTCCAGTTTAACCTCATTTCAGTTTCTAAAGTCTGTGAAGATATTCAACTCTGACAATTGTCTGCTACAGGCCCTTTCGACTAGAACACTGATGGGCTTGGGTAGATTGTTAGAAGGTCTATATTTTTGGATGCACTCTCTCAAGAATTTCAATTTTTCTAGAAACAATGAATCTTTGTGTAATGTTGCTACCAATGATAGTTATTCTTTCTCACCAATGTTTAGGTCACAGTGCCATGTTTCCTCATCCTAAATGTGCAATTTGTCCTTTAGCAAAGTAGTCACGCATTTCTTTTCCTACAAGTAATTCTCGTTCCACCGAAATTTTTTCTCTTATTCATGTGGATATATGAGGTCCTTATCATACCCCTAATCACGATGGGTCGCGCTATTTTCTTACCATTGTCGATGATTATTCCCGCGCTACATGGGTTTTTCTTATGCAGTCTAAGGGACAAACTTTTTCCTATCTCAAAAATTTCTTTGCCGTCCTCAAGAATCAATTTAGCAAGTTTGTTCAACGCATTCGAACCGACAATGGGAAAGAATTTTTTTAGTCATGAATATGTCAAATTTCTTCTTATCACATGGTGTCTTACATGAGAGCTCATGTAAGTATACTCCCCAACAAAATGGAATTGTTGAGCGTAAACACCGTCATTTGTTAGAAGTCACTCGTGCCCTTAAGTTTCAAGCTTTCATTCCTGAAACCTTCTGGGGAGATTGTGTGGTTACAGCAGCTTACTTAATCAATCGCATGCTAACTTATGTTTTGAATGGAAAGACGCCTTTCGAGGTTCTCTTTGGAAAGAAACCATACACTAGTGATATCCGAGTCTTTGGCTGTTTATGTTGTGTTGCCATTTTGGGAAGTCGAGACAAAATGGAGCCACGTGCACGACCGTGCATCTTCATGGGATATCCAGTTCTTCAAAAGGGATATCAAGTGTATGACTCGTCCACCAATACTTTCTCGGTTAGCAAAGATATTCTCTTCCATGAAGATATCTTTCCTTTTCAAGAACAACAGTCTCCTGATAGCGCATTGGGAGGTTCTTCGTCTGATTATCCGTTTCTCTATGATGAGGATTTTGCTTGAGGAACACAATATGTCCATGTGTTTCCTTCTATCATTCCAGGATCCTCCATTCCGGTTGCTCCGTAGAGTTTTGAGGAACCTCTAGCTGAAGTAATGGACCCATTGTCCCCTGTCACTGAGCACCATGAAGCTGCCTCCATACCCGTTGATAATTCAGCACCCCCTCCAGTGCCTGATCAGGTTCCCTGTCAGCGATCCAGTTGAACTTCTCAGCCACCCATTTGGACAAAGGATTATATTTGCTCATCGACTGATTCTTCTGGTATTTTATATCCCACTTGCTCATCTGTTTCTTTTGCTCAGTTATCTGAAGAGCATAAGTGTTGTATTAGTAGAATATATGCAGCTCATGAGCCTTCATCATATCAAGAGGCTGCTAGTGATCCACGTTGGCAAAAGGCTATGGAAGCAGAGTTGAATGCGTTGGTTGAGAATCAGACTTGGGATTTAGTTCCTTTACCGCCTCGCTGAAAACCTATTGGTTGCAAATGGGTTTATAAAATCAAGTTTAAGGCTGATGGATCAGTTGAGCGTTACAAAGCCCGCTTAGTTGCCAAGGGATTCACGTAACGGGAAGGTTTCGATTATCACAAGACTTTTCCTCCTATTGCTAAGGAGGTGACTGTTCGCTCCTTTTTATCTATTGCTGCGTTTCGGGACTGGCCTCTTCATCAAATGGATGTCCATAATAATTTCCTACATTGTGATCTTGATGAGGAGATTTATATGGAGCTTCCGCCAAGTTTACGGCAACAAGGGGAGAATAAGGTATGTTGTCTCCGTAAATCCCTATATGGTCTTAAACAGGCTTCTTGACAGTGGTATGCAAAGTTCACCACTGCGCTTACTAGTGTGGGTTTCAATCAGTCCAAACATGACTATGCATTGTTTACATGGTCAAAGGGTACATAATCGATTTATCCTTTGATATATGTTGACGACATTTTAATCATGGGAAATGATGATATTGCAGTTACGATGCTGAAGGACTACCTGCATTCTACTTTCCATATTAAGGATTTAGGACCTCCCAAGTATTTTCTTGGCTTTGAAATTGCACGCTCGGAATTGGGCATATCCCTTAGTCAACAGATGTTTGTTCTGGAGATCATATCAGAAGCAGGATTATCAGCATGTAAGCCATCTGTCATTCCTATTGAACAAAATATCAGGATGACAACGGCTGAGTATGATGAAAAAGTGTCATCTAATATTGATGATCCTTTGCTAGAAGATCCATCTACTTATCATAAACTTATTGGGAAGCTCATATATCTCACCATGACCAGGCCGGATATTTCTTCTGCTGTACAGACATTGAGTCAATTCATGCAGAAGCTGAAGGCATCTTACATGAATGCGGCCATGAATGTAGTTAAGTACCTGAAGAGTTGTCCAGGATTAGGGATTTTACTTTCAAGAGAATGTGACATGAACATGAATGCTTTCTGTGACTCTGATTGGGCTACTTGTCCAATGGGTAGAAGATCAGTGACTGGATTTTGTATCATGTTAGGAAAATCTCTACTTTCTTGGAAGACAAAGAAACAGTCAATTGTATCATTGTCGTTAGCTAAAGCAGAGTATCAAGCTATGGCTAAGACAGTTTGCGAGAAAGTCTGGCTACATGGATTGTTATTGGATTTTGGTGTGAAGATTGATGGGCCAACAAGGTTGTTTTGTGATAACGATGCAGCTCTCAAACTTGCAGCCAATCCTGTTTTCCATGAGAGGACAAAACATATTTAGGTAGATTGTCACTTTACTCGAGAAAAGATTCAGGAAAGGATAATCAAGACTCATGGGGTCAGGACTATGGAACAGCCTGCGGATGTTTTCACTAAGCCATTATGTCATAGACAACATGCATATCTGTTGAGCAAGCTTGGTGTCCTAGATATATATCGGCCATTAGCTTGAGGGGGAGTGTTAGAGATAGGCAATATTCATGAAGATACACAATATTTGGGCAAAGAAATAAGTTGCATAAAGGATCTAATCTGGATCAAATATTGTTGATTCCTTGTAATTATTTCTTTCCTATTTAGTACATGCAATGAGTAGTATATGCAATGGATTATTGCTTACCTTTCTCTTTCCACTCTATTCTTCTTCAACTTCTGACACCCTTTACTTGGCGCACTTGCATACAAGAGATATCAAAAGCTTCGAAGATGGTCATGCATACTTCAATGATGGGATGAGAAAATACTAGAGCGAACATCTATTGCATTATTAAGAAGAAATGATACCAACATATTAAATTTGAATTTCTTTTATTGATCTTGTCTTGGTTATGTTTGTAATTTTCTTTTGTTTTTTTACCGATATTTAGTTTGATTTTTGATGCTAGACGTATATGATCACATGGAGCAAGCCACATAGGCTACCGTCATTTAACATGCAGTTTTTAATAAATCTTTAATACAGTTAACATCAGTCAAAGAATTTTCTCAATTGGTCATAGTTACGTCACAATCCATGCAAATGGAAACAACATATAATAAGACATGAAAAATACAGAGTTCTTTTGGAGGAAGTGCAACCGCAGAATCTATTGGAAGTAAAAGAAGAAATCAAATACGGATAAACCTAAGCATGTCTGGCTCGTAGGTATCATAAAGAATTACATTATATTAATTTAGACATTCAACGACCAATGACATAAAGAGCAATTCGTCTATGGGGAAACAATTGTCAATCTAAGCAATCACGTATGGAGAGCATAGACGTAATCCGATGTCTTGGAGGTCAGTCTCTCCACTTAATTGTTGTCGTACCAAAACTGAGCCTGCAGGTAGTCGACAACCTTCTTGTCCGCTTGGAAGGCCTTGGTGAGAACATCGGCAGAAATAGGCGGCTTCGATCCGAACACCGCATTGGCAATGGTAATGACTCCTGGGCTCTGGCTGCTCAAAGCAGCAAAGGCCAGTGCTGGGGTCTTGCCGATGTTTAGTTGGAAGTGGATGAGACCGATTGGGAACACAAACACATCCCCTTTGTACAAGACTTTGGTGAAGAGGGTGTTGTTCAATTGGTTGGACGTAACAAAGCCAACGAGCAGCGTGCCCTCAACGACAACCAAAACCTCAGTCCCACGAGGGTGAGTGTGGGGTGGATTCAAGCCACCCGGAGCAAAGTCGATACGAGCCATGGAAATGCCGAGAGTGTTGAGTCCTGGAAATTGGTCCACAAATGCGGGCGTGACTTTCGATCCGAGGGGGTTCGCGGTATTCCCGGGATATCTCAGCCCCTTAAAGAGGAAATCATCTGCTGTGACTTGTTTTGGGTCCTTGCAAAACTTTCCATTCACAAATACTGCATAATAAACATAATTCAGGTTATTAGGCTTATCCAAGCAGAAACTCTTTTCGGAGCTATATCTTTAGGATCAAAAGAAGAGAAATATACAAGTTACGCTACGGCAGATCTCTAACCTTTAGGGTCATTGATGGTCACACAGAAGTCCTGAAGAGGACTCGGGTCGTAGGCAAAAGCGGCGGCGGTCGCCAGAGCCAAGATGAGAAGGCTAATTGGAAGAAACTTCATTGTGATTGTGCACGGGAGAGTTGAGGCTTTGATATCTCCCCTTCTTTTGTTTGCTGGAGATGGGAGTAAGATGTCTTGCATGGAGGTCTTATCCCTTTTTATAGATGAAGGTGGTGTTGACCCAGTAATGAATCTTCTATGATAAGCAACGCTTGCTCGATCCTTACCAAGTCTCCTGTGTGCTAGTTAATACCTTATTCCCCGAGATGAATTGTTCCAAAACTCGAAAGGTCTCTAAAAGCCTTTTATTTTGACCCGTCCCATTTCGCAGATGAAAGAAAGATCGTTGTCTGATACGGAAGTGGACTTCTTCAATCCTATTTAAATCACTGCTTTCTTTCTTTACTGTTTTGAAGTCCCGAGCGGATTATAGTTCATCTGAATTGAGCGAGGCCAATTCCTCAATAAGTGCATCGGGTGACCATATGAATCTGTCAATTGAAAAATGATCAGGAGCCAGAGTGCTCATGTGCATCTCCGTCCTCCACCAGGATAACTCTTATTCGCTTCTTATAGATATTATGTTTACTTCTTCACCGAAAAATGGAGGGTGTTCACATCTAAGGAAATATCCTCAATTATCCGTTCCCTCAGTTTTTTATATCCGATAACCCGTGCTCTAGAAATTCAAACGTGGCATCTAATGTTGAACTAGCCCTTATTCTCGATGAGTACTCGTTATTTTTTTTCAAGCAAGGTAGGAACATAAGGTGGTTGAAATAGCAAAATGATTCACCTGCAACACGGAAAAACAAACCATTGTCGTGGACCTAGCAGCGTCCATGGCTTCCGCTGTTTCCTGCAGGCCAATTGACTGGGGCCAAGTCAAACTCTTGACATGCAGCATTTCAAAACAGTCCTCACGGAAACTATTCCGCCGAAACTGGATCATCACCGAAATACACTTCACCGAAAATAGTTTCGATTTTTACTTAAAAAATGACAAGTTCTACGGCGATTTCGAAGAAAAGTCCCAATGAATTAAACGGAACATATATTCTTCATCGGAATTTAATCCACGAAGAAGTACAAAACACATTGCTGAAGTTTAATCGATGGCAAAGTCTAATGATGGAGAGATGCCACATCGGAATTAAATGAACATATATTAGGTGATTTTTCATATAACATTGTAGATATTGACGTTGCTATCGAGTTAAGTGATCACTTCCCTACTTTCACAATTTATCTAACACTTTCATTATTGAGTGTCAAATAAGTATTTGTACACCCGCATGATCACCTCACATGGTAGGTGGTTACAATTAAATTAATCCAAGTTGCCTACCAAAACATTTTCATGATATAATTGATACCAAAATAGTGTTAGATTAATCTAGCATAATCAAGTCAGTTTGTAGAGGTAAAATATACCTTTTAGTACTTTACATGGTTTTAAATCAACCTACCATAAATAGATTAGGGGCAACTCCTAATTATAAATATATTACATGCTAAGAATTTAAACTCTAAGTTGCGAATTGATATGAATTTGGGAGAGACAGAGTTAGGTTTCATCCTAATAATCCATTGGCCAATCCCATTAGTAGTGCATCATTTGAGAAGGTCGCGACACCATAGCAAATGATTTGGTCTCCATAATGGGAACATGCCGAATCAGCATGGATCCAAAGTCACTATTGCTTTTGTCGACCAATTCCCAGGATTCAATAGTTAAGCTAACATGATTGCCCGCCTTCACTTTGCTTCGCATGTTCTTAACCATCCCCTCCCCCAACACACACATTTTTGTGGCATGGAGATGCTAGTAGTCATGGAGGGTATGCTCCATATCGATTTTGTCATCCAACTATTTAAACAACACTCTTTACCAAAATCCTAATGAAAGGAGATGCTTTCGTGTTTTTGCAAGGTCTCAAATGTTTACAATTGAATATTGGACAAATGCATACACGAATCTTTGCTTTCTTGAGTAGCTAGATCCCGGGAATCATAACAATGAAGAATCCACTCTTTGGGTTGAAGTCACTGATGGACACACTCACAATGGTATTGCAAGTCAACAAAAAACTAGTAAACTGTCTCCATGAACTAAATTGGTTAGAGAACAATTAGTCATTTTTCCACAAGAGTAATTTTGTTTGTTTACGATATCCCAAAATTAGTTCTTTTCTAAAATAAATATGTTCAATCTAGTCTCTGTGTTAGTTGAATATATTCGATGTGGTTCCTGAAATTAAATTTAATAGAATGACCATATTGAATATTTTCAAAAATTCCAAGGACCGGTTTGAACATTTACCAAATTTTCAAGAATCAAATTAAAAAAATTGAAAGTTCATGGACCATATTGCACATTGAGCTTAAATTTATGGACCATCTGTGTCAAATTGAAAGTTTAGGGATTAGATTGCACATTTGTTCAAAGTTCAATGATTATTTGTGACATTTTTCCTATAATGTACTAGCAAATCATATAAATAAATTGAAAAAAATTCGTCCTCTCCATCAACATATACCTTTCTTTCTCGGCGGTATGTTCAATAGTACATGAGGTGCACCTATCACCTTTTGGCCATTAAAGAAATTGATTTCCTTGAGATGTTGAGCTTGCATGCAAAGGATATGAAGAGCCTTCCAGATTATTGTACATACTTAATAGGATGAGAAAATACTTGAGCACTGAAAAGAGAGGATAAACATAGACTAAACTAGAATTTCTTTCATTGATCTTGTCCTGGTTATGTTTGTAATTTTCTTTTCTTTTTAACTATATTTAGTTTGATTGTTGATTCTAGACGTATTTGATCACATGGAGCCTGCCACATAGGCTACCGTCACTTAGCAAGAAGCTTTTAATAAATCTTTAATCCGTGTGACATTACTCGAAGGTTTTTGTTAATTGGCCCTTATTACGTCACAATCCATGCAAACGGAGGCGGCGGATAATTACACTTGCTAATATCCATCACGAAGTGCAGCATAAAACATGAGAAATGCAGAGCCCTACGGGAGAAAGTGCAACCACAGAATCTATTGGAAGTAAAAGAAGAAATCAGATACGGATAAACCTAAGCACGTCCGGCTCGTACAGTCGTAGGTATCATAAAGAATTATATTTTATTAATTGAGACATTCAACGACCAATTACATAAAGAGCAATTCGTCTATGGGGAAACGATTGTCAATCTAAGCAATCACGTATGGAAAGCATAGGCGTAATCCGATGTCTTGGAGGTCAGGGTATCCGCTTAATTGTTGTCGTACCAAAACTGAGCCTGCAGGTAGTCGACAACCTTCTTGTCCACTTGGAAGGCCTTGGTGAGGACATCAGGCGAAATAGGCGGCTTCGATCCGAACACCGCATTGGCAATGGTAATGACTCCTGGGCTCTGGCTGCTCAAAGCAGCAAAGGCCAGCGCAGGGGTCTTTCCGACGTTCAGTTGAAAGTGGACGAGACCGATTGGGAACACAAACACGTCCCCTTTGTACAAGACTTTGGTGAATTGGGTGTTGTTCAATTGGTTAGACGTAACAAAGCCGACAAGCAGCGTGCCCTCAGCGACGACTAGAATCTCGGTTCCACGAGGGTGAGTGTGGGGAGGATTCAGGCCACCCGGAGCAAAGTCGATACGAGCCATGGAAATGCCGAGAGTGTTGAGTCCTGGAAATTGGTCCACAAAAGCGGGCGTGACTTTCGATCCGAGTGGGTTCACGGTATTCCCTGGGTATCTCAACCCCTTAAAGAGGAAATCATCTGCTGTGGCTTGCTTTGGGTCCTTGCAAAACTTTCCATTCACAAAAACTGCATCTGAAACAGAAATCATGTCAATAGGCCTATTTTAAGCAGAAATTATTTTTGGAGCTATTTCTTTAGGATCAAAAGAAGAGAAGTGTAGAAGTGACGCTACGGCAGATATCTAACCTTTGGGGTCATTGATGGCCACACAGAAGTCCTGAAGCGGACTCGGGTCGTAGGCAAAAGCGGTGGCGGTAGCCAGTGCCAAGATGAGAAGGGTAATTGGAAGAAACTTCATTGTGGTTGTGCACCGGAGAGTTGGGGCTTCGATGTCTTCTCTTCTTCTGTTTGCTCGAGAAAGGAATGAGATATCTTGCATGGAGACACTGTCCCTTTTATAGATGATGGCAATGTTGACCCAGTACAATACTTACTTTGATAAGCAACCCTTCCCAGATCTATACCAAGTCTCCTGTGTTGTAGTTTCCTACTCGGGTGAGACGATTTGTTCCACAACTGCTACGGTTGAATGCCCCTCACTTTGACCAATCCTCTTTCCCAGATAAGGAAAAGCCCGTTGTGTGATATGGAACTGGACTTCTTCAATAACATCTATTTCTTCGGTTTCTTTCTTTACTTTTTCGGTGTTCTGCGCGGATACAAAATCTTGCTAGATTGAGCGAGGGCCAATTCTTCTGTAAGGGCATCATATGATCGTATTATCTGTGAATTTTAAAATTATGTAAAAACCAGCGTATTCATATGCATTTCCATCCTCCCCCATGAAAATACTTGCATGGCTGCCGAATTCACTTACTGGAGAAACTATGTTTACTTTATAATACGAACATGTTGGGTGTTCACCCACAAAAAGTATATTCACAAAACATCAGTTCCCTCAGTTTTCTATGTCTGACTACCCATGCTCTAAACATTCGAACGTATCATCCAAAGTGGAATTAGCCCTAACCGTTTTGTTCTTTGTAATATGTCAAGCTCATTTCTTTCTATTTCTTGAAGCACGTCCCCTAATTTTAACCTCTCTCTCTCTCTCTCTCTCTCTCTCTCTCTCTCTCTTTTAACTCCCGAAAAATCACTTTTTTTAAAATCATTTATCCCTATATGAAGCTGTATTCACCTTTTACAATCTACATGCTGCTTCAAAATTTTCTAATAATAGAATTTTACATTAATGAGAGCAGTAAATTTGCAATTTGAATATTATCTACTAAAGCACAAAAAAATAATTTCTTTTTTACTTTAAGACTTACTTTGCTAAAAAAAAATACACATAGTTAGAGGGATCAATTTTGGATTGGCTCGGTTTTTCTATTAAATGCAATATTTAATTGAGGGAACTTCAATTGACGGATATAATATGCTCCGGGTATATCAATACAGGCACTAGGAGCAGAGATGACATAGGAAATTTCGATATGATGCCTTCCATCACACAAGTTCATATGGGAAATAACATGAAAAGAAGATCAATCGTCCATGTTCCTGAAGGAAAGAAATTCAAAGTACCGCCAAAATAATTTTGATTCTTCTCTTTTTTCAATTAAGAAGAAAAGCAAGTTGATAGGCTATGATTAAGCCATGGATCTCATCTTGACAAGCTGCCCCTTACAAATTCCCCATTTTTTCTAACCTCGTTCTTTTCAATTTCAGTAAGTCCCTTTCACAAATTATAGTGGGACGAAAATTGATGTGCTCTCCATTTTAACCTTATATATTTAAATCAGTGGTTTCTTTCTTTACTGTTTTGAAGTCCCGAGCGGATTATAGTTCATCTGGATTGAGCGAGGCCAATTCCTCAATAAGTGCATCGGGTGACCATATGAATCTGTCAATTGAAAAATGATCAGGAACCAGAGTGTTCATGTGCATCTCCGTCCTCCACCAGGATAACTCTTATTCGCTTCTTATAGATATTATGTTTACTTCTTCACGGAAACATGGAGGGTGTTCACATCTAAGGAAATATCCACAAATATTCCCTCAGTTTTTTATATCCGATAACCCGTGCTCTAGAAATTCAAACGTGGCATCTAATGTTGAACTTGCCCTAATTCTCGATGAGAACTCGTTTATTTTTTTAAAGCAAGGTAGGAACATAAGGTGGCTGAAATAACAAAATGATTCACCTGCAACACGGAAAAACAAACCATTGTCGTGGACCTAGCAGCGTCCATGGCTTCCGCTGCTTCCTGCAGACCAATTGACTGGGGCCAAGTCAAACTCTTGACATGCAACATTTCAAAACAGTCCTCACGGAAACTATTCCGCCGAAACTGGATCATCACCGAAATACACTTCACCGAAAATTGTTCCGATTTTTAATAAAAAAAAAATGCAAGTTCTATGGCGATTCGGAACAAAAGTCCCAAAGAATTAAATGGAACATATATTCTTCATCGGAATTTATTCCACAAAGAAGTACGAAACACATTGCTGAAGTTTAATCGATGGCAAAGTCTAATGATGGGCAGATGCCACATCAGAATTAAATGAACATATATTAGTTCTACTAACATTGTAGATATTGATGTTGTTATCGTGTTAAGTGATCACTTTCCTACTTTCACAATTTATTTAACACTTTCATTATTGAGTGTCAAATAAGTATTTGCGCACTTGCGTGATCACCTCACATGGTAGGTGGTTACAATTAAAATTAATCCAAGTTGCCTACCAAAACATTTTCATGATATAATTGGTACCAAAATAGCGTTAGATTAATCTAGCATATTCAAGTCAGTTTGTAGAGGTAAAATATACCTTCTAGTACTTTACATGGTTTCTAATCAACCTACCATAAATAGATTAGGAGCAACTCCTAATTATAAATATTTTACGTACTAAGAACTTAAACTCTAAGTTGCGAATTGATATGAATTTGGAAGAGCCCGAGTTAGGTTTAATCCTAATAATCCATTAGTCAATCCCATAGGTAGTGCATCGTTTGAGAAGGTCGTGACACCATACCAAATGATTTGGTCTCCATAATGGGAACTTGCCAAATCAGCATGGATCCAAAGTCACTATTGCTTTTGTCGACCAATTCCCAGGATTCATTAGTTAAGCTAACACGATTGCCTGCCTTCACTTTGCTTCGCATGTTCTGAACCATCCCCTCCCCCAACACACACATTTTTGTGGCATCAAGATGCTAGTAGTCATGGAGGGTATGCTCCATATCGATTTCGACATCCAACTAATTAAACAACATTCTCTTTACCAAAATCCTAATGAAAGGAGATGTTTTCGTGTTTCTGCAAGGCCTCAAATGTTTACAATTGAATATTGGACAAATGCATACACGAATCTTTGCTTTCTTGAGTAGCTAGATCCTGAGAATCATAACAATGAAGAATCCACTCTTTGGGTTTTTTTTTTTAGTCGAAAAACATTCTTCATATATTTATATTCGAAAAAGATTGGTAAGGCATTGTTGTGATTTCAGCACAAATAAGATCCATTAGGCTTGGAGATGGAAACATAATCCATGAACTCGGCAGCTTCTTCTACCTTTGGGATTTTGCAGCCCAATCTGCAATCCGGTTTGCTTCTCTAGGGCAGTGGGCTATTTGCAGTTGTTTGTAGTGCTTCGCATGGGCCTGGGCTTCCCTAATAAGTGCGCAAGCTTCCCAATTTACTTGATCTATACCCGCATAGATCATTTCTGCCAAAGTACAATTATCAGACTCTAGAAGCAGCATCCGTTCGTGAAACCCTCTGAAGTAAATTAGGTTTTTCTAAAAAGGCCGCAGCTTCAGCTTGAAGAGCATATGACACCCTTAAGGATTTGGTGAATCCATCAAGGAGATCGCCCATGTTGTTGCGACAAATACACGCCATCGTCGCCTCCCCTGTCTCCGGGTCGAAAGATTCGTCAATGTTTATCTTGAGCACACCATCTAGAGGAGGAACCCAGATTGAAGGTAAAACGTTTCTTGCATCCAGTCTTTTATTTGGTAGTTTCGCTCATCTTTTGTAATTTGCCGCATTTGCTCTTACTAAGATAAGGAGCTGTTGAGGGTTGTTCATTTGCGATCTGAAGACCACCTAGTTTCTCGCCTTCCAGACTCTCCAGAGGAGCTGAGCGAGAAAATCAAACGAAATAGTGGTATGTTGGAAATTTACCATCCAGTCATCCATTCATTTAACCTCATTTCTGTCAAAAATTATATTGATTGATGAATCTTGCCAAACTTGTTGTGTCCAGGGGCATAACAAGAGGGTGTGTTCAATGGTCTCTGGGCACTTTGTGCAAACTGGGTAGGTATTCTCATTAACAATCCCTCTCCTTTGTAGATTATCCTTTGTTGCTAGCGTGTTGTGACTTATTTGCCATAGAAAAACCTGACTTTAGGGGGGACCTATGCATTCCAGATTTGTAGCCATAGTCTACGTGGAGTCTGATAGGAGATAGAGCCTTGCTCTGGTTGCCGATTTTCTTGTTGTGCCCGTTGATGATTATACGCACTTTTTACAAAAAAATTGCCATGTTCTGGTATTTTCGCATGCTAACATGTCTGCTGGGGCTTGTGGATCTAGATGGGTAGATAGGATTTCCTTTGTTGTGTTGTCATCAAACAATTCTTCCACTATGACTTCATTCCATTTACACTCCCCTTTGATCATAAGTTCAGAAACTTTCGTCGTTCAATTCTGTTGGCAAGGCCTCCAAGCACTCCTTTTGGTAGCCATTTGTCTGTTCTAATCTTGATATTTTGTTCGTTTCCAACAGCTCATCTAATAGAGTCTTGAATTGCATCTCTCCTGTCAGTATACTCTGCCAGCCCCATGAGGATCTAAACCCTTTTGTTACATGCAATAAATCATAATTTGGGAAGTATAGTCCCTTAAAAACTTTTGCCCACAGAGAATCTGGATTTTGAATAAGCCTCCATGCTTGTTTCCCTAACATGGCATGATTGAAAGTTATCAAATCTCGGAATCCCAAACCTCCCCCATCTTTCCTCTGTTTTAGGGTTTCCCATTTTTGCAATGCATTCTCTAGAGCTTTCATTCGATTTCCACCAGAAGTTGGCAATTTTTCTCTCAATAGCCTTGTATATAGAGATAGGAATTTTAAAGATAGACATGGCATACTAGGGTAATGCTTGCACCACTATTTTTAGGAGTACTTCTTTTTCTAGCCTTTTGACAAGAGCTTTTCTTTCCAGCCACTGATCTTCTTATTCACTCTGTCTAGTATCCATGAAAACATGTTCTTTTTTTTTATCTCTCCAATCAGAAGAGATTCCAAGATACTGCCATGTTTTCTGAATTTCAGGCACTCGCATTTCTTGTAGCATATTCAATCTAAGGTTTTCTGGATAGTTCGTACTAAAAAACAGGCCTGATTTATTAAGGTTTACCACTTGGCCAGATGCAAAATAGTATTGATTAATCACAGCAGCCACATTCTGGCATTCCACTACTTTCCCTTCAAGAAAAAACACTAAATCATCTGCAAATATCAAATGGGATAGGGCTAGGCAGATGGGGCTTAACTTGATTCCTTTAATGTTGCCTATCTCCATTTCTTTTTTCAGTAGAATCAACAGAGAATTTGCCAAAATTATAAACAAGTAAGGAGATAGTGGGTCACATTGTCTAATATCTCGAGTTGGCTGGAAGTAGGGCAGACTTTCACCATTTAGTTTGACACTATAGGAAATTGTTGATATGCATTTCATGATCCAAGAGACCCACATTGCACTGAACCCCATTTTCAACATGATTGCTTTAAGAAAATCCCATTCCACCCTATCGTATGTCTTTTTCATATCTATCTTTAGAACAGCAATAAACTTCTTCCTTCTCTTCCTAGTTCTTAATTGGTGAAGGACTCCTGCACAATGAATATATTGTCTTGGATTTGGCATTCCTTGATAAAGGCACTTTGTTCTTTCGCAATCACCCCTGGAAGGTGCTGTTTGAGTCTATTTGTCATGATTTTGGATATAATTTTATATGTAAAATTGCAAAGGGCTGATTGGGCGAAATTGATCTACTTTCTCTGGTTGTTGTACTTTTGGCACCAACGTGATGAATGTACTATTTAGCTCAGGATTTAGCACGTCTGACTTGAAAAAATTTTGGACTTCGTGGAAAACTTATGCTTGAATCTCCTGCCAATCATGCTGAAAAAACTTCCCATTAATGCCATCTAGGCCAGGGGCTTTAAGGGCTCCAAGTTGAAAGGTGGCTTGTTTCACTTCTTCCATTGACACTTCTTTAAATAAATCTGTATTGATCTCATCGTTTATGACACAAGGGATTTGATCAGTAATTGGAATGAAATTTCTTTCCCCTGTTGTAGTGCAGAGTTCCTGGAAGAAAAGATTCACCATTTGCTGCAACTGGTTTGTATCTCTACACCACTCATTTTGTTCATTTTTCAGCATGATAATTTCGCTCCTTTGTCTTCTTTGGATTGTAGTTGCATGGAAGAATTTAGTATTTTTATCTCCCATTGTAACCATTGTACCCTTGACCTTAAGCCCTAGTATATCTCTTCTTGTTGCCATAATCTCTCCACTTCTGTTTTGAGCCCTACCAGTCTGCCATCCTCCTCACTAATGTGCAGTCTGTTTATTATCTCATGCATATCTTTTTTCAGCTTTATAGTCTGAGTAGTTGCATTTGAGTATCTCCTCTTGCTCCATTTCGAGAGATTTTCTGCCACCATCTTTAGTCTCACAGCAATGTCTACGTGTTGACCTTGGTGAGAATGCCATGAGTCCTTCACAATTTTTGCATACTCCTCATTTTCTATCCAGAAAACTTCATATTTAAACTCTTTTTTTCTTTTCTTTGTTTTTGGACAGAGGTTTAAAAGTAGTAGGCTGTGGTCTGAACTAATAGCTGGCAGAGCAAGGACAACAACATCAGGAAAAGAAGTCCTTCAATGTAAGGTACATAAAGTCCTGTCTAGCCTTTTTTTCACTAATTCCTCCCCAAGACAATTATTAGCCCATGTATAGGAACAACCCTTACTTTCAATATCCATCAATTGGCAAGAATCTAGAAATTCTTGGAAGGCTTGAATTCGGTAGTTCTCGACCCTTCTTTTCCCCACTTTCTCCCGTTGATATAGTATTTCATTAAAATCCCATATACATACCCATGGGTCTTTGTTTGATAGTGATATTTGCTGCAATCTTTTCCATAGTGTCAACCTCTGTTGGAAATCAGTGGGTGCATACACGAAAGTGATTCTCATTTTCCGATTAAGTTCACCATGCCACAAGCTACATCAATAGCATTCATATCCCCAGAGATAATCTCCACACTGACCTGTTCATTCCAAAAGATAGCCATACCTCCTGCTAAGCCTGCTAGATTTACTATAAAACATTCCTTAAACTCCAGCCTTTGTTTCATCCTTCTAACAACTTTTTCTTTATTTTTAGTTTTCATTAAGCATAAGATAGTTGGTTTTTCTTGAGTCACAAGGGCTCGCAAAGCTTAAATTGTCAAGGGTGAACCCAAACCTTGACAATTCCAAGTTAAAAACTTCATTTGTAAATTGGTGGCTTATTAAGGCTAGCCACCAAAGCCCATATATTTGCTTCTTCAGCCATCTGAACCGGTGTTTCCATTAGTTGTGTTTCATCCAGCTCCTCTCTACTCATTAGTTGCAAATCATGAGGTGAGTACCTTTTCTTCCTTTTTAGTGCCATTGCTTTATGACTTTTTCCCCTCTTGATATTTTCATTAGCTTGGTAGTTTGTTTTGCCATTTACCCCATGAATTTTCAGGCTTGTGGGTCTCACCACGAGAGAATCCAGCATCATTCGTTCTACCTCCTCATCTTTAACATCTTCTAGCATGACAGCTTTTCCTTTTGACTTTGATGTTTTCCTTGTTAAGTCTTCATATACCACAAGCTAGCGATCATTTCTTTGGGTTTTAGGTATTGTTTCCTCATCTAGAAGTTCTATTTTCATTCCATAAAACAGTTCCCAATAAGGGCTAAACTCGTTTGCCTCTACCTTAATCCACGAGCCATAAGGGAGCTTTTTCACGTTTTGAAACCTTTCATCTGTGCATGGACATTCTCTACAGTATTGGGCATAGTGCCCCAATCTTCCACATGCATAGCAGTAGTGTGGGAGATGTTCATAACGGAATTCCAACCACAGGTTCTTCCACTTATTACTATAAATAAAGCCTGGTAATAGAAGGGCTGTTATATCAACTTCTACTCTCGCTTTGCCTACTTTATAGGCTGTATATCCTTGTGCTTCTATTTTTATGGATGATACCCTTCCAATCTCCTGCGCCACTTTTGAAATTTCCTTCTCAGTAATCCATTCTGTTGGGAGACCATAAATTTGAACCCAAAACTCACACGCATTAAAATTATAACAATTTGGGGGAGTGTCTAACTGCCATGTTTTTAGTAGAAGTAGGTGATTTGCAAAAGACCATGGCCCCTGTTCAAGAACTTTATCCCTATCAGCAGTTGACCAAAACTTAAACTCAAATATTCCAAGGGCAGTCAAAGCTATCTCAACATTTTCAATTCTCCACGACTTTCGCATAGTACTCTGAAATGCCTGAAAGTTAACTTTAGGGTTTTGATAGAGTTGGCCAATCAAAGATAGCTTATATTCTCTGACCTTCTCTGGGAAATCTCTTCATCCAGCGCTATAATTTGTTTCTAGGACCATAACCCTCCTAAATTTTTACATAGGGCCACGAGTCGGAGTGCTGCTTCTTTAGATTCCTCCATGGGAGCGCTCGGATGGGGTTCTTCCAAATCTTTTAGAGAAACTGAAGGTGTCAACTACATCTTTCAGAGCCTTTCCTGTGAAACAAGTAGGCTGATAGGGTAATGGCTTTGGAGTGTTTTAGAGTAGCTACATTTGGAATCTAGGTTTTTGAGAGCTGGGGTTGGAAAAAGGAGCTAGGGTTCATCGATGGAGAAGAGGTTAGTGTTTGGGGTTTTTCATCTTGGGTTTTTATGAGAATCTACCTTTTGGGAATGGAGTAAGGTTTCATCAATGGAGATGTGTGGAGGTAGTTTAGGGTTTCCATTTTGGATTTCTGGGGTAAGCTGCAATGCGGCAGGAAAAAGCTCTCTAGCCGAGAGAGAATTAGACTTTAAACAACCTGTAGGTTTGCATCATGAGTAACTTCACTCTTTGGGTTGAAGTCACTGATCAATGTGGACACACTCACAATGGCATTGCAAGTCAACAAAAAAATAGTAAACTATCTCCATGAACTAAATTAATAAGAGAACAATTACTCATTTTTCCACAAGAATAATTTTGTTTGTTGACGATATCCCAAATAAGTACTTTTCTAAAATAAGTATGTTCAATCTAGTCCGTGAGTTATTTGAATATATTCGATGTGGTCCTTGAAATTAAATTTAATAGAATGACCATATTGAATTTTTCAAATAATCCATAGACCGGTTTGAACATATCTACCAAACGTTCAAAAATCACATTGAAGAAATTGAAAGTTCATGGACTAGATTGCACATTGAGATTAAATTTATGGATCATCTGTGTCAAATTGAAAGTTTAGAGATCATATTGCACATTTGTTCAAAGTTCAAGGATTATTTGTGTCATTTTTCCAATAATGTAATGCCAAATCATATAAATAAACTAGGAGAAATTTGTCCTCTCCGTCAACATAAACCTTTCTTTCTCTGCGGTATGTTCAATAGTACAAGAGGTGAACCTATCACCTTTATGGCCATTAAAGAAATTGATTTCCTTGAGATGTTGAGCTTGCATGCAAAGGATATGAAGAGCCTTCCAGATTATTGTACATACTTAGGGTGCATTTGGTTGGGCTTTGGGAAGGCCCTTTAGGGTCCCAAAGCCCCTTGGGCATATTTTAGGGTGTTTGGCAAGCTCTTCCAATGAGCTTTGAGATGAAAGTTTGCTTTGTGAATGCTATTTTTTCCAAAGCTACTTCAAGTAGCTTTCACTTTTGAGCATTTTCGGAGTGCTGAGAGGTGAGTTAATGAATTTTACTTACTTTCCTTTTTTGCCCTCAATATCTTGATAGAAACCCAAATTTACCCCTTTCAATAAACAAACCCTAGTTTGCTGGATAGAGCTTTACTTCTACCGTTTTGCTTCTCTCGTACGTCTCACTTCTGCCTTTCTGCTTCTCTCGGACATCTCTCCTCCGTCCACGAGCTCGCTCTATGCGCTTCGTGGTCTCTCCTCATGTGGCTGGCCTTCCTCACTTCATCGCAGCCTTAGCCACTCGCGTCGCCACCATGAGCTCGTGGCCGCCGCTGCTTGCCTTCGTTCTCATAAGTGTGTCATATCTCTCTCTCTCTCTCTCTCTCTCTCTCTCTCTCTCTAGCAGTAACCCTCTTTCTTTACGGCGCTCTAACTGCTGAAGCTGACGGTGCGTCTACGTGCGTGTGCGTGTTTGTGTTTTGGAGCTTCTCTGTTCTCTAATTTGTGCAGTTGTGGTGTGCATAGTGGCTGAATAGACCATATGCCTTTTTGCTGAAGGCCTTTACTTGCCTTGAACTTCCTTGACCTCTTCTTTGAATGCCTTCTTGTTTCTAATCTTTCGAATCTAATGGTTCATTTATCGTGAGTGTGGGATACACGCTTTTGTATTGATGCTTCAAGCTCTTGAGGGATTTTTTTGTTCATGCTAGAAAAAGTTTAGAAATTTTGGCAAATATGTTGCTTGTCCCCTTGCGAGGCGGTGCCTCCTGCCTTGCACTGTTGGGAAAGCGGTGCCCTGCACCCGCAAGGGGCAATTCTCCACCCCATGGGACGTAAAAGGATATATGGTCCTTGGCCCGGGCCTGCCCTTGGCCATCCCTGCATTGTATCTAAAATTAGTCGCAAACTAGGGATTCTTTTTTCTGCTGTTCATTGCATAGCTCAAGTAGGGCAATTAGTTATTTGTCCATAGTGCAAGTTCAGGACTTGCATTAGAGGAGCCATAGTGCAAGTTCGGCAGGGGGAATGTGCCTCGATGACCAAATTACATATTTGAATGTGTTTTGAAATCAAGTGCATGCTTAGACTGGTTCGGTGTGGCTATAATCACTGCAATAAAAAAGTATAACACCTGTAAATAGGATGAGTGCATCTTTAAAGTAGTGGTTTGACACAGTAGCTGTTGGCTATTGGGTTTCATAATGAGGTTTCACTTCTTAATTTGTTGTTTTATCTATAGCAACTATATGCTTTTAGGCAAACTTAGCTTTGTCGTTTTATGGTATTGGAAGCTGTTCATCACATGTGGCTTCTATCTAGTAGCATTTCAGGTTTCTTAGCATATAGTCAGATTTTGTTATTCCATATAGCTGCTACAAGCATAGAATTGGGTTCTCATATTTTAAGGTAAATTATGATTAGGCATAACCTTCTTTGTTTGTACTAGATTATTTTCTTCTTTTAAATTTGTTTATGTCACTTTAGTAGATGTTAACTTCATCAAAGGAAAAGGCATTTTGGAGCTCGGAAGATGTGGAAACTTTTTGTAAGTTGTGTGTTGAACAAATTGATAATGGCAACCATCCTGCAAATAACAAAAGGGATGGATGGACAATCATTATTAAGAAGTTTGAGGAACTAAGGGACAAAAAGTACGACAAAAATCAAATGAAGAGTAAGTGGGATAATCTTAAGGAAGAATGGAAAAGATGGAGGGCATTGGCTTTAAAGGAAACCAGATTAGGATGGGATGCAAAAAGAAATACCTTTGATGCAAGTGATGAATGGTGGGAGAAGAAAATTCAGGTTTTTCCCATTCTTTTGTTACTTTTCTTAAGTCTATCTTTAATGAAATAATTCATTAACTTGTTTATTATAAGATGAAAATCCTAAGGGTAAACCATTTAGAACGAAAGGCATACATCCGGATATTCAAATTTTGTTGGATAGAATGTTCGGAGAAACAGTTGCTACTGGAAGTGTCACATGGAATCCTGCACAAGGTTTATGTGTTGATGAGGATGTTGTGGGCACACAACTTGATATTGATGATTGTGAAGCATCTAATGATGATGATAATATAGAGTGTAATGTACGTGAAAAGATTGTTGAACAGGGTCAAAGCCATAAAAGAAGCTCGCAGAGTTCAGTAAGGCAATCTGAAGGAAAGAAACAAAAGAAATTGACTACAGTTGCAAATGGACATGGTTTGTTCAGCTATTTCAAGCAGAAACAATGGCACATCTCGTTCAATGGAGTTTGATCCTTACAAGGAAGTTATACAAACGTTGAAAGACATACCTGAGATTAAGCAAGATCGAGAGTTATACTTTTTTCTATTAGTTTATTTTACAGAAAAGAAAGACGATAGGCAAATTTTCACGCACTTGGATGGCAATGAGGAAAAAGTCCACTGGATCAAGTATAAGTTCGCACAGTGTAGTCATCTCTAGGATGTTAGCTACTTTTTTTTCAAATGCTATGTTGTTGTATTGTGAGACATATTAGCCACATCTCGCTCAATGGAGTTCGATCCTTACAAGGAAGTTATACAAACGTTGAAAGTCATACCTGAGATTAAGCAAGATCGAGAGTTATACTTTTTTCCATTAGATTATTTTACAGAAAAGAAAGATGATAGGCAAATTTTCACGCACTTGGATGGCAATGAGGAAAAAGTCCACTGGATCGAGTATAAGTTCGCACAGTGTAGTCATCTCTAGGATGTTAGCTACTTTTTTTTCAAATGCTATGTTGTTGTATTGTGAGACATATTAGCATTGTTTATTTATATTATGTGGTAAGACATGTTCATGTTTTATTGTGAGAATGATTTATAATTGGTGTAAAATTGTTTCTATGTGGTGTTCTCTTTATTGAGTGAGGTTTTTTAGGCAAATGATGCTCTTATTCTAATTTGATTTTATTACGTTAACCAGTTATGGAAGATTCCCCTGAAAGGAGAAAACATGATGACGAGGAGGAAGAAGAATTTTGGCAACTTTGTGCAATCGCGCATATGGTAGCTGCTTATCAGCTAACATGTTGTCTCAAAGAAGCATGCATGACATCATCATATACAAGAAATGCATGGTTAAGAGAGTTGATGAACATTGATGCGAATTCGATAAAGCGTTTTTGAATGTTTAGAATGGATGAAACCGTATTTAATAATTTAAGGCATGATTTAGTGACACAATACGGTTTGCAAGGATCTAGGAATATTGATGTTACGGAAATGATTGGGATGTTTTTTCATATTTTAGGACATGGTATAGGTAATAGGTTAGCACAGGAGCTGTTTCAACACTCTGGGGAAACCATATGTAGGATATTTAGCTTAGTTTTGGATAAGATATGTGAAATGGGAGCAGATTTAATCCAACCATCCGATCGACAATTCATGGAAGTTCCAACAAAGATAAGGAATAATCAAAGATTTTATCCACATTTTAAGGTAAGTAATGATTATACATTAAGAAAATATAACTAAATATAAATCACATGAATTTTGTGTTCTTATTTCAGGATTGCATTGGGACAATAGATGGTACACATATCCCAGCGGTGGTACCTACAACCGACCAACTTCGTTTTATTGGTCGAAAAGGAATACCAACACAAAATGTATTGGCTGTGTGCAACTTTAATATGAAATTTACTTATGTTTTGGTTGGTTGGGAGGGAATAGCTCATGATACACGCATCTTCTATGAAGCCATCAGGAAACGTGAATTACTATTTCCTCATCCTTCGAACGGTAAGTTAATTAACAATTTTTATGTGTTGATATTTGTATTTAGTATTTGTTGAAAAACTCATGATATTTTTTTGTAGATAAATACTATTTAGTAGATTTTGGATATCCAAATCCTATGGGTTATTTGGGGCCGTACAAAGAAGTTAGATATCATTTGCCCGAGTTTCAACGAGGTCCAAGCCCTATAGGTTACAAAGAAGTATTCAATCGTGCTCACTCCTCGCTACGATCAGAAATTGAGAGAGCCTTTGGCATATTGAAAAAGAAATGGAAGATTCTCAAGCGTATGCCAAGTTATCCATATAAAAAGAAAGTAAAAATTGTGATAGTGGCAATGACTTTGCATAATTTTATACGAAGAAATGTCGTGAATGATGCACATTTTACAAGAGTAGACTTTGTTGACATATAATTTTGCCAGTCCGGTAAGTTGTTCTAAGCTTAATTTTGATAAAGTACATTATTATAAATTATTTTTTATTTTATAAAAAAATTCAAAAAATTATTAATTATTAATTATATTAAGAATGTGGTTCGACAGGAGTTTTGGTGTGCAAATGGCCAAAAAAATGAAAAAGAAGAAGACTTGACATGAAAGAAAATGAAGATGGAAGGGATGGGGCTTCATAGAAAAAAAGAGAGAAAGAGTAAAATAAAAAAATAAAAAAAATAAAATCAGAAAGTCAAAATGAGGAAGGAAAAGTGAAGTGAAGAGACGTGAAGATAAGAGAAAAAAAGATGGGATGGTTCGGCCAAAAAAGAGGAAAAAGTAGGAAAGAGAAAGAAAAAAAGGACAAAAAAAGAAAAGAAAAGAAAGGGAGACCTTCTTCATCATGATCGGTGGTGGTCTTTCATTAAGAAGAAAAGACAGGAGCTTAAAAAAAAAGGAGGGAAAAAAAAAAGAAATTGCAGGCGGGGGACTTCGGAAAGAAAGGGAAGTCCCTCCCACCTGGCTCTCTCTCTCTCTCTGGAGTCGTGAAGAAGAAGAAGACGAAGAACGAGGAAGAGGAGTTCAGAAAAACAAAAGACACAAAAAGTGGGGGGGTCTTCGGTTTTGGGAGTTCAGGAAAACAAAAAAACAGAGAAGCAAAATTCGTTGAAAAAAAAAGCCAAAAACAATAAAAAAAAAAGAGAGAGGTCTGGGCAAAAGGGAGGTCTTATGGTGCGTGAGAGAAAACAGAGAGAATAGAGTGAGCAAGGGACTGCGTTCTTTCATTTTTTTCTTTCGCGTGCAGGTCTTCAAGAAGTAGAAGCGAGCAAAATTAGGAAAGAGGAAAGGGAAGGAGGCGACCTACCCAGACACGTCGGAGATGCTTCCCGTCCAAGATCTTCGTCCTCGACGACCCGGCCTGACCGAGATCTCGCCCGCAACATCTCGTTTGCGGCCCTGCCGTGTCTCGCCGTCCAAGTAAGCCACAATCTTCTCTTTTCCCGGGGATCCCGATTTTGGGCGAGTCATGTGAGCTCCGGGCTTTGATAATAGCTTGCAACGCGTCGTCTCCGGTCTTTGTTTGTTGGTTGTGCCTTCTAGATATTCATTTAGTTTCGTTTTGCACTTAAAATGTACCGTTTTTCTTCGCACGCCGGGTGTTTGATAGAATGTCGAGTTGAGATATGGGTGTGTTTTTATTTAGAAATTGGTTTTTGTTTGCTGGAAATCGGGGGTTGTTGCGTGGGAAAGCCGTAGGTTGCCGTGAGAGGTGCGGCATCAAGTCGAGGTGACGGCAGCACCGCCCGTCGTTGCCCCTGGCGTGGGAGTTGTGCGAGGACGCTGTTGGGTTGAACTACTGCATGCTAGCTGGGCCGGTTTAATTCTTAAATTTCGGGCCAAGAGCCCGCTTTCTTTGGGGCTGGACCAGGGGGGCCTCTGCTCGTGGGCCCTCGCGCAAAAAGCCCTTTCGCCGGTCTGGGTCGGGTCCAAAGCCCGACCCATGACCCGTTTTAAATATTAAAATATTAAAATATTTTATTAATAAAAATAATAAAATAATATCTTATTAAAAATTCAGAAAATTAAAAGAATTAATTTTTCGCATCGACAGATCCAGCCTAACGGTTTGATCCTGATCGGCCCTTTTTATATTATAATATTATAATATCTGATATAAAAATAATATTTTATTAAACAAAAATTTCGAAAAATTCAAAAATCGAGGTTTTGTTTAGAAAATCCAGTCTTGCTTATAAAATCAAGTTCTAAATTTAGAATTGGCATAGCTTAATTAGTCAACACCTATTACTAGAGTGTGTTTAGTTTAATTAATGAGAGTCAATCCTTAAAAAAATGCTAAAACGATGGACATCTAAGTGAGTTCTTGATTGCCTTTTTAGCTTAATTACTTGCCTTATCAATTGTCTATGAATGTTTGGAAGTATGATTAAACTCTATGCATGATTTGGTGCATAACTTATGAGAATGATTTGAATTAGTTAAATTGCATGAGTAAATTTCATGTTAATTGTGAGGCCATCCATTTAAACTTGATATGAATATCGTTGATGATCTAATTGATTAAATGCATTGGGTGATTATTTGAATGCCAAAATCAACACCTCTTGGATTACGTCGCGTAACAGTATTGACGGGATGACACTTGATATGTGGATTGGCGTCGATGGACCGATGTCCCTTCCGGTTCCGTGTATGTAAAGGTTTAGCTTAAGTGAATTAAGATTATGCTATGTATTATTAAATACCCGAGGAGTTGCGAGTTTTACATTTTCGTAATTAATTAATCGCCTTCCATTATTTGAGTGTTTATTTACCGCAACGTATTTGAATACTTTGAATATTTATTTTTCGCATTGTCTCTCAATACATTGCATGTTAAATTCTTTTCTAGGTTAGTTTAGTGATGGCTTAGATTTGCATGAAAATAATCCATAAAAACTATTGCATGAACACCTAGTGGTTTTAGATAAAATTTAGGGTTTAAAGGACGAGCAAGAATGCATGACCATCTTAGATTAAGTTACTAACTAGTTAGGTACCGAAATGACGTTAATAGAAATATTAGTGTAAGCAAGTCCCAGTACCCTAGAATCTCTGGTTCCGTAGGAATCGAGACGACACTCCCACATCTCGATTGGTTTCTAGCCGACCCCAATAGGCTAGTGGCGACTCCTATAAATATTTAAGGTTGTTAAAGAACTTAAAAAAAAATCTGAAAACGCTTGAACGTCGCGCGAGGTATGGGCTTGGAAGAGTCCAAACTCAAATTTGAGCGACACCTCTATTTCTACCTTAGAAATTACCCCTTCCGTGGGGAAGTTTGGGTAGGTCACTACAGACTGGAATCCCAATTTATACACCGTGGATTCAGATGATGCAAATGAGGAGAATAGTGTTTCAAATGATGATATAACTCTTGACATGGCACGTTTACGTGATCAAATAGCTACAAGTTTAGGAAATGTTTGACGACATTTGTAATTTTTAAGGATGATTAATTTCTTCTTTGTCAGGACATATGTTGCTACATTTATGTTTCAAATGATGATATAACTCTTGACATGACACGTTTACGTGATCAAATAGCTACAAGTTTAGGAAATGTTTGACGACTTTTGTAATTTTGAAGGATGATTAATTTCTTCTTTGTCAGGACATAAGTTGCTACATTTATGTTATTTTGTCATGACATAAACGCACCCATTATACGTTGCTACATTTATGCTATAATGAAAGTAATATTTTTAGATTGATTTTTTTAGCAATAAAATAAATTTTATTTTTAAGAAAAAATTGTTTACACGATGTCTTGGCACTTTGTTACCAAAATATAAATTAGAAAGTTCCAAACATTTTTTTTGTAATGTTTTAACAAATACAAAAAATGTTAATTAATTATTCAAATGGGCTTTTCAAATGTGTTTTCTACCAAACATCATTTCTTTTAAAGTTGCTTTTCAAAGTAGGATTTACCAAACAGTCTTTACATTTTCTTAAAGTCCTTTATGCAAAGTAGCTTTGCATTTGCCCAAAGCCCATTTTGAAAGTTGAACCAAACCCACCATTAATAGGATGAGAAAATACTTGAGCACTGAAAAGAGAGGATAAACATAGACTAAACTAGAATTTCTTTATTGATCTTGTCCTGGTTATGTTTGTAATTTTCTTTTCTTTTTAACTATATTTAGTTTGATTGTTGATTCTAGACGTATTTGATCACATGGAGCCTGCCACATAGGCTACCGTCATTTAGCAAGAAGCTTTTAATAAATATTTAATACGTGTGACATTACTCGAAGGTTTTTTTTTTAATTGGCCATTGTTACGTCACAATCCATGCAAACGGAGACAACGGACAATTACATTTGCTAATATCCATCACGAAGTGCAGCATAAAACATGAGAAATGCAGAGTCCTACGGGAGAAAGTGCAACCACAGAATCTATTGGAAGTAAAAGAAGAAATCAGATACGGATAAACCTAAGCACGTCCGGCTCGTACAGTCGTAGGTATCATAAAGAATTATATTTTATTAATTGAGACATTCAACGACCAATTACATAAAGAGCAATTCGTCTATGGGGAAACGATTGTCAATCTAAGCAATCACGTATGGAAAGCATAGGCGTAATCCGATGTCTTGGAGGTCAGGGTATCCGCTTAATTGTTGTCGTACCAAAACTGAGCCTGCAGGTAGTCGACAACCTTCTTGTCCACTTGGAAGGCCTTGGTGAGGACATCAGGCGAAATAGGCGGCTTCGATCCGAACACCGCATTGGCAATGGTAATGACTCCTGGGCTCTGGCTGCTCAAAGCAGCAAAGGCCAGCGCAGGGGTCTTTCCGACGTTCAGTTGAAAGTGGACGAGACCGATTGGGAACACAAACACGTCCCCTTTGTACAAGACTTTGGTGAATTGGGTGTTGTTCAATTGGTTAGACGTAACAAAGCCGACAAGCAGCGTGCCCTCAGCGACGACTAGAATCTCGGTTCCACGAGGGTGAGTGTGGGGAGGATTCAGGCCACCCGGAGCAAAGTCGATACGAGCCATGGAAATGCCGAGAGTGTTGAGTCCTGGAAATTGGTCCACAAAAGCGGGCGTGACTTTCGATCCGAGTGGGTTCACGGTATTCCCTGGGTATCTCAACCCCTTAAAGAGGAAATCATCTGCTGTGGCTTGCTTTGGGTCCTTGCAAAACTTTCCATTCACAAAAACTGCATCTGAAACAGAAATCATGTCAATAGGCCTATTTTAAGCAGAAATTATTTTTGGAGCTATTTCTTTAGGATCAAAAGAAGAGAAGTGTAGAAGTGACGCTACGGCAGATATCTAACCTTTGGGGTCATTGATGGCCACACAGAAGTCCTGAAGCGGACTCGGGTCGTAGGCAAAAGCGGTGGCGGTAGCCAGAGCCAAGATGAGAAGGCTAATTGGAAGAAACTTCATTGTGGTTGTGCACCGGAGAGTTGGGGCTTCGATGTCTTCTCTTCTTCCGTTTGCTCGAGAAAGGAATGAGATATCTTGCATGGAGACACTATCCCTTTTATAGATGATGGCAATGTTGACCCAGTACAATACTTACTTTGATAAGCAACCCTTCCCAGATCTATACCAAGTCTCCTGTGTTGTAGTTTCCTAATCGGGTGAGACGATTTGTTCCACAACTGCTACGGTTGAATGCCCCTCACTTTGACCAATCCTCTTTCCCAGATAAGGAAAAGCCCGTTGTGTGATATGGAACTGGACTTCTTCAATAACATCTATTTCTTCTGTATCTTTCTTTACTTTTTCTTACCCTTTTGTGCTCTGTAATATGTCAAGCTCATTTCTTCCTATTTCTTGGAGCACTTCCCCTAATTTTAACCCCTCTCTCTCTCTCTCTCTCTCTCTCTCTCTCTCTCTCTACTCCCGAAAAATCACTTTTTTAAAAAAAATCATTTATTCCTTTATGAAGCTGTATTCAGTTTTAACAATCTACATGCTGCTTCAAAATTTTCTAATAATAGAATTTTACATTAATGAGAGCAGTGAATTTGCAATTTGCATATTATCTACTAAAGCAAAAAAAATTAATTTCTTTTTTACTTTAAGACTTACTTTGCTAAAAAAATACACATAGTTAGAGGGACCAATATTGGATTGGCTCGGTTTTTCTATTAAATGCAATATTTAATTGAGGGAACTTCAATTGACGGATATAATATGTTCTGGGTATATCAATACGGGCACTAGGAGCAGAGATGACGTAGGAATTTTCGATATGATGCCTTCCATCACGCAAGTTCATATGGGAAATAAAATGAAAACAAGATCAATCGTCCATGTTCCTGAAGGAAAGAAATTCAATATACCGCCAAAATAATTTTGATTCTTCTCTTTTTTCAATTAAGAAGAAAAGCAAGTTGATATGCTATGATTAAGCCATGGATCTCATCTTGACAAGCTTGTCCCTTACAAATTCCCCATTTTTTCTAACTTTGTTCTTTTCAATTTCAATAAGTCCCTTTCATAAATTATAGTGGGACGAAAATTGATGTGCTCTTTATTTTAACCTTATATGTGAACAACATTACTAATTACTATAACCTACCCATGGGTAGCCTAGCTGGTTAGGGCGAACTCAGACTTCGTTGAGGTCTTGGGTTCGATTCCCCGGGGAAGCGCCTGTGATTTAAGTGGGGGGCCATGGCGGTAGGTTGCTATGCTAGTCTCCCCCGAGAAATAGTCGAGGTGCGTGCAAGTTGGCCCGGACATATCGGTTATCAAAAAAAAAAATTACTAATTACTATTTTCATAATTAATAGAAAATCAAAATAATTTCATTTGAAATTTTTGAACATGCATACAACCCGTGGACCATCATTTTCTTTTATCCAATGTAACAACAAATCAAAGGAAACTGACTTGGGAGAAATTCCTCGCCTATTCTTCACCTTTGTCATCATTTACCTTTCTTTGTCAAAATTATGTTCAACAGGGCCTGTTGTGGATCTATCACCTTTATGGCCATTCAAGGAATTGGTTCCCTTTGTTAGAGATATGCAATATTCATGAAGATACACAATATTTAGGCAAAGAAGAAAGTTGCATAAAGGATCTAATATGGATCAAATTTACTTGATTCCTTGTAATTATTTCTTTCCTATTTAGTACATGCAATGTGTAGTATATAAGCAGGTTCAATCTTGTAATAAAGTAATGCAATAAAGCAAGGATTATTGCTTGCCTTTCTCCTTCCACTCTATTCTTCTTCAACTTCTGACATGGTATCAGACTTTTGTAAAACTTCTCAAAGTTGTCTTCGCGTTGTTGGTTCGCTGCAAAACGGGACAACACACGCATAGAAACTCGGATTGTTAAAGATGGAAAACAGAGAAAGGGATGAGATTTTACCTTCACCGCAAGTTGATGAAGTGCAGGAACAACTCACTCATGTTTCTACACCTCGGGAATTGTTTCCAGGGCAACTCTTAGTAAATCAAGCCATGAACTGGGGACATTATTCGGCTCAATCACAACCCAATCTAAGGCAACCCAATGTGGGTCAACCTTACCAGTCGTTTCCTTTCCATCCATCATCGATGTGGAAATTTGGATCAAACCCACGACATCATCGTCGGGAAACCTGAATGGGGCTCAACCATATGGCAGACTACCAACCATAAGTGGGGTAGACACGACCAATGCATTTACTCAAAATCCAGGCTTGAGTCACATAGGGCACAATAATCCGCTCCCAGATTATGGTCCAAGATTCATACCATACCAATTTGGTCATGGAAGTAGTCGGCCAAAGCTTGGCGACCCACTGTACACATCACCAACCGACGGACCAGAGCTCCATCTCATTACTCAACCACTCACCAGAGCCGAGAATTACAGTGCGTGGTCTCGAGATCTCCGATGAGTGTTGGTAACAAAAGACAAAGACGGATTCCTCGATGGAACTGTTCCTGTGCCGATGGACCAAAACCTAGCGCGACAGTGGCGAAAGTGCAATCAACTCGTCCGAACTTGGATCGACAGTTACATTACACCACAAGTCGCCACTAGGCTCCCACCTACAGAGGACTCAAAAACACTCTAGGACATTGTCAAAGAAATGTATGGAAAGCTTAATAGAGCACAATT
The DNA here is from genome assembly GCA_019926035.1 of Melaleuca alternifolia. Taxonomy (NCBI): domain Eukaryota; kingdom Viridiplantae; phylum Streptophyta; class Magnoliopsida; order Myrtales; family Myrtaceae; genus Melaleuca; species Melaleuca alternifolia. Next base: position 125 of record JAGKPW010002424.1, on the reverse strand, counting down.
TTTCACTTTAACGCAAGAGCCTAGCGAATTAAAGCAGGAAAACATGTCAATTGGAACAATTTACAACCGGTTATCTGCACTTTCGAATCAGCTCGAGGCTGTTAAAGAACAATTGGAGGGACACG
>JAGKPW010002423.1:0-45844 GCA_019926035.1 Melaleuca alternifolia | reverse complement strand
TTTTTTTAATTGGCCATTGTTACGTCACAATCCATACAAACGGAGACAACGGACAATTACATTTGCTAATATCCATCACGAAGTGCAGCATAAAACATGAGAAATGCAGAGTCCTACGGGAGAAAGTGCAACCACAGAATCTATTGGAAGTAAAAGAAGAAATCAAATACGGATAAACCTAAGCACGTCCGGCTCGTACAGTCGTAGGTATCATAAAGAATTATATTTTATTAATTGAGACATTCAACGACCAATTACATAAAGAGCAATTCGTCTATGGGGAAACGATTGTCAATCTAAGCAATCACGTATGGAAAGCATAGGCGTAATCCGATGTCTTGGAGGTCAGGGTATCCGCTTAATTGTTGTCGTACCAAAACTGAGCCTGCAGGTAGTCGACAACCTTCTTGTCCACTTGGAAGGCCTTGGTGAGGACATCAGGCGAAATAGGCGGCTTCGATCCGAACACCGCATTGGCAATGGTAATGACTCCTGGGCTCTGGCTGCTCAAAGCAGCAAAGGCCAGCGCAGGGGTCTTTCCGACGTTCAGTTGAAAGTGGACGAGACCGATTGGGAACACAAACACGTCCCCTTTGTACAAGACTTTGGTGAATTGGGTGTTGTTCAATTGGTTAGACGTAACAAAGCCGACAAGCAGCGTGCCCTCAGCGACGACTAGAATCTCGGTTCCACGAGGGTGAGTGTGGGGAGGATTCAGGCCACCCGGAGCAAAGTCGATACGAGCCATGGAAATGCCGAGAGTGTTGAGTCCTGGAAATTGGTCCACAAAAGCGGGCGTGACTTTCGATCCGAGTGGGTTCACGGTATTCCCTGGGTATCTCAACCCCTTAAAGAGGAAATCATCTGCTGTGGCTTGCTTTGGGTCCTTGCAAAACTTTCCATTCACAAAAACTGCATCTGAAACAGAAATCATGTCAATAGGCCTATTTTAAGCAGAAATTATTTTTGGAGCTATTTCTTTAGGATCAAAAGAAGAGAAGTGTAGAAGTGACGCTACGGCAGATATCTAACCTTTGGGGTCATTGATGGCCACACAGAAGTCCTGAAGCGGACTCGGGTCGTAGGCAAAAGCGGTGGCGGTAGCCAGAGCCAAGATGAGAAGGCTAATTGGAAGAAACTTCATTGTGGTTGTGCACCGGAGAGTTGGGGCTTCGATGTCTTCTCTTCTTCCGTTTGCTCGAGAAAGGAATGAGATATCTTGCATGGAGACACTATCCCTTTTATAGATGATGGCAATGTTGACCCAGTACAATACTTACTTTGATAAGCAACCCTTCCCAGATCTATACCAAGTCTCCTGTGTTGTAGTTTCCTACTCGGGTGAGACGATTTGTTCCACAACTGCTACGGTTGAATGCCCCTCACTTTGACCAATCCTCTTTCCCAGATAAGGAAAAGCCCGTTGTGTGATATGGAACTGGACTTCTTCAATAACATCTATTTCTTCGGTTTCTTTCTTTACTTTTTCGGTGTTCTGCGCGGATACAAAATCTTGCTAGATTGAGCGAGGGCCAATTCTTCTGTAAGGGCATCATATGATCGTATTATCTGTGAATTTTAAAATGATGTAAAAACCAGCGTATTCATATGCATTTCCATCCTCCCCCATGAAAATACTTGCATGGCTGCCGAATTCACTTACTGGAGAAACTATGTTTACTTTATAATACGAACATGTTGGGTGTTCACCCACAAAAAGTATATTCACAAAACATCAGTTCCCTCAGTTTTCTATGTCTGACTACCCATGCTCTAAACATTTGAACGTATCATCCAAAGTGGAATTAGCCCTAACCGTTTTGTTCTTTGTAATATGTCAAGCTCATTTCTTCCTATTTCTTGGAGCACGTCCCCTAATTTTAACCCCTCTCTCTCTCTCTCTCTCTCTCTCTCTCTCTCTCTCTCTACTCCCGAAAAATCACTTTTTTTTTAAATCATTTATTCCTTTATGAAGCTGTATTCAGTTTTAACAATCTACATGCTGCTTCAAAATTTTCTAATAATAGAATTTTACATTAATGAGAGCAGTGAATTTGCAATTTGCATATTATCTACTAAAGCAAAAAAAATTAATTTCTTTTTTACTTTAAGACTTACTTTGCTAAAAAAATACACATAGTTAGAGGGACCAATATTGGATTGGCTCGGTTTTTCTATTAAATGCAATATTTAATTGAGGGAACTTCAATTGACGGATATAATATGTTCCGGGTATATCAATACGGGCACTAGGAGCAGAGATGACGTAGGAATTTTCGATATGATGCCTTCCATCACGCAAGTTCATATGGGAAATAAAATGAAAACAAGATCAATCGTCCATGTTCCTGAAGGAAAGAAATTCAATATACCGCCAAAATAATTTTGATTCTTCTCTTTTTTCAATTAAGAAGAAAAGCAAGTTGATATGCTATGATTAAGCCATGGATCTCATCTTGACAAGCTTGTCCCTTACAAATTCCCCATTTTTTCTAACTTTGTTCTTTTCAATTTCAATAAGTCCCTTTCATAAATTATAGTGGAACGAAAATTGATGTGCTCTTTATTTTAACCTTATATGTGAACAACATTACTAATTACTATAACCTACCCATGAAGATACACAATATTTAGGCAAAGAAGAAAGTTGCATAAAGGATCTAATATGGATCAAATTTACTTGATTCCTTGTAATTATTACTTTCCTATTTAGTACATGCAATGTGTAGTATATAAGCAGGTTCAGTCTTGTAATAAAGTAATGCAATAAAGCAAGGATTATTGCTTGCCTTTCTCCTTCCACTCTATTCTTCTTCAACTTCTGACATGGTATCAGACTTTTGTAAAACTTCTCAAAGTTGTCTTCGCGTTGTTGGTTCGCTGCAAAACGGAACAACACACGCGGAGAAACTCGGATTGTTAAAGATGGAAAACAGAGAAAGGGATGAGATTTTACCTTCACCGCAAGTTGATGAAGTGCAGGAACAACTCACTCATGTTTCTACACCTCGGGAATTGTTTCCAGGGCAACTCTTAGTAAATCAAGCCATGAACTGGGGACATTATTCGGCTCAATCACAACCCAATCTAAGGCAACCCAATGTGGGTCAACCTTACCAGTCGTTTCCTTTCCATCCATCATCGATGTGGAAATTTGGATCAAACCCACGACATCATCGTCGGGAAACCTGAATGGGGCTCAACCATATGGCAGACTACCAACCATAAGTGGGGTAGACACGACCAATGCATTTACTCAAAATCAAGGCTTGAGTCACATAGGGCACAATAATCCGCTCCCAGATTATGGTCCAAGATTCATACCATACCAATTTGGTCATGGAAGTAGTCGGCCAGAGCTTGGCGACCCACTGTACACATCACCAACCGACGGACCAGAGCTCCATCTCATTACTCAACCACTCACCGGAGCCGAGAATTACAGTGCGTGGTCTCGAGATCTCCGATGAGTGTTGGTAACAAAAGACAAAGACGGATTCCTCGATGGAACTGTTCCTGTGCCGATGGACCAAAACCTAGCGCGACAGTGGCGAAAGTGCAATCAACTCGTCCGAACTTGGATCGGCAGTTACATTACACCACAAGTCGCCACTAGGCTCCCACCTACAGAGGACTCAAAAACACTCTAGGACATTGTCAAAGAAATGTATGGAAAGCTTAATAGAGCACAATTTTTCACTTTAACGCAAGAGCCTAGCAAATTAAAGCAGGAAAACATGTCAATTGGAACAATTTACAACCGATTATCTGCACTTTCGAATCAGCTCGAGGCTGTTGAAGAACAATTGGAGGGACACGAGGAAACCCTAGCGTAATATTGAAGAATAAAAGAACAGGAGAAGGTAATGCGTTTCCTGCTAATTCTAAATGACTCGTACCTCACGTTTAGAACGTAGATTTTGGCTATGGTTCCTATGCCATCTCTCGGCAGGATCTATCAACTCGCCATACAGGAGGAGAGCCAGTGCCTTGCCACCTCGTATGTCAATAGACCTAGAGACGCCGTCCTCCTCGCAGCTCAGATGAGCTACAAACAGAGAGGGATCACCGGCGATAGAACGCGAGGGGCTGCACGGTCCTTCCCAGATGGAGCACACGAAGAGACTGCGCTAGGGTTTGGCATTCATGAAAGAGAAGAGGTTGTGCTAGGGTTCAGCATTCGCGGACGAGAAAAGATGGGTGCACGAATAGACGGCCAGAATCGTTGCACTCGGATGGACGGCCTTGATTATAACGCACAATCAGACGGAGGACGAGCCGTGAATTGTGGATCCAATGGCTCCCATGCAGCCACGCTGAGCAAAATTAATGGAAATTCTTTTTTACAGAAAGGAACCAAAGGAAAAGGAAAATTGTTCTGTGAATATTGCAAACGTCCACATCACACTATAGAGACGTGTTGGAAATTGCATGGGAAACCCGGAGAAAAGGACAGAAGGGGAGAGAATTTTCTATTAATCAAGTTCAGACAGGCCGTGATCAACCTTTCAATGATGATCAAATTCAACAGATTGTGAAGGCTTTGCGATAGTGTGAAGTTTCTAACCAAAAAGACAGTTTTTTAGGTACTTCATATTGTCTTACTTCAATTGCTCGATGTGCATGGATTATTGATTCAGGAGCTAGTGGCCACATAGTCTGCGATTAAGGTCTTTTTTTATCATACCCAAAACACTCTAAATTCCATCTCAGTGACTCTTCCCAATGGAAATAAATCCGTGGTTAGAAAAATAGGAACTGTGCATCTGAGTCCATCAATCACCCTTAAAAATGTTCTTTATGTCCCACAGTTCCAGTTTAACCTCATTTCAGTTTCTAAAGTCTGTGAAGATATTCAACTCTGACAATTGTCTGCTACAGGCCCTTTCGACTAGAACACTGATGGGCTTGGGTAGATTGTTAGAAGGTCTATATTTTTGGATGCACTCTCTCAAGAATTTCAATTTTTCTAGAAACAATGAATCTTTGTGTAATGTTGCTACCAATGATAGTTATTCTTTCTCACCAATGTTTAGGTCACAGTGCCATGTTTCCTCATCCTAAATGTGCAATTTGTCCTTTAGCAAAGTAGTCACGCATTTCTTTTCCTACAAGTAATTCTCGTTCCACCGAAATTTTTTCTCTTATTCATGTGGATATATGAGGTCCTTATCATACCCCTAATCACGATGGGTCGCGCTATTTTCTTACCATTGTCGATGATTATTCCCGCGCTACATGGGTTTTTCTTATGCAGTCTAAGGGACAAACTTTTTCCTATCTCAAAAATTTCTTTGCCGTCCTCAAGAATCAATTTAGCAAGTTTGTTCAACGCATTCGAACCGACAATGGGAAAGAATTTTTTTAGTCATGAATATGTCAAATTTCTTCTTATCACATGGTGTCTTACATGAGAGCTCATGTAAGTATACTCCCCAACAAAATGGAATTGTTGAGCGTAAACACCGTCATTTGTTAGAAGTCACTCGTGCCCTTAAGTTTCAAGCTTTCATTCCTGAAACCTTCTGGGGAGATTGTGTGGTTACAGCAGCTTACTTAATCAATCGCATGCTAACTTATGTTTTGAATGGAAAGACGCCTTTCGAGGTTCTCTTTGGAAAGAAACCATACACTAGTGATATCCGAGTCTTTGGCTGTTTATGTTGTGTTGCCATTTTGGGAAGTCGAGACAAAATGGAGCCACGTGCACGACCGTGCATCTTCATGGGATATCCAGTTCTTCAAAAGGGATATCAAGTGTATGACTCGTCCACCAATACTTTCTCGGTTAGCAAAGATATTCTCTTCCATGAAGATATCTTTCCTTTTCAAGAACAACAGTCTCCTGATAGCGCATTGGGAGGTTCTTCGTCTGATTATCCGTTTCTCTATGATGAGGATTTTGCTTGAGGAACACAATATGTCCATGTGTTTCCTTCTATCATTCCAGGATCCTCCATTCCGGTTGCTCCGTAGAGTTTTGAGGAACCTCTAGCTGAAGTAATGGACCCATTGTCCCCTGTCACTGAGCACCATGAAGCTGCCTCCATACCCGTTGATAATTCAGCACCCCCTCCAGTGCCTGATCAGGTTCCCTGTCAGCGATCCAGTTGAACTTCTCAGCCACCCATTTGGACAAAGGATTATATTTGCTCATCGACTGATTCTTCTGGTATTTTATATCCCACTTGCTCATCTGTTTCTTTTGCTCAGTTATCTGAAGAGCATAAGTGTTGTATTAGTAGAATATATGCAGCTCATGAGCCTTCATCATATCAAGAGGCTGCTAGTGATCCACGTTGGCAAAAGGCTATGGAAGCAGAGTTGAATGCGTTGGTTGAGAATCAGACTTGGGATTTAGTTCCTTTACCGCCTCGCTGAAAACCTATTGGTTGCAAATGGGTTTATAAAATCAAGTTTAAGGCTGATGGATCAGTTGAGCGTTACAAAGCCCGCTTAGTTGCCAAGGGATTCACGTAACGGGAAGGTTTCGATTATCACAAGACTTTTCCTCCTATTGCTAAGGAGGTGACTGTTCGCTCCTTTTTATCTATTGCTGCGTTTCGGGACTGGCCTCTTCATCAAATGGATGTCCATAATAATTTCCTACATTGTGATCTTGATGAGGAGATTTATATGGAGCTTCCACCAAGTTTACGGCAACAAGGGGAGAATAAGGTATGTTGTCTCCGTAAATCCCTATATGGTCTTAAACAGGCTTCTTGACAGTGGTATGCAAAGTTCACCACTGCGCTTACTAGTGTGGGTTTCAATCAGTCCAAACATGACTATGCATTGTTTACATGGTCAAAGGGTACATAATCGATTTATCCTTTGATATATGTTGACGACATTTTAATCATGGGAAATGATGATATTGCAGTTACGATGCTGAAGGACTACCTGCATTCTACTTTCCATATTAAGGATTTAGGACCTCCCAAGTATTTTCTTGGCTTTGAAATTGCACGCTCGGAATTGGGCATCTCCCTTAGTCAACAGATGTTTGTTCTGGAGATCATATCAGAAGCAGGATTATCAGCATGTAAGCCATCTGTCATTCCTATTGAACAAAATATCAGGATGACAACGGCTGAGTATGATGAAAAAGTGTCATCTAATATTGATGATCCTTTGCTAGATGATCCATCTACTTATCATAAACTTATTGGGAAGCTCATATATCTCACCATGACCAGGCCGGATATTTCTTCTGCTGTACAGACATTGAGTCAATTCATGCAGAAGCTGAAGGCATCTTACATGAATGCGGCCATGAATGTAGTTAAGTACCTGAAGAGTTGTCCAGGATTAGGGATTTTACTTTCAAGAGAATGTGACATGAACATGAATGCTTTCTGTGACTCTGATTGGGCTACTTGTCCAATGGGTAGAAGATCAGTGACTGGATTTTGTATCATGTTAGGAAAATCTCTACTTTCTTGGAAGACAAAGAAACAGTCAATTGTATCATTGTCGTTAGCTAAAGCAGAGTATCAAGCTATGGCTAAGACAGTTTGCGAGAAAGTCTGGCTACGTGGATTGTTATTGGATTTTGGTGTGAAGATTGATGGGCCAACAAGGTTGTTTTGTGATAACGATGCAGCTCTCAAACTTGCAGCCAATCCTGTTTTCCATGAGAGGACAAAACATATTGAGGTAGATTGTCACTTTACTCGAGAAAAGATTCAGGAAAGGATAATCAAGACTCATGGGGTCAGGACTATGGAACAGCCTGCGGATGTTTTCACTAAGCCATTATGTCATAGACAACATGCATATCTGTTGAGCAAGCTTGGTGTCCTAGATATATATCGGCCATTAGCTTGAGGGGGAGTGTTAGAGATAGGCAATATTCATGAAGATACACAATATTTGGGCAAAGAAATAAGTTGCATAAAGGATCTAATCTGGATCAAATATTGTTGATTCCTTGTAATTATTTCTTTCCTATTTAGTACATGCAATGAGTAGTATATGCAATGGATTATTGCTTACCTTTCTCTTTCCACTCTATTCTTCTTCAACTTCTGACACCCTTTACTTGGCGCACTTGCATACAAGAGATATCAAAAGCTTCGAAGATGGTCATGCATACTTCAATGATGGGATGAGAAAATACTAGAGCGAACATCTATTGCATTATTAAGAAGAAATGATACCAACATATTAAATTTGAATTTCTTTTATTGATCTTGTCTTGGTTATGTTTGTAATTTTCTTTTGTTTTTTTACCGATATTTAGTTTGATTTTTGATGCTAGACGTATATGATCACATGGAGCAAGCCACATAGGCTACCGTCATTTAACATGCAGTTTTTAATAAATCTTTAATACAGTTAACATCAGTCAAAGAATTTTCTCAATTGGTCATAGTTACGTCACAATCCATGCAAATGGAAACAACATATAATAAGACATGAAAAATACAGAGTTCTTTTGGAGGAAGTGCAACCGCAGAATCTATTGGAAGTAAAAGAAGAAATCAAATACGGATAAACCTAAGCATGTCTGGCTCGTAGGTATCATAAAGAATTATATTATATTAATTTAGACATTCAACGACCAATGACATAAAGAGCAATTCGTCTATGGGGAAACAATTGTCAATCTAAGCAATCACGTATGGAGAGCATAGACGTAATCCGATGTCTTGGAGGTCAGTGTCTCCACTTAGTTGTTGTCGTACCAAAACTGAGCCTGCAGGTAGTCGACAACCTTCTTGTCCGCTTGGAAGGCCTTGGTGAGAACATCGGCAGAAATAGGCGGCTTCGATCCGAACACCGCATTGGCAATGGTAATGACTCCTGGGCTCTGGCTGCTCAAAGCAGCAAAGGCCAGTGCTGGGGTCTTGCCGATGTTTAGTTGGAAGTGGATGAGACCGATTGGGAACACAAACACATCCCCTTTGTACAAGACTTTGGTGAAGAGGGTGTTGTTCAATTGGTTGGACGTAACAAAGCCAACGAGCAGCGTGCCCTCAACGACAACCAAAACCTCAGTCCCACGAGGGTGAGTGTGGGGTGGATTCAAGCCACCCGGAGCAAAGTCGATACGAGCCATGGAAATGCCGAGAGTGTTGAGTCCTGGAAATTGGTCCACAAATGCGGGCGTGACTTTCGATCCGAGGGGGTTCGCGGTATTCCCGGGATATCTCAGCCCCTTAAAGAGGAAATCATCTGCTGTGACTTGTTTTGGGTCCTTGCAAAACTTTCCATTCACAAATACTGCATAATAAACATAATTCAGGTTATTAGGCTTATCCAAGCAGAAACTCTTTTCGGAGCTATATCTTTAGGATCAAAAGAAGAGAAATATACAAGTTACGCTACGGCAGATCTCTAACCTTTAGGGTCATTGATGGTCACACAGAAGTCCTGAAGAGGACTCGGGTCGTAGGCAAAAGCGGCGGCGGTCGCCAGAGCCAAGATGAGAAGGCTAATTGGAAGAAACTTCATTGTGATTGTGCACGGGAGAGTTGAGGCTTTGATATCTCCCCTTCTTTTGTTTGCTGGAGATGGGAGTAAGATGTCTTGCATGGAGGTCTTATCCCTTTTTATAGATGAAGGTGGTGTTGACCCAGTAATGAATCTTCTATGATAAGCAACGCTTGCTCGATCCTTACCAAGTCTCCTGTGTGCTAGTTAATACCTTATTCCCCGAGATGAATTGTTCCAAAACTCGAAAGGTCTCTAAAAGCCTTTTATTTTGACCCGTCCCATTTCGCAGATGAAAGAAAGATCGTTGTCTGATACGGAAGTGGACTTCTTCAATCCTATTTAAATCACTGCTTTCTTTCTTTACTGTTTTGAAGTCCCGAGCGGATTATAGTTCATCTGAATTGAGCGAGGCCAATTCCTCAATAAGTGCATCGGGTGACCATATGAATCTGTCAATTGAAAAATGATCAGGAGCCAGAGTGCTCATGTGCATCTCCGTCCTCCACCAGGATAACTCTTATTCGCTTCTTATAGATATTATGTTTACTTCTTCACCGAAAAATGGAGGGTGTTCACATCTAAGGAAATATCCTCAATTATCCGTTCCCTCAGTTTTTTATATCCGATAACCCGTGCTCTAGAAATTCAAACGTGGCATCTAATGTTGAACTAGCCCTTATTCTCGATGAGTACTCGTTATTTTTTTTCAAGCAAGGTAGGAACATAAGGTGGTTGAAATAGCAAAATGATTCACCTGCAACACGGAAAAACAAACCATTGTCGTGGACCTAGCAGCGTCCATGGCTTCCGCTGTTTCCTGCAGGCCAATTGACTGGGGCCAAGTCAAACTCTTGACATGCAGCATTTCAAAACAGTCCTCACGGAAACTATTCCGCCGAAACTGGATCATCACCGAAATACACTTCACCGAAAATAGTTTCGATTTTTACTTAAAAAATGACAAGTTCTACGGCGATTTCGAAGAAAAGTCCCAATGAATTAAACGGAACATATATTCTTCATCGGAATTTAATCCACGAAGAAGTACAAAACACATTGCTGAAGTTTAATCGATGGCAAAGTCTAATGATGGAGAGATGCCACATCGGAATTAAATGAACATATATTAGGTGATTTTTCATATAACATTGTAGATATTGACGTTGCTATCGAGTTAAGTGATCACTTCCCTACTTTCACAATTTATCTAACACTTTCATTATTGAGTGTCAAATAAGTATTTGTACACCCGCATGATCACCTCACATGGTAGGTGGTTACAATTAAATTAATCCAAGTTGCCTACCAAAACATTTTCATGATATAATTGATACCAAAATAGTGTTAGATTAATCTAGCATAATCAAGTCAGTTTGTAGAGGTAAAATATACCTTTTAGTACTTTACATGGTTTTAAATCAACCTACCATAAATAGATTAGGGGCAACTCCTAATTATAAATATATTACATGCTAAGAATTTAAACTCTAAGTTGCGAATTGATATGAATTTGGGAGAGACAGAGTTAGGTTTCATCCTAATAATCCATTGGCCAATCCCATTAGTAGTGCATCATTTGAGAAGGCCGCGACACCATAGCAAATGATTTGGTCTCCATAATGGGAACATGCCGAATCAGCATGGATCCAAAGTCACTATTGCTTTTGTCGACCAATTCCCAGGATTCAATAGTTAAGCTAACATGATTGCCCGCCTTCACTTTGCTTTGCATGTTCTTAACCATCCCCTCCCCCAACACACACATTTTTGTGGCATGGAGATGCTAGTAGTCATGGAGGGTATGCTCCATATCGATTTTGTCATCCAACTATTTAAACAACACTCTTTACCAAAATCCTAATGAAAGGAGATGCTTTCGTGTTTTTGCAAGGTCTCAAATGTTTACAATTGAATATTGGACAAATGCATACACGAATCTTTGCTTTCTTGAGTAGCTAGATCCCGGGAATCATAACAATGAAGAATCCACTCTTTGGGTTGAAGTCACTGATGGACACACTCACAATGGTATTGCAAGTCAACAAAAAACTAGTAAACTGTCTCCATGAACTAAATTGGTTAGAGAACAATTAGTCATTTTTCCACAAGAGTAATTTTGTTTGTTTACGATATCCCAAAATTAGTTCTTTTCTAAAATAAATATGTTCAATCTAGTCTCTGTGTTAGTTGAATATATTCGATGTGGTTCCTGAAATTAAATTTAATAGAATGACCATATTGAATATTTTCAAAAATTCCAAGGACCGGTTTGAACATTTACCAAATTTTCAAGAATCAAATTAAAAAAATTGAAAGTTCATGGACCATATTGCACATTGAGCTTAAATTTATGGACCATCTGTGTCAAATTGAAAGTTTAGGGATTAGATTGCACATTTGTTCAAAGTTCAATGATTATTTGTGACATTTTTCCTATAATGTACTAGCAAATCATATAAATAAATTGAAAAAAATTCGTCCTCTCCATCAACATATACCTTTCTTTCTCGGCGGTATGTTCAATAGTACATGAGGTGCACCTATCACCTTTTGGCCATTAAAGAAATTGATTTCCTTGAGATGTTGAGCTTGCATGCAAAGGATATGAAGAGCCTTCCAGATTATTGTACATACTTAATAGGATGAGAAAATACTTGAGCACTGAAAAGAGAGGATAAACATAGACTAAACTAGAATTTCTTTCATTGATCTTGTCCTGGTTATGTTTGTAATTTTCTTTTCTTTTTAACTATATTTAGTTTGATTGTTGATTCTAGACATATTTGATCACATGGAGCCTGCCACATAGGCTACCGTCACTTAGCAAGAAGCTTTTAATAAATCTTTAATCCGTGTGACATTACTCGAAGGTTTTTGTTAATTGGCCCTTATTACGTCACAATCCATGCAAACGGAGGCGGCGGATAATTACACTTGCTAATATCCATCACGAAGTGCAGCATAAAACATGAGAAATGCAGAGCCCTACGGGAGAAAGTGCAACCACAGAATCTATTGGAAGTAAAAGAAGAAATCAGATACGGATAAACCTAAGCACGTCCGGCTCGTACAGTCGTAGGTATCATAAAGAATTATATTTTATTAATTGAGACATTCAACGACCAATTACATAAAGAGCAATTCGTCTATGGGGAAACGATTGTCAATCTAAGCAATCACGTATGGAAAGCATAGGCGTAATCCGATGTCTTGGAGGTCAGGGTATCCGCTTAATTGTTGTCGTACCAAAACTGAGCCTGCAGGTAGTCGACAACCTTCTTGTCCACTTGGAAGGCCTTGGTGAGGACATCAGGCGAAATAGGCGGCTTCGATCCGAACACCGCATTGGCAATGGTAATGACTCCTGGGCTCTGGCTGCTCAAAGCAGCAAAGGCCAGCGCAGGGGTCTTTCCGACGTTCAGTTGAAAGTGGACGAGACCGATTGGGAACACAAACACGTCCCCTTTGTACAAGACTTTGGTGAATTGGGTGTTGTTCAATTGGTTAGACGTAACAAAGCCGACAAGCAGCGTGCCCTCAGCGACGACTAGAATCTCGGTTCCACGAGGGTGAGTGTGGGGAGGATTCAGGCCACCCGGAGCAAAGTCGATACGAGCCATGGAAATGCCGAGAGTGTTGAGTCCTGGAAATTGGTCCACAAAAGCGGGCGTGACTTTCGATCCGAGTGGGTTCACGGTATTCCCTGGGTATCTCAACCCCTTAAAGAGGAAATCATCTGCTGTGGCTTGCTTTGGGTCCTTGCAAAACTTTCCATTCACAAAAACTGCATCTGAAACAGAAATCATGTCAATAGGCCTATTTTAAGCAGAAATTATTTTTGGAGCTATTTCTTTAGGATCAAAAGAAGAGAAGTGTAGAAGTGACGCTACGGCAGATATCTAACCTTTGGGGTCATTGATGGCCACACAGAAGTCCTGAAGCGGACTCGGGTCGTAGGCAAAAGCGGTGGCGGTAGCCAGTGCCAAGATGAGAAGGGTAATTGGAAGAAACTTCATTGTGGTTGTGCACCGGAGAGTTGGGGCTTCGATGTCTTCTCTTCTTCTGTTTGCTCGAGAAAGGAATGAGATATCTTGCATGGAGACACTGTCCCTTTTATAGATGATGGCAATGTTGACCCAGTACAATACTTACTTTGATAAGCAACCCTTCCCAGATCTATACCAAGTCTCCTGTGTTGTAGTTTCCTACTCGGGTGAGACGATTTGTTCCACAACTGCTACGGTTGAATGCCCCTCACTTTGACCAATCCTCTTTCCCAGATAAGGAAAAGCCCGTTGTGTGATATGGAACTGGACTTCTTCAATAACATCTATTTCTTCGGTTTCTTTCTTTACTTTTTCGGTGTTCTGCGCGGATACAAAATCTTGCTAGATTGAGCGAGGGCCAATTCTTCTGTAAGGGCATCATATGATCGTATTATCTGTGAATTTTAAAATTATGTAAAAACCAGCGTATTCATATGCATTTCCATCCTCCCCCATGAAAATACTTGCATGGCTGCCGAATTCACTTACTGGAGAAACTATGTTTACTTTATAATACGAACATGTTGGGTGTTCACCCACAAAAAGTATATTCACAAAACATCAGTTCCCTCAGTTTTCTATGTCTGACTACCCATGCTCTAAACATTCGAACGTATCATCCAAAGTGGAATTAGCCCTAACCGTTTTGTTCTTTGTAATATGTCAAGCTCATTTCTTTCTATTTCTTGAAGCACGTCCCCTAATTTTAACCTCTCTCTCTCTCTCTCTCTCTCTCTCTCTCTCTCTCTTTTAACTCCCGAAAAATCACTTTTTTTAAAATCATTTATCCCTATATGAAGCTGTATTCACCTTTTACAATCTACATGCTGCTTCAAAATTTTCTAATAATAGAATTTTACATTAATGAGAGCAGTAAATTTGCAATTTGAATATTATCTACTAAAGCACAAAAAAATAATTTCTTTTTTACTTTAAGACTTACTTTGCTAAAAAAAAATACACATAGTTAGAGGGATCAATTTTGGATTGGCTCGGTTTTTCTATTAAATGCAATATTTAATTGAGGGAACTTCAATTGACGGATATAATATGTTCCGGGTATATCAATACAGGCACTAGGAGCAGAGATGACATAGGAAATTTCGATATGATGCCTTCCATCACACAAGTTCATATGGGAAATAACATGAAAAGAAGATCAATCGTCCATGTTCCTGAAGGAAAGAAATTCAAAGTACCGCCAAAATAATTTTGATTCTTCTCTTTTTTCAATTAAGAAGAAAAGCAAGTTGATAGGCTATGATTAAGCCATGGATCTCATCTTGACAAGCTGCCCCTTACAAATTCCCCATTTTTTCTAACCTCGTTCTTTTCAATTTCAGTAAGTCCCTTTCACAAATTATAGTGGGACGAAAATTGATGTGCTCTCCATTTTAACCTTATATATTTAAATCAGTGGTTTCTTTCTTTACTGTTTTGAAGTCCCGAGCGGATTATAGTTCATCTGGATTGAGCGAGGCCAATTCCTCAATAAGTGCATCGGGTGACCATATGAATCTGTCAATTGAAAAATGATCAGGAACCAGAGTGTTCATGTGCATCTCCGTCCTCCACCAGGATAACTCTTATTCGCTTCTTATAGATATTATGTTTACTTCTTCACGGAAACATGGAGGGTGTTCACATCTAAGGAAATATCCACAAATATTCCCTCAGTTTTTTATATCCGATAACCCGTGCTCTAGAAATTCAAACGTGGCATCTAATGTTGAACTTGCCCTAATTCTCGATGAGAACTCGTTTATTTTTTTAAAGCAAGGTAGGAACATAAGGTGGCTGAAATAACAAAATGATTCACCTGCAACACGGAAAAACAAACCATTGTCGTGGACCTAGCAGCGTCCATGGCTTCCGCTGCTTCCTGCAGACCAATTGACTGGGGCCAAGTCAAACTCTTGACATGCAACATTTCAAAACAGTCCTCACGGAAACTATTCCGCCGAAACTGGATCATCACCGAAATACACTTCACCGAAAATTGTTCCGATTTTTAATAAAAAAAAAATGCAAGTTCTATGGCGATTCGGAACAAAAGTCCCAAAGAATTAAATGGAACATATATTCTTCATCGGAATTTATTCCACAAAGAAGTACGAAACACATTGCTGAAGTTTAATCGATGGCAAAGTCTAATGATGGGCAGATGCCACATCAGAATTAAATGAACATATATTAGTTCTACTAACATTGTAGATATTGATGTTGTTATCGTGTTAAGTGATCACTTTCCTACTTTCACAATTTATTTAACACTTTCATTATTGAGTGTCAAATAAGTATTTGCGCACTTGCGTGATCACCTCACATGGTAGGTGGTTACAATTAAAATTAATCCAAGTTGCCTACCAAAACATTTTCATGATATAATTGGTACCAAAATAGCGTTAGATTAATCTAGCATATTCAAGTCAGTTTGTAGAGGTAAAATATACCTTCTAGTACTTTACATGGTTTCTAATCAACCTACCATAAATAGATTAGGAGCAACTCCTAATTATAAATATTTTACGTACTAAGAACTTAAACTCTAAGTTGCGAATTGATATGAATTTGGAAGAGCCCGAGTTAGGTTTAATCCTAATAATCCATTAGTCAATCCCATAGGTAGTGCATCGTTTGAGAAGGTCGTGACACCATACCAAATGATTTGGTCTCCATAATGGGAACTTGCCAAATCAGCATGGATCCAAAGTCACTATTGCTTTTGTCGACCAATTCCCAGGATTCATTAGTTAAGCTAACACGATTGCCTGCCTTCACTTTGCTTCGCATGTTCTGAACCATCCCCTCCCCCAACACACACATTTTTGTGGCATCAAGATGCTAGTAGTCATGGAGGGTATGCTCCATATCGATTTCGACATCCAACTAATTAAACAACATTCTCTTTACCAAAATCCTAATGAAAGGAGATGTTTTCGTGTTTCTGCAAGGCCTCAAATGTTTACAATTGAATATTGGACAAATGCATACACGAATCTTTGCTTTCTTGAGTAGCTAGATCCTGAGAATCATAACAATGAAGAATCCACTCTTTGGGTTTTTTTTTTTAGTCGAAAAACATTCTTCATATATTTATATTCGAAAAAGATTGGTAAGGCATTGTTGTGATTTCAGCACAAATAAGATCCATTAGGCTTGGAGATGGAAACATAATCCATGAACTCGGCAGCTTCTTCTACCTTTGGGATTTTGCAGCCCAATCTGCAATCCGGTTTGCTTCTCTAGGGCAGTGGGCTATTTGCAGTTGTTTGTAGTGCTTCGCATGGGCCTGGGCTTCCCTAATAAGTGCGCAAGCTTCCCAATTTACTTGATCTATACCCGCATAGATCATTTCTGCCAAAGTACAATTATCAGACTCTAGAAGCAGCATCCGTTCGTGAAACCCTCTGAAGTAAATTAGGTTTTTCTAAAAAGGCCGCAGCTTCAGCTTGAAGAGCATATGACACCCTTAAGGATTTGGTGAATCCATCAAGGAGATCGCCCATGTTGTTGCGACAAATACACGCCATCGTCGCCTCCCCTGTCTCCGGGTCGAAAGATTCGTCAATGTTTATCTTGAGCACACCATCTAGAGGAGGAACCCAGATTGAAGGTAAAACGTTTCTTGCATCCAGTCTTTTATTTGGTAGTTTCGCTCATCTTTTGTAATTTGCCGCATTTGCTCTTACTAAGATAAGGAGCTGTTGAGGGTTGTTCATTTGCGATCTGAAGACCACCTAGTTTCTCGCCTTCCAGACTCTCCAGAGGAGCTGAGCGAGAAAATCAAACGAAATAGTGGTATGTTGGAAATTTACCATCCAGTCATCCATTCATTTAACCTCATTTCTGTCAAAAATTATATTGATTGATGAATCTTGCCAAACTTGTTGTGTCCAGGGGCATAACAAGAGGGTGTGTTCAATGGTCTCTGGGCACTTTGTGCAAACTGGGTAGGTATTCTCATTAACAATCCCTCTCCTTTGTAGATTATCCTTTGTTGCTAGCGTGTTGTGACTTATTTGCCATAGAAAAACCTGACTTTAGGGGGGACCTATGCATTCCAGATTTGTAGCCATAGTCTACGTGGAGTCTGATAGGAGATAGAGCCTTGCTCTGGTTGCCGATTTTCTTGTTGTGCCCGTTGATGATTATACGCACTTTTTACAAAAAAATTGCCATGTTCTGGTATTTTCGCATGCTAACATGTCTGCTGGGGCTTGTGGATCTAGATGGGTAGATAGGATTTCCTTTGTTGTGTTGTCATCAAACAATTCTTCCACTATGACTTCATTCCATTTACACTCCCCTTTGATCATAAGTTCAGAAACTTTCGTCGTTCAATTCTGTTGGCAAGGCCTCCAAGCACTCCTTTTGGTAGCCATTTGTCTGTTCTAATCTTGATATTTTGTTCGTTTCCAACAGCTCATCTAATAGAGTCTTGAATTGCATCTCTCCTGTCAGTATACTCTGCCAGCCCCATGAGGATCTAAACCCTTTTGTTACATGCAATAAATCATAATTTGGGAAGTATAGTCCCTTAAAAACTTTTGCCCACAGAGAATCTGGATTTTGAATAAGCCTCCATGCTTGTTTCCCTAACATGGCATGATTGAAAGTTATCAAATCTCGGAATCCCAAACCTCCCCCATCTTTCCTCTGTTTTAGGGTTTCCCATTTTTGCAATGCATTCTCTAGAGCTTTCATTCGATTTCCACCAGAAGTTGGCAATTTTTCTCTCAATAGCCTTGTATATAGAGATAGGAATTTTAAAGATAGACATGGCATACTAGGGTAATGCTTGCACCACTATTTTTAGGAGTACTTCTTTTTCTAGCCTTTTGACAAGAGCTTTTCTTTCCAGCCACTGATCTTCTTATTCACTCTGTCTAGTATCCATGAAAACATGTTCTTTTTTTTTTATCTCTCCAATCAGAAGAGATTCCAAGATACTGCCATGTTTTCTGAATTTCAGGCACTCGCATTTCTTGTAGCATATTCAATCTAAGGTTTTCTGGATAGTTCGTACTAAAAAACAGGCCTGATTTATTAAGGTTTACCACTTGGCCAGATGCAAAATAGTATTGATTAATCACAGCAGCCACATTCTGGCATTCCACTACTTTCCCTTCAAGAAAAAACACTAAATCATCTGCAAATATCAAATGGGATAGGGCTAGGCAGATGGGGCTTAACTTGATTCCTTTAATGTTGCCTATCTCCATTTCTTTTTTCAGTAGAATCAACAGAGAATTTGCCAAAATTATAAACAAGTAAGGAGATAGTGGGTCACATTGTCTAATATCTCGAGTTGGCTGGAAGTAGGGCAGACTTTCACCATTTAGTTTGACACTATAGGAAATTGTTGATATGCATTTCATGATCCAAGAGACCCACATTGCACTGAACCCCATTTTCAACATGATTGCTTTAAGAAAATCCCATTCCACCCTATCGTATGTCTTTTTCATATCTATCTTTAGAACAGCAATAAACTTCTTCCTTCTCTTCCTAGTTCTTAATTGGTGAAGGACTCCTGCACAATGAATATATTGTCTTGGATTTGGCATTCCTTGATAAAGGCACTTTGTTCTTTCGCAATCACCCCTGGAAGGTGCTGTTTGAGTCTATTTGTCATGATTTTGGATATAATTTTATATGTAAAATTGCAAAGGGCTGATTGGGCGAAATTGATCTACTTTCTCTGGTTGTTGTACTTTTGGCACCAACGTGATGAATGTACTATTTAGCTCAGGATTTAGCACGTCTGACTTGAAAAAATTTTGGACTTCGTGGAAAACTTATGCTTGAATCTCCTGCCAATCATGCTGAAAAAACTTCCCATTAATGCCATCTAGGCCAGGGGCTTTAAGGGCTCCAAGTTGAAAGGTGGCTTGTTTCACTTCTTCCATTGACACTTCTTTAAATAAATCTGTATTGATCTCATCGTTTATGACACAAGGGATTTGATCAGTAATTGGAATGAAATTTCTTTCCCCTGTTGTAGTGCAGAGTTCCTGGAAGAAAAGATTCACCATTTGCTGCAACTGGTTTGTATCTCTACACCACTCATTTTGTTCATTTTTCAGCATGATAATTTCGCTCCTTTGTCTTCTTTGGATTGTAGTTGCATGGAAGAATTTAGTATTTTTATCTCCCATTGTAACCATTGTACCCTTGACCTTAAGCCCTAGTATATCTCTTCTTGTTGCCATAATCTCTCCACTTCTGTTTTGAGCCCTACCAGTCTGCCATCCTCCTCACTAATGTGCAGTCTGTTTATTATCTCATGCATATCTTTTTTCAGCTTTATAGTCTGAGTAGTTGCATTTGAGTATCTCCTCTTGCTCCATTTCGAGAGATTTTCTGCCACCATCTTTAGTCTCACAGCAATGTCTACGTGTTGACCTTGGTGAGAATGCCATGAGTCCTTCACAATTTTTGCATACTCCTCATTTTCTATCCAGAAAACTTCATATTTAAACTCTTTTTTTCTTTTCTTTGTTTTTGGACAGAGGTTTAAAAGTAGTAGGCTGTGGTCTGAACTAATAGCTGGCAGAGCAAGGACAACAACATCAGGAAAAGAAGTCCTTCAATGTAAGGTACATAAAGTCCTGTCTAGCCTTTTTTTCACTAATTCCTCCCCAAGACAATTATTAGCCCATGTATAGGAACAACCCTTACTTTCAATATCCATCAATTGGCAAGAATCTAGAAATTCTTGGAAGGCTTGAATTCGGTAGTTCTCGACCCTTCTTTTCCCCACTTTCTCCCGTTGATATAGTATTTCATTAAAATCCCATATACATACCCATGGGTCTTTGTTTGATAGTGATATTTGCTGCAATCTTTTCCATAGTGTCAACCTCTGTTGGAAATCAGTGGGTGCATACACGAAAGTGATTCTCATTTTCCGATTAAGTTCACCATGCCACAAGCTACATCAATAGCATTCATATCCCCAGAGATAATCTCCACACTGACCTGTTCATTCCAAAAGATAGCCATACCTCCTGCTAAGCCTGCTAGATTTACTATAAAACATTCCTTAAACTCCAGCCTTTGTTTCATCCTTCTAACAACTTTTTCTTTATTTTTAGTTTTCATTAAGCATAAGATAGTTGGTTTTTCTTGAGTCACAAGGGCTCGCAAAGCTTAAATTGTCAAGGGTGAACCCAAACCTTGACAATTCCAAGTTAAAAACTTCATTTGTAAATTGGTGGCTTATTAAGGCTAGCCACCAAAGCCCATATATTTGCTTCTTCAGCCATCTGAACCGGTGTTTCCATTAGTTGTGTTTCATCCAGCTCCTCTCTACTCATTAGTTGCAAATCATGAGGTGAGTACCTTTTCTTCCTTTTTAGTGCCATTGCTTTATGACTTTTTCCCCTCTTGATATTTTCATTAGCTTGGTAGTTTGTTTTGCCATTTACCCCATGAATTTTCAGGCTTGTGGGTCTCACCACGAGAGAATCCAGCATCATTCGTTCTACCTCCTCATCTTTAACATCTTCTAGCATGACAGCTTTTCCTTTTGACTTTGATGTTTTCCTTGTTAAGTCTTCATATACCACAAGCTAGCGATCATTTCTTTGGGTTTTAGGTATTGTTTCCTCATCTAGAAGTTCTATTTTCATTCCATAAAACAGTTCCCAATAAGGGCTAAACTCGTTTGCCTCTACCTTAATCCACGAGCCATAAGGGAGCTTTTTCACGTTTTGAAACCTTTCATCTGTGCATGGACATTCTCTACAGTATTGGGCATAGTGCCCCAATCTTCCACATGCATAGCAGTAGTGTGGGAGATGTTCATAACGGAATTCCAACCACAGGTTCTTCCACTTATTACTATAAATAAAGCCTGGTAATAGAAGGGCTGTTATATCAACTTCTACTCTCGCTTTGCCTACTTTATAGGCTGTATATCCTTGTGCTTCTATTTTTATGGATGATACCCTTCCAATCTCCTGCGCCACTTTTGAAATTTCCTTCTCAGTAATCCATTCTGTTGGGAGACCATAAATTTGAACCCAAAACTCACACGCATTAAAATTATAACAATTTGGGGGAGTGTCTAACTGCCATGTTTTTAGTAGAAGTAGGTGATTTGCAAAAGACCATGGCCCCTGTTCAAGAACTTTATCCCTATCAGCAGTTGACCAAAACTTAAACTCAAATATTCCAAGGGCAGTCAAAGCTATCTCAACATTTTCAATTCTCCACGACTTTCGCATAGTACTCTGAAATGCCTGAAAGTTAACTTTAGGGTTTTGATAGAGTTGGCCAATCAAAGATAGCTTATATTCTCTGACCTTCTCTGGGAAATCTCTTCATCCAGCGCTATAATTTGTTTCTAGGACCATAACCCTCCTAAATTTTTACATAGGGCCACGAGTCGGAGTGCTGCTTCTTTAGATTCCTCCATGGGAGCGCTCGGATGGGGTTCTTCCAAATCTTTTAGAGAAACTGAAGGTGTCAACTACATCTTTCAGAGCCTTTCCTGTGAAACAAGTAGGCTGATAGGGTAATGGCTTTGGAGTGTTTTAGAGTAGCTACATTTGGAATCTAGGTTTTTGAGAGCTGGGGTTGGAAAAAGGAGCTAGGGTTCATCGATGGAGAAGAGGTTAGTGTTTGGGGTTTTTCATCTTGGGTTTTTATGAGAATCTACCTTTTGGGAATGGAGTAAGGTTTCATCAATGGAGATGTGTGGAGGTAGTTTAGGGTTTCCATTTTGGATTTCTGGGGTAAGCTGCAATGCGGCAGGAAAAAGCTCTCTAGCCGAGAGAGAATTAGACTTTAAACAACCTGTAGGTTTGCATCATGAGTAACTTCACTCTTTGGGTTGAAGTCACTGATCAATGTGGACACACTCACAATGGCATTGCAAGTCAACAAAAAAATAGTAAACTATCTCCATGAACTAAATTAATAAGAGAACAATTACTCATTTTTCCACAAGAATAATTTTGTTTGTTGACGATATCCCAAATAAGTACTTTTCTAAAATAAGTATGTTCAATCTAGTCCGTGAGTTATTTGAATATATTCGATGTGGTCCTTGAAATTAAATTTAATAGAATGACCATATTGAATTTTTCAAATAATCCATAGACCGGTTTGAACATATCTACCAAACGTTCAAAAATCACATTGAAGAAATTGAAAGTTCATGGACTAGATTGCACATTGAGATTAAATTTATGGATCATCTGTGTCAAATTGAAAGTTTAGAGATCATATTGCACATTTGTTCAAAGTTCAAGGATTATTTGTGTCATTTTTCCAATAATGTAATGCCAAATCATATAAATAAACTAGGAGAAATTTGTCCTCTCCGTCAACATAAACCTTTCTTTCTCTGCGGTATGTTCAATAGTACAAGAGGTGAACCTATCACCTTTATGGCCATTAAAGAAATTGATTTCCTTGAGATGTTGAGCTTGCATGCAAAGGATATGAAGAGCCTTCCAGATTATTGTACATACTTAGGGTGCATTTGGTTGGGCTTTGGGAAGGCCCTTTAGGGTCCCAAAGCCCCTTGGGCATATTTTAGGGTGTTTGGCAAGCTCTTCCAATGAGCTTTGAGATGAAAGTTTGCTTTGTGAATGCTATTTTTTCCAAAGCTACTTCAAGTAGCTTTCACTTTTGAGCATTTTCGGAGTGCTGAGAGGTGAGTTAATGAATTTTACTTACTTTCCTTTTTTGCCCTCAATATCTTGATAGAAACCCAAATTTACCCCTTTCAATAAACAAACCCTAGTTTGCTGGATAGAGCTTTACTTCTACCGTTTTGCTTCTCTCGTACGTCTCACTTCTGCCTTTCTGCTTCTCTCGGACATCTCTCCTCCGTCCACGAGCTCGCTCTATGCGCTTCGTGGTCTCTCCTCATGTGGCTGGCCTTCCTCACTTCATCGCAGCCTTAGCCACTCGCGTCGCCACCATGAGCTCGTGGCCGCCGCTGCTTGCCTTCGTTCTCATAAGTGTGTCATATCTCTCTCTCTCTCTCTCTCTCTCTCTCTCTCTCTCTAGCAGTAACCCTCTTTCTTTACGGCGCTCTAACTGCTGAAGCTGACGGTGCGTCTACGTGCGTGTGCGTGTTTGTGTTTTGGAGCTTCTCTGTTCTCTAATTTGTGCAGTTGTGGTGTGCATAGTGGCTGAATAGACCATATGCCTTTTTGCTGAAGGCCTTTACTTGCCTTGAACTTCCTTGACCTCTTCTTTGAATGCCTTCTTGTTTCTAATCTTTCGAATCTAATGGTTCATTTATCGTGAGTGTGGGATACACGCTTTTGTATTGATGCTTCAAGCTCTTGAGGGATTTTTTTGTTCATGCTAGAAAAAGTTTAGAAATTTTGGCAAATATGTTGCTTGTCCCCTTGCGAGGCGGTGCCTCCTGCCTTGCACTGTTGGGAAAGCGGTGCCCTGCACCCGCAAGGGGCAATTCTCCACCCCATGGGACGTAAAAGGATATATGGTCCTTGGCCCGGGCCTGCCCTTGGCCATCCCTGCATTGTATCTAAAATTAGTCGCAAACTAGGGATTCTTTTTTCTGCTGTTCATTGCATAGCTCAAGTAGGGCAATTAGTTATTTGTCCATAGTGCAAGTTCAGGACTTGCATTA
Source organism: Melaleuca alternifolia (assembly GCA_019926035.1). Taxonomy (NCBI): domain Eukaryota; kingdom Viridiplantae; phylum Streptophyta; class Magnoliopsida; order Myrtales; family Myrtaceae; genus Melaleuca; species Melaleuca alternifolia. Next base: position 21,736 of record JAGKPW010002423.1, on the reverse strand, counting down.
GAGGAGCCATAGTGCAAGTTCGGCAGGGGGAATGTGCCTCGATGACCAAATTACATATTTGAATGTGTTTTGAAATCAAGTGCATGCTTAGACTGGTTCGGTGTGGCTATAATCACTGCAATAAAAAAGTATAACACCTGTAAATAGGATGAGTGCATCTTTAAAGTAGTGGTTTGACACAGTAGCTGTTGGCTATTGGGTTTCATAATGAGGTTTCACTTCTTAATTTGTTGTTTTATCTATAGCAACTATATGCTTTTAGGCAAACTTAGCTTTGTCGTTTTATGGTATTGGAAGCTGTTCATCACATGTGGCTTCTATCTAGTAGCATTTCAGGTTTCTTAGCATATAGTCAGATTTTGTTATTCCATATAGCTGCTACAAGCATAGAATTGGGTTCTCATATTTTAAGGTAAATTATGATTAGGCATAACCTTCTTTGTTTGTACTAGATTATTTTCTTCTTTTAAATTTGTTTATGTCACTTTAGTAGATGTTAACTTCATCAAAGGAAAAGGCATTTTGGAGCTCGGAAGATGTGGAAACTTTTTGTAAGTTGTGTGTTGAACAAATTGATAATGGCAACCATCCTGCAAATAACAAAAGGGATGGATGGACAATCATTATTAAGAAGTTTGAGGAACTAAGGGACAAAAAGTACGACAAAAATCAAATGAAGAGTAAGTGGGATAATCTTAAGGAAGAATGGAAAAGATGGAGGGCATTGGCTTTAAAGGAAACCAGATTAGGATGGGATGCAAAAAGAAATACCTTTGATGCAAGTGATGAATGGTGGGAGAAGAAAATTCAGGTTTTTCCCATTCTTTTGTTACTTTTCTTAAGTCTATCTTTAATGAAATAATTCATTAACTTGTTTATTATAAGATGAAAATCCTAAGGGTAAACCATTTAGAACGAAAGGCATACATCCGGATATTCAAATTTTGTTGGATAGAATGTTCGGAGAAACAGTTGCTACTGGAAGTGTCACATGGAATCCTGCACAAGGTTTATGTGTTGATGAGGATGTTGTGGGCACACAACTTGATATTGATGATTGTGAAGCATCTAATGATGATGATAATATAGAGTGTAATGTACGTGAAAAGATTGTTGAACAGGGTCAAAGCCATAAAAGAAGCTCGCAGAGTTCAGTAAGGCAATCTGAAGGAAAGAAACAAAAGAAATTGACTACAGTTGCAAATGGACATGGTTTGTTCAGCTATTTCAAGCAGAAACAATGGCACATCTCGTTCAATGGAGTTTGATCCTTACAAGGAAGTTATACAAACGTTGAAAGACATACCTGAGATTAAGCAAGATCGAGAGTTATACTTTTTTCTATTAGTTTATTTTACAGAAAAGAAAGACGATAGGCAAATTTTCACGCACTTGGATGGCAATGAGGAAAAAGTCCACTGGATCAAGTATAAGTTCGCACAGTGTAGTCATCTCTAGGATGTTAGCTACTTTTTTTCAAATGCTATGTTGTTGTATTGTGAGACATATTAGCCACATCTCGCTCAATGGAGTTCGATCCTTACAAGGAAGTTATACAAACGTTGAAAGTCATACCTGAGATTAAGCAAGATCGAGAGTTATACTTTTTTCCATTAGATTATTTTACAGAAAAGAAAGATGATAGGCAAATTTTCACGCACTTGGATGGCAATGAGGAAAAAGTCCACTGGATCGAGTATAAGTTCGCACAGTGTAGTCATCTCTAGGATGTTAGCTACTTTTTTTTCAAATGCTATGTTGTTGTATTGTGAGACATATTAGCATTGTTTATTTATATTATGTGGTAAGACATGTTCATGTTTTATTGTGAGAATGATTTATAATTGGTGTAAAATTGTTTCTATGTGGTGTTCTCTTTATTGAGTGAGGTTTTTTAGGCAAATGATGCTCTTATTCTAATTTGATTTTATTACGTTAACCAGTTATGGAAGATTCCCCTGAAAGGAGAAAACATGATGACGAGGAGGAAGAAGAATTTTGGCAACTTTGTGCAATCGCGCATATGGTAGCTGCTTATCAGCTAACATGTTGTCTCAAAGAAGCATGCATGACATCATCATATACAAGAAATGCATGGTTAAGAGAGTTGATGAACATTGATGCGAATTCGATAAAGCGTTTTTGAATGTTTAGAATGGATGAAACCGTATTTAATAATTTAAGGCATGATTTAGTGACACAATACGGTTTGCAAGGATCTAGGAATATTGATGTTACGGAAATGATTGGGATGTTTTTTCATATTTTAGGACATGGTATAGGTAATAGGTTAGCACAGGAGCTGTTTCAACACTCTGGGGAAACCATATGTAGGATATTTAGCTTAGTTTTGGATAAGATATGTGAAATGGGAGCAGATTTAATCCAACCATCCGATCGACAATTCATGGAAGTTCCAACAAAGATAAGGAATAATCAAAGATTTTATCCACATTTTAAGGTAAGTAATGATTATACATTAAGAAAATATAACTAAATATAAATCACATGAATTTTGTGTTCTTATTTCAGGATTGCATTGGGACAATAGATGGTACACATATCCCAGCGGTGGTACCTACAACCGACCAACTTCGTTTTATTGGTCGAAAAGGAATACCAACACAAAATGTATTGGCTGTGTGCAACTTTAATATGAAATTTACTTATGTTTTGGTTGGTTGGGAGGGAATAGCTCATGATACACGCATCTTCTATGAAGCCATCAGGAAACGTGAATTACTATTTCCTCATCCTTCGAACGGTAAGTTAATTAACAATTTTTATGTGTTGATATTTGTATTTAGTATTTGTTGAAAAAAACTCATGATATTTTTTTGTAGGTAAATACTATTTAGTAAATTCTGGACATCCAAATCCTATGGGTTATTTGGGGCCGTACAAAGAAGTTAGATATCATTTGCCCGAGTTTCAACGAGGTCCAAGCCCTATAGGTTACAAAGAAGTATTCAATCGTGCTCACTCCTCGCTACGATCAGAAATTGAGAGAGCCTTTGGCATATTGAAAAAGAAATGGAAGATTCTCAAGCGTATGCCAAGTTATCCATATAAAAAGAAAGTAAAAATTGTGATAGTGGCAATGACTTTGCATAATTTTATACGAAGAAATGTCGTGAATGATGCACATTTTACAAGAGTAGACTTTGTTGACATATAATTTTGCCAGTCCGGTAAGTTGTTCTAAGCTTAATTTTGATAAAGTACATTATTATAAATTATTTTTTATTTTATAAAAAAATTCAAAAAATTATTAATTATTAATTATATTAAGAATGTGGTTCGACAGGAGTTTTGGTGTGCAAATGGCCAAAAAAAATGAAAAAGAAGAAGACTTGACATGAAAGAAAATGAAGATGGAAGGGATGGGGCTTCATAGAAAAAAAGAGAGAAAGAGTAAAATAAAAAAATAAAAAAAATAAAATCAGAAAGTCAAAATGAGGAAGGAAAAGTGAAGTGAAGAGACGTGAAGATAAGAGAAAAAAAGATGGGATGGTTCGGCCAAAAAAGAGGAAAAAGTAGGAAAGAGAAAGAAAAAAAGGACAAAAAAAGAAAAGAAAAGAAAGGGAGACCTTCTTCATCATGATCGGTGGTGGTCTTTCATTAAGAAGAAAAGACAGGAGCTTAAAAAAAAAGGAGGGAAAAAAAAAAGAAATTGCAGGCGGGGGACTTCGGAAAGAAAGGGAAGTCCCTCCCACCTGGCTCTCTCTCTCTCTCTGGAGTCGTGAAGAAGAAGAAGACGAAGAACGAGGAAGAGGAGTTCAGAAAAACAAAAGACACAAAAAGTGGGGGGGTCTTCGGTTTTGGGAGTTCAGGAAAACAAAAAAACAGAGAAGCAAAATTCGTTGAAAAAAAAAGCCAAAAACAATAAAAAAAAAAGAGAGAGGTCTGGGCAAAAGGGAGGTCTTATGGTGCGTGAGAGAAAACAGAGAGAATAGAGTGAGCAAGGGACTGCGTTCTTTCATTTTTTTCTTTCGCGTGCAGGTCTTCAAGAAGTAGAAGCGAGCAAAATTAGGAAAGAGGAAAGGGAAGGAGGCGACCTACCCAGACACGTCGGAGATGCTTCCCGTCCAAGATCTTCGTCCTCGACGACCCGGCCTGACCGAGATCTCGCCCGCAACATCTCGTTTGCGGCCCTGCCGTGTCTCGCCGTCCAAGTAAGCCACAATCTTCTCTTTTCCCGGGGATCCCGATTTTGGGCGAGTCATGTGAGCTCCGGGCTTTGATAATAGCTTGCAACGCGTCGTCTCCGGTCTTTGTTTGTTGGTTGTGCCTTCTAGATATTCATTTAGTTTCGTTTTGCACTTAAAATGTACCGTTTTTCTTCGCACGCCGGGTGTTTGATAGAATGTCGAGTTGAGATATGGGTGTGTTTTTATTTAGAAATTGGTTTTTGTTTGCTGGAAATCGGGGGTTGTTGCGTGGGAAAGCCGTAGGTTGCCGTGAGAGGTGCGGCATCAAGTCGAGGTGACGGCAGCACCGCCCGTCGTTGCCCCTGGCGTGGGAGTTGTGCGAGGACGCTGTTGGGTTGAACTACTGCATGCTAGCTGGGCCGGTTTAATTCTTAAATTTCGGGCCAAGAGCCCGCTTTCTTTGGGGCTGGACCAGGGGGGCCTCTGCTCGTGGGCCCTCGCGCAAAAAGCCCTTTCGCCGGTCTGGGTCGGGTCCAAAGCCCGACCCATGACCCGTTTTAAATATTAAAATATTAAAATATTTTATTAATAAAAATAATAAAATAATATCTTATTAAAAATTCAGAAAATTAAAAGAATTAATTTTTCGCATCGACAGATCCAGCCTAACGGTTTGATCCTGATCGGCCCTTTTTATATTATAATATTATAATATCTGATATAAAAATAATATTTTATTAAACAAAAATTTCGAAAAATTCAAAAATCGAGGTTTTGTTTAGAAAATCCAGTCTTGCTTATAAAATCAAGTTCTAAATTTAGAATTGGCATAGCTTAATTAGTCAACACCTATTACTAGAGTGTGTTTAGTTTAATTAATGAGAGTCAATCCTTAAAAAAATGCTAAAACGATGGACATCTAAGTGAGTTCTTGATTGCCTTTTAGCTTAATTACTTGCCTTATCAATTGTCTATGAATGTTTGGAAGTATGATTAAACTCTATGCATGATTTGGTGCATAACTTATGAGAATGATTTGAATTAGTTAAATTGCATGAGTAAATTTCATGTTAATTGTGAGGCCATCCATTTAAACTTGATATGAATATCGTTGATGATCTAATTGATTAAATGCATTGGGTGATTATTTGAATGCCAAAATCAACACCTCTTGGATTACGTCGCGTAACAGTATTGACGGGATGACACTTGATATGTGGATTGGCGTCGATGGACCGATGTCCCTTCCGGTTCCGTGTATGTAAAGGTTTAGCTTAAGTGAATTAAGATTATGCTATGTATTATTAAATACCCGAGGAGTTGCGAGTTTTACATTTTCGTAATTAATTAATCGCCTTCCATTATTTGAGTGTTTATTTACCGCAACGTATTTGAATACTTTGAATATTTATTTTTCGCATTGTCTCTCAATACATTGCATGTTAAATTCTTTTCTAGGTTAGTTTAGTGATGGCTTAGATTTGCATGAAAATAATCCATAAAAACTATTGCATGAACACCTAGTGGTTTTAGATAAAATTTAGGGTTTAAAGGACGAGCAAGAATGCATGACCATCTTAGATTAAGTTACTAACTAGTTAGGTACCGAAATGACGTTAATAGAAATATTAGTGTAAGCAAGTCCCAGTACCCTAGAATCTCTGGTTCCGTAGGAATCGAGACGACACTCCCACATCTCGATTGGTTTCTAGCCGACCCCAATAGGCTAGTGGCGACTCCTATAAATATTTAAGGTTGTTAAAGAACTTAAAAAAAAATCTGAAAACGCTTGAACGTCGCGCGAGGTATGGGCTTGGAAGAGTCCAAACTCAAATTTGAGCGACACCTCTATTTCTACCTTAGAAATTACCCCTTCCGTGGGGAAGTTTGGGTAGGTCACTACAGACTGGAATCCCAATTTATACACCGTGGATTCAGATGATGCAAATGAGGAGAATAGTGTTTCAAATGATGATATAACTCTTGACATGGCACGTTTACGTGATCAAATAGCTACAAGTTTAGGAAATGTTTGACGACATTTGTAATTTTTAAGGATGATTAATTTCTTCTTTGTCAGGACATATGTTGCTACATTTATGTTTCAAATGATGATATAACTCTTGACATGACACGTTTACGTGATCAAATAGCTACAAGTTTAGGAAATGTTTGACGACTTTTGTAATTTTGAAGGATGATTAATTTCTTCTTTGTCAGGACATAAGTTGCTACATTTATGTTATTTTGTCATGACATAAACGCACCCATTATACGTTGCTACATTTATGCTATAATGAAAGTAATATTTTTAGATTGATTTTTTTAGCAATAAAATAAATTTTATTTTTAAGAAAAAATTGTTTACACGATGTCTTGGCACTTTGTTACCAAAATATAAATTAGAAAGTTCCAAACATTTTTTTTGTAATGTTTTAACAAATACAAAAAATGTTAATTAATTATTCAAATGGGCTTTTCAAATGTGTTTTCTACCAAACATCATTTCTTTTAAAGTTGCTTTTCAAAGTAGGATTTACCAAACAGTCTTTACATTTTCTTAAAGTCCTTTATGCAAAGTAGCTTTGCATTTGCCCAAAGCCCATTTTGAAAGTTGAACCAAACCCACCATTAATAGGATGAGAAAATACTTGAGCACTGAAAAGAGAGGATAAACATAGACTAAACTAGAATTTCTTTATTGATCTTGTCCTGGTTATGTTTGTAATTTTCTTTTCTTTTTAACTATATTTAGTTTGATTGTTGATTCTAGACGTATTTGATCACATGGAGCCTGCCACATAGGCTACCGTCATTTAGCAAGAAGCTTTTAATAAATATTTAATACGTGTGACATTACTCGAAGGTTTTTTTTTTAATTGGCCATTGTTACGTCACAATCCATGCAAACGGAGACAACGGACAATTACATTTGCTAATATCCATCACGAAGTGCAGCATAAAACATGAGAAATGCAGAGTCCTACGGGAGAAAGTGCAACCACAGAATCTATTGGAAGTAAAAGAAGAAATCAAATACGGATAAACCTAAGCACGTCCGGCTCGTACAGTCGTAGGTATCATAAAGAATTATATTTTATTAATTGAGACATTCAACGACCAATTACATAAAGAGCAATTCGTCTATGGGGAAACGATTGTCAATCTAAGCAATCACGTATGGAAAGCATAGGCGTAATCCGATGTCTTGGAGGTCAGGGTATCCGCTTAATTGTTGTCGTACCAAAACTGAGCCTGCAGGTAGTCGACAACCTTCTTGTCCACTTGGAAGGCCTTGGTGAGGACATCAGGCGAAATAGGCGGCTTCGATCCGAACACCGCATTGGCAATGGTAATGACTCCTGGGCTCTGGCTGCTCAAAGCAGCAAAGGCCAGCGCAGGGGTCTTTCCGACGTTCAGTTGAAAGTGGACGAGACCGATTGGGAACACAAACACGTCCCCTTTGTACAAGACTTTGGTGAATTGGGTGTTGTTCAATTGGTTAGACGTAACAAAGCCGACAAGCAGCGTGCCCTCAGCGACGACTAGAATCTCGGTTCCACGAGGGTGAGTGTGGGGAGGATTCAGGCCACCCGGAGCAAAGTCGATACGAGCCATGGAAATGCCGAGAGTGTTGAGTCCTGGAAATTGGTCCACAAAAGCGGGCGTGACTTTCGATCCGAGTGGGTTCACGGTATTCCCTGGGTATCTCAACCCCTTAAAGAGGAAATCATCTGCTGTGGCTTGCTTTGGGTCCTTGCAAAACTTTCCATTCACAAAAACTGCATCTGAAACAGAAATCATGTCAATAGGCCTATTTTAAGCAGAAATTATTTTTGGAGCTATTTCTTTAGGATCAAAAGAAGAGAAGTGTAGAAGTGACGCTACGGCAGATATCTAACCTTTGGGGTCATTGATGGCCACACAGAAGTCCTGAAGCGGACTCGGGTCGTAGGCAAAAGCGGTGGCGGTAGCCAGAGCCAAGATGAGAAGGCTAATTGGAAGAAACTTCATTGTGGTTGTGCACCGGAGAGTTGGGGCTTCGATGTCTTCTCTTCTTCCGTTTGCTCGAGAAAGGAATGAGATATCTTGCATGGAGACACTATCCCTTTTATAGATGATGGCAATGTTGACCCAGTACAATACTTACTTTGATAAGCAACCCTTCCCAGATCTATACCAAGTCTCCTGTGTTGTAGTTTCCTAATCGGGTGAGACGATTTGTTCCACAACTGCTACGGTTGAATGCCCCTCACTTTGACCAATCCTCTTTCCCAGATAAGGAAAAGCCCGTTGTGTGATATGGAACTGGACTTCTTCAATAACATCTATTTCTTCTGTATCTTTCTTTACTTTTTCTTACCCTTTTGTGCTCTGTAATATGTCAAGCTCATTTCTTCCTATTTCTTGGAGCACTTCCCCTAATTTTAACCCCTCTCTCTCTCTCTCTCTCTCTCTCTCTCTCTCTCTCTACTCCCGAAAAATCACTTTTTTAAAAAAAATCATTTATTCCTTTATGAAGCTGTATTCAGTTTTAACAATCTACATGCTGCTTCAAAATTTTCTAATAATAGAATTTTACATTAATGAGAGCAGTGAATTTGCAATTTGCATATTATCTACTAAAGCAAAAAAAATTAATTTCTTTTTTACTTTAAGACTTACTTTGCTAAAAAAATACACATAGTTAGAGGGACCAATATTGGATTGGCTCGGTTTTTCTATTAAATGCAATATTTAATTGAGGGAACTTCAATTGACGGATATAATATGTTCCGGGTATATCAATACGGGCACTAGGAGCAGAGATGACGTAGGAATTTTCGATATGATGCCTTCCATCACGCAAGTTCATATGGGAAATAAAATGAAAACAAGATCAATCGTCCATGTTCCTGAAGGAAAGAAATTCAATATACAGCCAAAATAATTTTGATTCTTCTCTTTTTTCAATTAAGAAGAAAAGCAAGTTGATATGCTATGATTAAGCCATGGATCTCATCTTGACAAGCTTGTCCCTTACAAATTCCCCATTTTTTCTAACTTTGTTCTTTTCAATTTCAATAAGTCCCTTTCATAAATTATAGTGGGACGAAAATTGATGTGCTCTTTATTTTAACCTTATATGTGAACAACATTACTAATTACTATAACCTACCCATGGGTAGCCTAGCTGGTTAGGGCGAACTCAGACTTCGTTGAGGTCTTGGGTTCGATTCCCCGGGGAAGCGCCTGTGATTTAAGTGGGGGGCCATGGCGGTAGGTTGCTATGCTAGTCTCCCCCGAGAAATAGTCGAGGTGCGTGCAAGTTGGCCCGGACATATCGGTTATCAAAAAAAAAAATTACTAATTACTATTTTCATAATTAATAGAAAATCAAAATAATTTCATTTGAAATTTTTGAACATGCATACAACCCGTGGACCATCATTTTCTTTTATCCAATGTAACAACAAATCAAAGGAAACTGACTTGGGAGAAATTCCTCGCCTATTCTTCACCTTTGTCATCATTTACCTTTCTTTGTCAAAATTATGTTCAACAGGGCCTGTTGTGGATCTATCACCTTTATGGCCATTCAAGGAATTGGTTCCCTTTGTTAGAGATATGCAATATTCATGAAGATACACAATATTTAGGCAAAGAAGAAAGTTGCATAAAGGATCTAATATGGATCAAATTTACTTGATTCCTTGTAATTATTTCTTTCCTATTTAGTACATGCAATGTGTAGTATATAAGCAGGTTCAATCTTGTAATAAAGTAATGCAATAAAGCAAGGATTATTGCTTGCCTTTCTCCTTCCACTCTATTCTTCTTCAACTTCTGACATGGTATCAGACTTTTGTAAAACTTCTCAAAGTTGTCTTCGCGTTGTTGGTTCGCTGCAAAACGGGACAACACACGCATAGAAACTCGGATTGTTAAAGATGGAAAACAGAGAAAGGGATGAGATTTTACCTTCACCGCAAGTTGATGAAGTGCAGGAACAACTCACTCATGTTTCTACACCTCGGGAATTGTTTCCAGGGCAACTCTTAGTAAATCAAGCCATGAACTGGGGACATTATTCAGCTCAATCACAACCCAATCTAAGGCAACCCAATGTGGGTCAACCTTACCAGTCGTTTCCTTTCCATCCATCATCGATGTGGAAATTTGGATCAAACCCACGACATCATCGTCGGGAAACCTGAATGGGGCTCAACCATATGGCAGACTACCAACCATAAGTGGGGTAGACACGACCAATGCATTTACTCAAAATCCAGGCTTGAGTCACATAGGGCACAATAATCCGCTCCCAGATTATGGTCCAAGATTCATACCATACCAATTTGGTCATGGAAGTAGTCGGCCAAAGCTTGGCGACCCACTGTACACATCACCAACCGACGGACCAGAGCTCCATCTCATTACTCAACCACTCACCAGAGCCGAGAATTACAGTGCGTGGTCTCGAGATCTCCGATGAGTGTTGGTAACAAAAGACAAAGACGGATTCCTCGATGGAACTGTTCCTGTGCCGATGGACCAAAACCTAGCGCGACAGTGGCGAAAGCGCAATCAACTCGTCCGAACTTGGATCGACAGTTACATTACACCACAAGTCGCCACTAGGCTCCCACCTACAGAGGACTCAAAAACACTCTAGGACATTGTCAAAGAAATGTATGGAAAGCTTAATAGAGCACAATTTTTCACTTTAACGCAAGAGCCTAGCGAATTAAAGCAGGAAAACATGTCAATTGGAACAATTTACAACCGGTTATCTGCACTTTCGAATCAGCTCGAGGCTGTTAAAGAACAATTGGAGGGACACGAGGAAACCCTAGCGTAATATTGAAGAATAAAAGAACAGGAGAAGGTAATGCGTTTCCTGCTAATTCTAAATGACTCGTATCTCACGTTTAGAACGTAGATTTTGGCTATGGTTCCTGTGCCATCTCTCGGCAGGATCTATCAACTCGCCATACAGGAGGAGAGCCAGTGCCTTGCCACCTCGTATGTCAATAGACCTAGAGACGCCGTCCTCCTCGCAGCTCAGATGAGCTACAAACAGAGAGGGATCACCAGCGACAGAACGCGAGGGGCTGCACGGTCCTTCCCAGATGGAGCACACGAAGAGACTGCGCTAGGGTTTGGCATTCATGAAAGAGAAGAGGCTGTGCTAGGGTTCAGCATTCGCGGACGAGAAGAGATGGGTGCACGAATAGACGGCCAGAATCGTCGCACTCGGATGGACGGCCTTGATTATAACGCACAATCAGACGGAGGACGAGCCGTGAATCGTGGATCCAATGGCTCCCATGCAGCCACGCTGAGCAAAATTAATGGAAATTCTTTTTTGCAGAAAGGAACCAAAGGAAAAGGAAAATTGTTCTGTGAATATTGCAAACGTCCACATCACACTATAGAGACGTGTTGGAAATTGCATAGGAAACCCGGAGAAAAGGACAAGAAGGGGAGAGAATTTTCTATTAATCAAGTTCAGACAAGCCGTGATCAACCTTTCAATGATGATCAAATTCAACAGATTGTGAAGGCTTTGCGATAGTGTGAAGTTTCTAACCAAAAAGACAGTTTTTTAGGTACTTCATATTGTCTTACTTCAATTGCTCGATGTGCATGGATTATTGATTCAGGAGCTAGTGGCCACATAGTCTGCGATTAAGGTCTTTTTTTATCATACCCAAAACACTCTAAATTCCATCTCAGTGACTCTTCCCAATGGAAATAAATCCGTGGTTAGAAAAATAGGAACTGTGCATCTGAGTCCATCAATCACCCTTAAAAATGTTCTTTATGTCCCACAGTTCCAGTTTAACCTCATTTCAGTTTCTAAAGTCTGTGAAGATATTCAACTCTGACAATTGTCTGCTACAGGCCCTTTCGACTAGAACACTGATGGGCTTGGGTAGATTGTTAGAAGGTCTATATTTTTGGATGCACTCTCTCAAGAATTTCAATTTTTCTAGAAACAATGAATCTTTGTGTAATGTTGCTACCAATGATAGTTATTCTTTCTCACCAATGTTTAGGTCACAGTGCCATGTTTCCTCATCCTAAATGTGCAATTTGTCCTTTAGCAAAGTAGTCACGCATTTCTTTTCCTACAAGTAATTCTCGTTCCACCGAAATTTTTTCTCTTATTCATGTGGATATATGAGGTCCTTATCATACCCCTAATCACGATGGGTCATGCTATTTTCTTACCATTGTCGATGATTATTCCCGCGCTACATGGGTTTTTCTTATGCAGTCTAAGAGACAAACTTTTTCCTATCTCAAAAATTTCTTTGCCGTCCTCAAGAATCAATTTAGCAAGTTTGTTCAACGCATTCGAACCGACAATGGGAAAGAATTTTTTAGTCATGAATATGTCAAATTTCTTCTTATCACATGGTGTCTTACATGAGAGCTCATGTAAGTATACTCCCCAACAAAATGGAATTGTTGAGCGTAAACACCGTCATTTGTTAGAAGTCGCTCGTGCCCTTAAGTTTCAAGCTTTCATTCTTGAAACCTTTTGGGGAGATTGTGTGGTTACAGTAGCTTACTTAATCAATCGCATGCCAACTTATGTTTTGAATGGAAAGACGCCTTTCGAGGTTCTCTTTGGAAAGAAACCAGACACTAGTGATATCCGAGTCTTTGGCTGTTTATGTTGTGTGGCCATTTTGGGAAGTCGAGACAAAATGGAGCCACGTGCACGACCGTGCATCTTCATGGGATATCCAGTTCTTCAAAAGGGATATCAAGTGTATGACTCGTCCACCAATACTTTCTCGGTTAGCAAAGATATTCTCTTCCATGAAGATATCTTTCCTTTTCAAGAACAACAGTCTCCTGATAGCGCATTGGGAGGTTCTTCGTCTGATTATCCGTTTCTCTATGATGAGGATTTTGCTTGAGGAACACAATATGTCCATGTGTTTCCTTCTATCATTCCAGGATCCTCCATTCCGGTTGCTCCGTAGAGTTTTGAGGAACCTCTAGCTGAAGTAATGGACCCATTGTCCCCTGTCACTGAGCACCATGAAGCTGCCTCCATACCCGTTGATAATTCAGCACCCCCTCCAGTGCCTGATCAGGTTCCCTATCAGCGATCCAGTTGAACTTCTCGGCCACCCATTTGGACAAAGGATTATATTTGCTCATCGACTGATTCTTCTGGTATTTTATATCCCACTTGCTCATCTGTTTCTTTTGCTCAGTTATCTGAAGAGCATAAGTGCTGTATTAGTAGAATATATGCAGCTCATGAGCCTTCATCATATCAAGAGGCTACTAGTGATCCACGTTGGCAAAAGGCTATGGAAGCAGAGTTGAATGCGCTGGTTGAGAATCAGACTTGGGATTTAGTTCCTTTACCGCCTCGCTGAAAACCTATTGGTTGCAAATGGGTTTATAAAATCAAGTTTAAGGCTGATGGATCAGTTGAGCGCTACAAAGCCCGCTTAGTTGCCAAGGGATTCACGCAACGGGAAGGTTTCGATTATCACAAGACTTTTCCTCCTATTGCTAAGGAGGTGATTGTTCGCTCCTTTTTATCTATTGCTGCGTTTCGGGACTGGCCTCTTCATCAAATGGATGTCCATAATAATTTCCTACATTGTGATCTTGATGAGGAGATTTATATGGAGCTTCCACCAAGTTTACGGCAACAAGGGGAGAATAAGGTATGTTGTCTCCGTAAATCCCTATATGGTCTTAAACAGGCTTCTTGACAGTGGTATGCAAAGTTCACCACTGCGCTTACTAGTGTGGGTTTCAATCAGTCCAAACATGACTATGCATTGTTTACATGGTCAAAGGGTACATAATCGATTTATCCTTTGATATATGTTGACGACATTTTAATCATGGGAAATGATGATATTGCAGTTACGATGCTGAAGGACTACCTGCATTCTACTTTCCATATTAAGGATTTAGGACCTCCCAAGTATTTTCTTGGCTTTGAAATTGCACGCTCGGAATTGGGCATATCCCTTAGTCAACAGATGTTTGTTCTGGAGATCATATCAGAAGCAGGATTATCAGCATGTAAGCCATCTGTCATTCCTATTGAACAAAATATCAGGATGACAACGGCTGAGTATGATGAAAAAGTGTCATCTAATATTGATGATCCTTTGCTAGAAGATCCATCTACTTATCATAAACTTATTGGGAAGCTCATATATCTCACCATGACCAGGCCGGATATTTCTTCTGCTGTACAGACATTGAGTCAATTCATGCAGAAGCCGAAGGCATCTTACATGAATGCGGCCATGAATGTAGTTAAGTACCTGAAGAGTTGTCCAGAATTAGGGATTTTACTTTCAAGAGAATGTGACATGAACATGAATGCTTTCTGTGACTCTGATTGGGCTACTTGTCCAATGGGTAGAAGATCAGTGACTGGATTTTGTATCATGTTAGGAAAATCTCTACTTTCTTGGAAGACAAAGAAACAGTCAATTGTATCATTGTCGTTAGCTAAAGCAGAGTATCAAGCTATGGCTAAGACAGTTTGCGAGAAAGTCTGGCTACGTGGATTGTTATTGGATTTTGGTGTGAAGATTGATGGGCCAACAAGGTTGTTTTGTGATAACGATGCAGCTCTCAAACTTGCAGCCAATCCTGTTTTCCATGAGAGGACAAAACATATTGAGGTAGATTGTCACTTTACTCGAGAAAAGATTCAGGAAAGGATAATCAAGACTCATGGGGTCAGGACTATGGAACAGCCTGCGGATGTTTTCACTAAGCCATTATGTCATAGACAACATGCATATCTGTTGAGCAAGCTTGGTGTCCTAGATATATATCGGCCATTAGCTTGAGGGGGAGTGTTAGAGATAGGCAATATTCATGAAGATACACAATATTTGGGCAAAGAAATAAGTTGCATAAAGGATCTAATCTGGATCAAATATTGTTGATTCCTTGTAATTATTTCTTTCCTATTTAGTACATGCAATGAGTAGTATATAAGCAGGTTCAGTCTTGTAATAAAGTAATGCAATGGATTATTGCTTACCTTTCTCTTTCCACTCTATTCTTCTTCAACTTCTGACACCCTTTACTTGGCGCACTTGCATACAAGAGATATCAAAAGCTTCGAAGATGGTCATGCATACTTCAATGATGGGATGAGAAAATACTAGAGCGAACATCTATTGCATTATTAAGAAGAAATGATACCAACATATTAAATTTCAATTTCTTTTATTGATCTTGTCTTGGTTATGTTTGTAATTTTCTTTTGTTTTTTTACCGATATTTAGTTTGATTTTTTATGCTAGACGTATATGATCACATGGAGCCAGCCACATAGGCTACCGTCATTTAACATGCAGTTTTTAATAAATCTTTAATACAGTTAACATCAGTCAAAAAAAATTTCTCAATTGGTCATAGTTACGTCACAATCCATGCAAATGGAAACAACATATAATAAGACATGAAAAATACAGAGTTCTTTTGGAGGAAGTGCAACCGCAGAATCTATTGGAAGTAAAAGAAGAAATCAAATACGGATAAACCTAAGCATGTCTGGCTCGTAGGTATCATAAAGAATTACATTATATTAATTTAGACATTCAACGACCAATGACATAAAGAGCAATTCGTCTATGGGGAAACAATTGTCAATCTAAGCAATCACGTATGGAGAGCATAGACGTAATCCGATGTCTTGGAGGTCAGTCTCTCCACTTAATTGTTGTCGTACCAAAACTGAGCCTGCAGGTAGTCGACAACCTTCTTGTCCGCTTGGAAGGCCTTGGTGAGAACATCGGCAGAAATAGGCGGCTTCGATCCGAACACCGCATTGGCAATGGTAATGACTCCTGGGCTCTGGCTGCTCAAAGCAGCAAAGGCCAGTGCTGGGGTCTTGCCGATGTTTAGTTGGAAGTGGATGAGACCGATTGGGAACACAAACACATCCCCTTTGTACAAGACTTTGGTGAAGAGGGTGTTGTTCAATTGGTTGGACGTAACAAAGCCGACGAGCAGCGTGCCCTCAACGACAACCAAAACCTCAGTCCCACGAGGGTGAGTGTGGGGTGGATTCAAACCACCCGGAGCAAAGTCGATACGAGCCATGGAAATGCCGAGAGTGTTGAGTCCTGGAAATTGGTCCACAAATGCGGGCGTGACTTTCGATCCGAGGGGGTTCGCGGTATTCCCGGGATATCTCAGCCCCTTAAAGAGGAAATCATCTGCTGTGACTTGTTTTGGGTCCTTGCAAAACTTTCCATTCACAAATACTGCATAATAAACATAATTCAGGTTATTAGGCTTATCCAAGCAGAAACTCTTTTCGGAGCTATATCTTTAGGATCAAAAGAAGAGAAATATACAAGTTACGCTACGGCAGATCTCTAACCTTTAGGGTCATTGATGGTCACACAGAAGTCCTGAAGAGGACTCGGGTCGTAGGCAAAAGCGGCGGCGGTCGCCAGAGCCAAGATGAGAAGGCTAATTGGAAGAAACTTCATTGTGATTGTGCACGGGAGAGTTGAGGCTTTGATATCTCCCCTTCTTTTGTTTGCTGGAGATGGGAGTAAGATGTCTTGCATGGAGGTCTTATCCCTTTTTATAGATGAAGGTGGTGTTGACCCAGTAATGAATCTTCTATGATAAGCAACGCTTGCTCGATCCTTACCAAGTCTCCTGTGTGCTAGTTAATACCTTATTCCCCGAGATGAATTGTTCCAAAACTCGAAAGGTCTCTAAAAGCCTTTTATTTTGACCCGTCCCATTTCGCAGATGAAAGAAAGCTCGTTGTCTGATACGGAAGTGGACTTCTTCAATCCTATTTAAATCACTGCTTTCTTTCTTTACTGTTTTGAAGTCCCGAGCGGATTATAGTTCATCTGAATTGAGCGAGGCCAATTCCTCAATAAGTGCATCGGGTGACCATATGAATCTGTCAATTGAAAAATGATCAGGAGCCAGAGTGCTCATGTGCATCTCCGTCCTCCACCAGGATAACTCTTATTCGCTTCTTATAGATATTATGTTTACTTCTTCACCGAAAAATGGAGGGTGTTCACATCTAAGGAAATATCCTCAATTATCCGTTCCCTCAGTTTTTTTATATCCGATAACCCGTGCTCTAGAAATTCAAACGTGGCATCTAATGTTGAACTAGCCCTTATTCTCGATGAGTACTCGTTATTTTTTTTCAAGCAAGGTAGGAACATAAGGTGGTTGAAATAGCAAAATGATTCACCTGCAACACGGAAAAACAAACCATTGTCGTGGACCTAGCAGCGTCCATGGCTTCCGCTGTTTCCTGCAGGCCAATTGACTGGGGCCAAGTCAAACTCTTGACATGCAGCATTTCAAAACAGTCCTCACGGAAACTATTCCGCCGAAACTGGATCATCACCGAAATACACTTCACCGAAAATAGTTTCGATTTTTACTTAAAAAATGACAAGTTCTACGGCGATTTCGAAGAAAAGTCCCAATGAATTAAACGGAACATATATTCTTCATCGGAATTTAATCCACGAAGAAGTACAAAACACATTGCTGAAGTTTAATCGATGGCAAAGTCTAATGATGGAGAGATGCCACATCGGAATTAAATGAACATATATTAGGTGATTTTTCATATAACATTGTAGATATTGACGTTGCTATCGAGTTAAGTGATCACTTCCCTACTTTCACAATTTATCTAACACTTTCATTATTGAGTGTCAAATAAGTATTTGTACACCCGCATGATCACCTCACATGGTAGGTGGTTACAATTAAATTAATCCAAGTTGCCTACCAAAACATTTTCATGATATAATTGATACCAAAATAGTGTTAGATTAATCTAGCATAATCAAGTCAGTTTGTAGAGGTAAAATATACCTTTTAGTACTTTACATGGTTTTAAATCAACCTACCATAAATAGATTAGGGGCAACTCCTAATTATAAATATATTACATGCTAAGAATTTAAACTCTAAGTTGCGAATTGATATGAATTTGGGAGAGACCGAGTTAAGTTTCATCCTAATAATCCATTGGCCAATCCCATTAGTAGTGCATCATTTGAGAAGGCCGCGACACCAAAGCAAATGATTTGGTCTCCATAATGGGAACATGCCGAATCAGCATGGATCCAAAGTCACTATTGCTTTTGTCGACCAATTCCCAGGATTCAATAGTTAAGCTAACATGATTGCCCGCCTTCACTTTGCTTCGCATGTTCTTAACCATCCCCTCCCCCAACACACACATTTTTGTGGCATGGAGATGCTAGTAGTCATGGAGGGTATGCTCCATATCGATTTTGTCATCCAACTATTTAAACAACACTCTTTACCAAAATCCTAATGAAAGGAGATGCTTTCGTGTTTTTGCAAGGTCTCAAATGTTTACAATTGAATATTGGACAAATGCATACACGAATCTTTGCTTTCTTGAGTAGCTAGATCCCGGGAATCATAACAATGAAGAATCCACTCTTTGGGTTGAAGTCACTGATGGACACACTCACAATGGTATTGCAAGTCAACAAAAAACTAGTAAACTGTCTCCATGAACTAAATTGGTTAGAGAACAATTAGTCATTTTTCCACAAGAGTAATTTTGTTTGTTTACGATATCCCAAAATTAGTTCTTTTCTAAAATAAATATGTTCAATCTAGTCTCTGTGTTAGTTGAATATATTCGATGTGGTTCCTGAAATTAAATTTAATAGAATGACCATATTGAATATTTTCAAAAATTCCAAGGACCGGTTTGAACATTTACCAAATTTTCAAGAATCAAATTAAAAAAATTGAAAGTTCATGGACCATATTGCACATTGAGCTTAAATTTATGGACCATCTGTGTCAAATTGAAAGTTTAGGGATTAGATTGCACATTTGTTCAAAGTTCAATGATTATTTGTGACATTTTTCCTATAATGTACTAGCAAATCATATAAATAAATTGAAAAAAATTCGTCCTCTCCATCAACATATACCTTTCTTTCTCGGCGGTATGTTCAATAGTACATGAGGTGCACCTATCACCTTTTGGCCATTAAAGAAATTGATTTCCTTGAGATGTTGAGCTTGCATGCAAAGGATATGAAGAGCCTTCCAGATTATTGTACATACTTAATAGGATGAGAAAATACTTGAGCACTGAAAAGAGAGGATAAACATAGACTAAACTAGAATTTCTTTCATTGATCTTGTCCTGGTTATGTTTGTAATTTTCTTTTCTTTTTAACTATATTTAGTTTGATTGTTGATTCTAGACATATTTGATCACATGGAGCCTGCCACATAGGCTACCGTCACTTAGCAAGAAGCTTTTAATAAATCTTTAATCCGTGTGACATTACTCGAAGGTTTTTGTTAATTGGCCCTTATTACGTCACAATCCATGCAAACGGAGGCGGCGGATAATTACACTTGCTAATATCCATCACGAAGTGCAGCATAAAACATGAGAAATGCAGAGCCCTACGGGAGAAAGTGCAACCACAGAATCTATTGGAAGTAAAAGAAGAAATCAGATACGGATAAACCTAAGCACGTCCGGCTCGTACAGTCGTAGGTATCATAAAGAATTATATTTTATTAATTGAGACATTCAACGACCAATTACATAAAGAGCAATTCGTCTATGGGGAAACGATTGTCAATCTAAGCAATCACGTATGGAAAGCATAGGCGTAATCCGATGTCTTGGAGGTCAGGGTATCCGCTTAATTGTTGTCGTACCAAAACTGAGCCTGCAGGTAGTCGACAACCTTCTTGTCCACTTGGAAGGCCTTGGTGAGGACATCAGGCGAAATAGGCGGCTTCGATCCGAACACCGCATTGGCAATGGTAATGACTCCTGGGCTCTGGCTGCTCAAAGCAGCAAAGGCCAGCGCAGGGGTCTTTCCGACGTTCAGTTGAAAGTGGACGAGACCGATTGGGAACACAAACACGTCCCCTTTGTACAAGACTTTGGTGAATTGGGTGTTGTTCAATTGGTTAGACGTAACAAAGCCGACAAGCAGCGTGCCCTCAGCGACGACTAGAATCTCGGTTCCACGAGGGTGAGTGTGGGGAGGATTCAGGCCACCCGGAGCAAAGTCGATACGAGCCATGGAAATGCCGAGAGTGTTGAGTCCTGGAAATTGGTCCACAAAAGCGGGCGTGACTTTCGATCCGAGTGGGTTCACGGTATTCCCTGGGTATCTCAACCCCTTAAAGAGGAAATCATCTGCTGTGGCTTGCTTTGGGTCCTTGCAAAACTTTCCATTCACAAAAACTGCATCTGAAACAGAAATCATGTCAATAGGCCTATTTTAAGCAGAAATTATTTTTGGAGCTATTTCTTTAGGATCAAAAGAAGAGAAGTGTAGAAGTGACGCTACGGCAGATATCTAACCTTTGGGGTCATTGATGGCCACACAGAAGTCCTGAAGCGGACTCGGGTCGTAGGCAAAAGCGGTGGCGGTAGCCAGTGCCAAGATGAGAAGGGTAATTGGAAGAAACTTCATTGTGGTTGTGCACCGGAGAGTTGGGGCTTCGATGTCTTCTCTTCTTCTGTTTGCTCGAGAAAGGAATGAGATATCTTGCATGGAGACACTGTCCCTTTTATAGATGATGGCAATGTTGACCCAGTACAATACTTACTTTGATAAGCAACCCTTCCCAGATCTATACCAAGTCTCCTGTGTTGTAGTTTCCTACTCGGGTGAGACGATTTGTTCCACAACTGCTACGGTTGAATGCCCCTCACTTTGACCAATCCTCTTTCCCAGATAAGGAAAAGCCCGTTGTGTGATATGGAACTGGACTTCTTCAATAACATCTATTTCTTCGGTTTCTTTCTTTACTTTTTCGGTGTTCTGCGCGGATACAAAATCTTGCTAGATTGAGCGAGGGCCAATTCTTCTGTAAGGGCATCATATGATCGTATTATCTGTGAATTTCAAAATGATTTAGGAACCAGCGTATTCACATGCATTTCCATCCTCCCCCATGAAAATACTTGCATGGCTGCCGAATTCACTTACTGGAGAAATTATGCTTACTTTATGATACAAACATGTTGGGTGTTCACTCACAAAAAGAATATTCACAAAACATCAGTTCCCTCAGTTTTCTATGTCTGACTACCCATGCTCTAAAAAATTCGAACGTGTCATCCAAAGTGGAATTAGCCCTAACCGTTTTGTTCTTTGTAATATGTCAAGCTCATTTCTTTCTATTTCTTGAAGCACGTCCCCTAATTTTAACCTCTCTCTCTCTCTCTCTCTCTCTCTCTCTCTCTCTCTTTTAACTCCCGAAAAATCACTTTTTTTAAAATCATTTATCCCTATATGAAGCTGTATTCACCTTTTACAATCTACATGCTGCTTCAAAATTTTCTAATAATAGAATTTTACATTAATGAGAGCAGTAAATTTGCAATTTGAATATTATCTACTAAAGCACAAAAAAATAATTTCTTTTTTACTTTAAGACTTACTTTGCTAAAAAAAATACACATAGTTAGAGGGATCAATTTTGGATTGGCTCGGTTTTTCTATTAAATGCAATATTTAATTGAGGGAACTTCAATTGACGGATATAATATGTTCCGGGTA
>JAGKPW010002422.1:0-10722 GCA_019926035.1 Melaleuca alternifolia | reverse complement strand
TATCGTGATGGCGAAGCATGGGATCTCTGTCTGTCGCTTTCTAGGGGGAAGTAGGAAAAAGTTAGGAAATGGCAATAACTCTCCTGTTTAGTTTTAATCCTAAAGGGTCTTGAATTACAGATGTGTATCCAGGTATGAAGGGAATGCAGTCAGAATATACTAAGGAAACTGCAGATTTCACAAGTATTCAGGAAATTATATATGAAATTGATTGAAATCCTTTATGGCGAACTCCGTACCAGACATAATTGACTTATTGACTGCTAATTACAAAACTTTTTGAGCGTATGTATAGTTATCTGATGCGTTGCTTTGGTTTGTTTGTCGCACTGATGGACAATAATTAGATTGGTCTACTAAACACCAATGATACAAACTCATTAAGCATCAACCACACCGAAAAAAAAATACATGGTCCCTGTCGCATGCTCGGTATTCCTTTATTCATCCAACTAAAAAAGTCTTCGTTTTTTCTTCCCTCCTCATATATTAATCACTAGCATTAATGAATCGCCACGTGAGACAGAGAATTACTCGAAGAAACTGATTTATGGAAGCAGCATACACATGAAACAACACAAAAACGAATTGTAAAGGGAATAATCGATTTGAGACAAGCAAAAGGAGAACCAAAATATCTCGAGAAGGAATTGTTTATTGGTGATTTTAAGTTGGACAAAGCAGTCTTCCTATTCCATAAGCGACATCCTATCCATTCTCGAAATGGAACCATTTCCTGTACACTTATTGTCACTACCCAAATAGACATATAAAAAGGCGAAAGATAGACACCATGTGCTTCACCAACGGGATAATTGCCGATATGGCGAATATTAGCATCATTTTTCCCAAGCTGAAAACCATAGCTGGAGTTTCATATTTGGCGAGTGGATTTCCTTACAAGTTGAACACCATTTTCTTGGACAAAATGCTGTTTATATTTGTCATCTGCCAATTATCGTGATGGCGAAGCATGGGATCTCTGTCTGTCGCTTTCTAGTGGAAAGTAGGAAAAAGTTAGGAAATGGCAATAACTCTCCTGTTTAGTTTTAATCCTAAAGGGTCTTGAATTACAGATGTGTATCTAGGTATGAAGGGAATGCAGTCAGAATATACTAAGGAAACTGCAGATTTCACAAGTATTCAGGAACTTATAGATGAAATTGGTTAAAATCCATTATGGCGAACTCTGTACCAGACAAAATTGACTTATTGATTGCTAATTACAAAACTTTTTGAGCGTATGTATAGTTATCTGATGCGTTGCTTTGGTTTGTTTGTCGCACTGCTAGACAATAATTAGATTGGTCTACTAAACACCAACGATACAAACTCATTAAGCATTCAACCACACCGAAACATACATTGTCCCTTTCGCATGCTCGGTATTCCTTTATCATCCAACTGAAATTATTCGTTTTTTCTTCCCTCCTTCATTATCTAATCCACTAGCATTAATGAACGCGTGAGACAGAGAATTCTAAAGCAAATGTTTATGAAGCAGCATGCCAGATGAACAAACACAAACAAATTGTGAAGAATGATCGAATTTGAGACAAGCAAAAGGAGAACCAAATATCTCGAGAAGGAAATCGTTCATTTGGTGAGTTTAATGTTGACAAAAGCAGTCTCCTATTCCATAAGCGACATCCTATCCATTCTCAAAATAGAGCCATTTCATGTACACTTGTTGTCACTACTCAAATAGACCTATAAAAAGGCGAAAGATAGACACCACGTGCTTCCCCAACAAAGTAATTGCCAACATGGCGAATATTAGCATCATTTTTCCCAAGCTGAAAAACCACAGCATGAGTTTCATATTTGGCGAGTGGATTTCTTTACAAGTTGAACACCATTGAGTTAGACAAGATGCTGTTTATATTTGTCATCCTGGCAATTATCGTGCTGGTGAAGCATGGGATCTCTGTCTGTCGCTTTCTAGTGGAAAGTAGGAAAAAGTCAGGAATTGGCAATAACCCTCATGTTTAGTTTTAATCCTTAAAGGTTGACAAAAGTGATGACCTTGAATTACAAATGTGTATCTAGGTATGAAGGGAGGACAATCGGTATGTACTAAGGAAACTGCAGAATTCATAAGTATTTAGGAACTTATAGATGAAATTGATTGAAATCCATTATGGGGAACTCTGTACCAGACAAAATTGACTTATTGACTGCTAATTACAAAACTTTTGAGCGTATATATAGTTATATGATGTGTTGCTTTGGTTTGTTTGCCGCACTGCTGGACAATAATTAGATTGGTTTACTCAACACCAACGATACAAACTCGTTAAGCATTCAACCACACCGAAACATACATTGTCCCTTTCGCATGCACCGTATTCCTTCATCATCCAACCAAAATTATTCACTTTTTCTTCCATCCTTTGTTATCTAGTCCACCGGCATTGATGAATCGCACATGAGATAGATAATTCTCGAAGAAAATGCCTTATGAAGCAGCATGCCAGATGAATGTGAAAAATGATCGAATTTATGACAAGCAAAAGGAGAATCAAAGATCTCGAGAAGGAAATCGTTTACTTGATGGGTTTAATGTTGACAAAAACAGTCTCATATTCCATAAACGACTTCCTATCCATTCTCAAAATAGAGTCATTTCCTATACACTTGTTGTCACTACCCAAATAGACCTAGAAAAAAGCGAAAGATAGACACCACGTGTTTCCCTAACAGGGTAATTACCAACATGGCAAATAATAGCATCATTTTTGCCAAGCTGGAAACCACAGCTGGAGTTTCATATTTGGCGAGTAGATTTTTTTACAAATTGAATACCATTTTGTTGGACAAAATGCTGTTTATATTTGTCATCTGGCAATTATCGTGCTGGCGAAACATGAGATCTCTGTCTATCGCTTTCTAGTGGGAAGTAGGAAAAAGTTAGGAAATGTCGATAACTCTCCTGTTTAATTTTAATCCTAAAGGGTCTGATTACAGAGTGTATCTAGGTATGAAGGGGGAATGCAGTTCAGAATATACAAGGAAACTGCAGATTTCCAAGTATTCAGGAAATTTTTTTTCTATAGAAAGTGATTGAATTGAAATCCCATTATGGCGAACTCCGTAACAGACATATTGACTTATTGACTGCTAATTACAAACTTTTTGAGCGTATGGTAGTGATCTGGATGCGTGCTTTGGGTTTGTTTGTCGCACTGTGGACAATAATTAGATGGGTCTCCATAAACACCAATGAACAAAACTTACATAAGCACCAACTCCACCCCACACAGAAAATACATTGTCCCTTTCGCTCAGGCTCGGTATTCCGTTATCATCCAAACTAAAATTATTCGGTTTTTCTTCCCTCCTTCATTATCTAATCCACTAGCATTAATGAATCGCACGTGAGACAGAGAATTCTCGAAGAAAATAATTTATGAAGCAGCATACCACATGAACAAACACAAACGAATTGTAAAGAATAATCGAATTTGAGACAAGCAAAAGGAGAACAAAATATCTCGAGAAGGAATTTGTTTATTTGGTGATTTTAATGTTGACAAAAGCAGTCTCCTATTCCATAAGCGACATCCTTTCCATTCTCGAAATAGAACCATTTCCTGTACACTTATTGTCACTACCCAAATAGACATAAAAAAAGGCGAAAGATAGACACCACGTGCTTCACCAACGGGATAATTGCCGATATGGCGAATATTAGCATCTTTTTTCCCAAGCTGAAAACCATAGCTGGAGTTTCATATTTGGCGAGTGGATTTCTTTACAAGTTGAACACCATTTTGTTGGACAAAATGCTATTCATATTTGTCATCTGGCAATTATCGTGATGGCGAAGCATGGGATCTCTGTCTGTCGCTTTCTAGGGGGAAGTAGGAAAAAGTTAGGAAATGGCAATAACTCTCCTGTTTAGTTTTAATCCTAAAGGGTCTTGAATTACAGATGTGTATCTAGGTATAAAGGGAATGCAGTCAGAATATACTAAGGAAACTGCAGATTTCACAAGTATTCAGGAAATTATATATGAAATTGATTGAAATCCATTATGGCGCAAAAACTCCGTACCAGAACATAAATTGACCTTATTGACTGCTAATTACCAAAAACGTTTTGAGCGTATGTATAGTGATTGATGCGTTGCTTGGGTTTGTTTGTCGCAATGCTGGACCATAATTGAGTGGTCTACTAAACACCAATGACACAAACTCATAAGCATTACCACCAACACCGAAAAAGCATACATTGGTCCCTTTCGCCTTATGCTCGGTATTCCTGTATTCATCCAACTAAAAATTTAAAAATTTTTGTCGTTTTTTCTTCCCTCCTTCATTATCTAATCCACTAGCAATAATGAATCGCACGTGAGACAGAGAATTCTCGAAGAAAATGATTTATGAAGCAGCATACCACATGAACAAAACAAACGAAGGGTAAAAGAATAATCGAATTTGAGACAGCAAAAGGAGGACAAAATATTCGAGAAGGAAACGGTTTATTGGTGATTTTACTGTTGACAAAAAGCAGTCTCCTATTAATAAGCGACATCATCTCCCTCTCGAAAATAGAAACCATTTCCTGGACATTATTGTCACTACCCAAATAGACATATAAAAAGGCGAAAGACAGACACCACGTGCTTCCCCAACGGGGTAATTGCCGATATGGCGAATATTAGCATCATTTTTCCCAAGCTGAAAACCATAGCTGGAGTTTCATATTTGGCGAGTGGATTTCTTTACAAGTTGAACACCTTTTTGTTGGACAAAATGCTATTTATATTTGTCATCTGGCAATTATCGTGATGGCGAAGCATGGGATCTCTGTCTGTCGCTTTCTAGTGGGAAGTAGGAAAAAGTTAGGAAATGGCAATAACTCTCCTGTTTAATTTTAATCCTAAAGGGTTGACAAAGTGATGTCCTTGAATTATAGATGTGTATCTAGGTATGAAGGGAATGCAGTCAGAATATACTAAGGAAACTGCAGATTTCACAAGTATTCAGGAACTTATAGATGAAATTGATTGAAATCCATTATGGCGAACTCCGTACCAAACATAATTGACTTATTGACTGCTAATTACAAAACTTTTTGAGCGTATGTATAGTTATCTGATGCGTTGCTTTGGTTTGTTTGCCACACTGCTGGATAATAATTAGATTGGTCTACTAAACACCAACGATACAAACTCATAAGCATCCACACCACACCGAAGACATACATTGCCTTTCGCTATGACGGTATTCCTTTATTCATCCAACTAAATTATTCGTTTTTTTCTTCCCTCCTTCATTATCTAATCAATAGAATTAATTGAATCGCCCAAGTCGTGAGGGACAAGAGAATTCTCGAAGAAGAAAATGATTTATGAAGCAGCATACCACATGAACAAATACAAACGAATTGTAAAGAATAATCGAATTTGAGACAAGCAAAAGGAGAACAAAATATCTCGAGAAGTAAATTGTTTATTTGGTGATTTTAATGTTGACAAAAGCAGTCTCCTATTCCATAAGCGACATCCTATCCATTCTCGAAATAGAACCATTTCCTGTACACTTATTGTCACTACCCAAATAGACATACAAAAAGGCGAAAGATAGACACCACGTGCTTCACCAACGGGATAATTGCCGATATGGCGAATATTAGCATCATTTTTCCCAAGCTGGAAACCATAGCTGGAGTTTCATATTTGGCGAGTGGATTTCTTTACAAGTTGAACACCATTTTGTTGGACAAAATGCTATTTATATTTGTCATCTGGCAATTATCGTGGTGGCGAAGCATGGGATCTCTGTCTGTCGCTTTCTAGTGGGAAGTAGGAAAAAGTTAGGAAATGGCAATAACTCTCCTGTTTAGTTTAAATCCTAAAGGGTCTTGAATTACAGATGTGTATCTAGGTATGAAGGGAATGCAGTCAGAATATACTAAGGAAACTGCAGATTTCACAAGTATTCAGGAAATTATATACGAAATTGATTGAAATCCATTATGGCGAACTCCGTACCAGACATAATTGACTTATTGACTGCTAATTACAAAACTTTTTGAGCGTATGTATAGTTATCTGATGCGTTGCTTTGGTTTGTTTGTCGCACTGCTGGACAATAATTAGATTGGGCTACTAAACACCAATGATACAAACTCATTAAGCATCCAACCACACCGAAACATACATTGTCCCTTTCGCATGCTCGGTATTCCTATATCATCCAACTAAAATTATTCGTTTTTTCTTCCCTCCTTCATTATCTAATCCACTAGCATTAATGAATCGCACGTGAGACAGAGAATTCTCGAAGAAAATGCTTTATGAAGCAGCATACCAGATGAACAAACACAAACGAATTGTAAAGAATAATCGAATTTGAGACAAGCAAAAGGAGAACAAAATATCTCGAGAAGGAAATTGTTTATTTGGTGATTTTAATGTTGACAAAAGCAGTCTCCTATTCCATAAGCGACATCCTATCCAATCTCGAAATAGAACCATTTCCTGTACACTTATTGTCACTACCCAAATAGACATATAAAAAGGCGAAAGATAGACACCACGTGCTTCACCAACGGGATAATTGCCGATATGGCGAATATTATCATCATTTTTCCCAAGCTGAAAACCATAGCTGGAGTTTCATATTTGGCGAGTGGATTTCTTTACAAGTTGAACACCATTTTGTTGGATAAAATGCTATTTATATTTGTCATCTGGCAATTATCGTGATGGCGAAGCATGGGATCTCTGTCTGTCGCTTTCTAGTGGGAAGTAGGAAAAAGTTAGGAAATGGCAATAACTCTCCTCTTTAGTTTTAATCCTAAAGGGTCTTGAATTACAGATGTGTATCTAGGTATGAAGGGAATGCAGTCAGAATATACTAAGGAAACTGCAGATTTCACAAGTATTTAGGAAATTATATATGAAATTGATTGAAATCCATTATGGCGAACTCCGTACCAGACATAATTGACTTATTGACTGCTAATTACAAAACTTTTTGAGCGTATGTATAGTTATCTGATGCGTTGCTTTAGTTTGTTTGTCGCACTGCTGGACAATAATTAGATTGGTCTACTAAACACCAATGATACAAACTCATTAAGCATCCAACCACACCGAAACATACATTGTCCCTTTCGCATGCTTGGTATTCCTTTATCATCCAACTAAAATTATTCGTTTTTTCTTCCCTCCTTCATTATCTAATCCACTAGCATTAATGAATCGCACGTGAGACAGAGAATTCTCGAAGAAAATGATTTATGAAGCAGCATACCACATGAACAAACACAAACGAATTGTAAAGAATAATCGAATTTGAGACAAGCAAAAGGATAACAAAATATCTCGAGAAGGAAATTGTTTATTTGGTGATTTTAATGTTGACAAAAGCAGTCTCCTATTCCATAAGCGACATACTATCCATTCTCGAAATAGAACCATTTCCTGTACACTTATTGTCACTACCCAAATAGACATATAAAAAGGCGAAAGATAGACACCACTTGCTTCACCAACGGGATAATTGCCGATATGGCGAATATTAGCATCATTTTTCCCAAGCTGAAAACCATAGCTGGAGTTTCATATTCGGCGAGTGGATTTCTTTACAAGTTGAAAACCATTTTGTTGGACAAAAATGCTTATTTAGATTTGTCATCTGGCAAATTATCGTGATGGCGCCAGCAGGGATCTTCTGTCTGTCGGCTTTTCTAGTGGGAAGTAGGAAAAAGTTAGGAAATGGGCAATACTCTCCGTTTAGTTGTAATCTAAAGGGTCGTGAATTACAGATGTGTATCTAAGGTATGAAGGGATGCAGTCGAATTTCTACTAAGGAACCTGCAGAGTTCACAAAGGTTCAGGAAATTTATATATGAAATTGATTTGAAATCCATATGGCGAACTCCGTACCAGAATAATTGACTATTGGACTGCTAATACAAAAACTTTTGAGGTATGTATAAGTTAATCTGATGCGTGTTTGGTTTGTTTGTCGCACGAATGGACAATAATTAGATTGGTCTACTAAACACCAACGATACGAACTCATTAAGCATTCAACCACACCGAAACATACATTGTCCCTTTCGCATGCTCGGTATTCCTTTATCATCCAACTAAAATTATTCATTTTTTCTTCCCTCCTTCATTATCTAATCGCACGTGAGACAGAGAATTCTCGAAGAAAGATTGATGAGAGCAGGCATGAACCACATGAACAACCACAAACGAATTGAGTAAAGAATAATCGAAATTTTGAGACACAAAAGGAGGACCAAAATATCTCGAGAAGGGAAATTGTTTATTTGGTGATTGTAATGTTGACAAACGCAGTATCCTATTCCATAAGCGAAACCTCCTATCCATTCTCGAAAATAGAAACAACCATTTCCTGTACAACTTATTGTCACTACCCAAATAGAACATAATAAAAAGGCGAAAAAGATAGACACCACGTGCTTCACAAACGGGATAATTGCCGATATGGCGAATATTAGCATCATTTTTCCCAAGCTGAAAACCATAGCTGGAGTTTCATATTTGGCGAGTGGATTTCTTTACAATTTGAACACCATTTTGTTGGACAAAATGTCTATGATATTTGTTTATCTGGCCAATATCGTGATGATGCGAAGCATGGGATCTGCCACCCTGTCTGTCGCTTCTAGTGGGCAAGTAGGAAAGAGAAGTGGAAAAAAAGTTAGGAAAATGGCAATAACTCTCCTGTTTAGTTTAATCCTAAAGGGTCTGAAATGACAGATGTGTATCTAGGTTATGAAGGGAATGCAGTAAGGAATATACTAAGGAAAACTGCAGATTTCACAAGTATTCAGGAATACTATATGAAAAGTGATTGAAAATCCATTATGGCGAACTCCGTACCAACATAATTGACTTAATTGATGCTAATTACAAAAACTTTTTTGATGCGTATGTATAGTTATCGATGCGTGTTTGGTTTGTTGCGCACTGATGGACAATAATTATGTGGATTGTTACTAACACCCAAGACACCAAAATCATTAGCATCAACCACAACGAAACATACATTGTCCCTTTCCCATGCTCGGTATTCCTTTATCATCCAACTAAAATTATTCGTTTTTTCTTCCCTCCTTCATTATCTAATCCACTAGCATTAATGAATCGCACGTGAGACAGAGAATTCTCGAAGAAAATGATTCATGAAGCAGCATACCACATGAACAAACACAAACGAATTGTAAAGAATAATCGAATTTGAGACAAGCAAAAGGAGAACAAAATATCTCGAGAAGGAAATTGTTTATTTGGTGATTTCAATGTTGACAAAAGCAGTCTCCTATTCCATAAGCGACATCCTATCCATTCTCGAAATAGAACCATTTCCTGTACACTTATTGTCACTACCCAAATAGACTTATAAAAAGGCGAAAGATAGACACCACGTGCTTCACCAACGGGATAAGCCGATATGGCGGAATATTAGCATCATGTCCCAAGCTGAAAACCATTACTGGGGGGGGGGGTAAGTTTCATATTTGGCGGAAGTGGATTTCGTTACAAGTTGAACACCATTTTGTTGGGACAAAATGCTCATTTATATTGTCATCTGGCAATTATCGGATGGCGGAAGCATGGGATTCTCTGTCTGTCGATTCTAGTGGGAAGTAGGAAAAGTTAGGAAATGGCAAATAAACTCTCTGTTAGTTTTAATCCTAAAGGGTCTTGATTACAGATGGTATAAGGTATGAAGGGAATGCAGTCAGAATATACTAGAAACTGCAGATTTCACAAGTATTCAGGAAATGATATATGAAATTGATTGAAATCCATTATGGCGAACTCCGTACCAGACATAATTGACTTATTGACTGCTAATTACAAAACTTTTTGAGCATATGTATAGTTATCTGATGCGTTGCTTTGGTTTGTTGTCGCCTGCTGGACAGTAATTAGAGTTGGTCTAATATAACACCAATGACAAAACTCATTAAGCAGGTCCACCCCACCGAAACATACATCTGTCCCTTTTCGCATGCTCGGTATTTCTTTATCATCCAACAAAATTATTGTTTGTTTCTTTCCCTCCTTCATTATCTTAATTCCACTAGCATTAATGAATGCACGTGAGCAGAGAATTGAGAGAAGAGAAAAATGATTTATGAAAGCAGCATACCACATGAACCAACCAAACGAATTGTAAAGAATAATCGAATTTGAGACAAACAAAAGGAGAACAAAATATCTCGAGAAGGAAATTGTTTATTTGGTGATTTTAATGTTGACAAAAGCAGTCTCCTATTCCATAAGCGATATCCTATCCATTCTCGAAATAGAACCATTTCCTGTACACTTATTGTCACTACCCAAATAGACCTATAAAAAGGCGAAAGATAGACACCACGTGCTTCACCAACGGGATAATTGCCGATATGGCGAATATTAGCATCATTTTTCCCAAGCTGAAACCCATAGCTGGAGTTTCATATTTGGCGAGTGGATTTCTTTACAAGTTGAACACCATTTTGTTGGACAAAATGATGTTTATATTTGTCATCTGGCAATTATCGTGATGGCAAAGCATGGGATCTCTGTCTGTCGCTTTCTAGTGGGAAGTAGGAAAAAGTTAGGAAATGGCAATAACTCTCCTGTTTAGTTTTAATCATAAAGGGTCTTGAATTACAGATGTGTATCTAGGTATGAAGGGAATGCAGTCAGAATATACTAAGGAAACTGCAGATTTCACAAGT
>JAGKPW010002421.1:5000-12500 GCA_019926035.1 Melaleuca alternifolia | reverse complement strand
GACTTACCCATTCAGTGACTTTGGCACTGGACTTTCCCAAAATGGGTAATATCGCATCGGGTGAATTCAATACTAGATGCTTGTTGGCATTCCAGCCTTCCTTCTCCTTTCAGGGCCTATCCGAAAGAGAATACAGTACTTCTTGGTCGTGAATATCTGAATAGTATGAACCGTTCCGTTGATATCTTTGCTTCGAAACAAAACAATTAGAATTAGGCTCGGTCAACTGGAATGTGTATTATCCATATAGGGGATCTTCCAATCGAGACGATCCATCGACCTGAGACAAAGAGAAAAGTCTATCTATTTTATTTAGTTATTCAGTTAAACTTAAACAAATGATTCGTTATTGGAGCAGATAGCAACAACCATTTCATCCGACATGCGTAGTTTTGATTTTCCAATGGATTTACATCTTTCATTAATGGAAATTTTTTGATGTAGTGAGGGTTATTCGTTGTTCCAAAATTCTTGTTTAGGCAGTTCATACCATCCATACATAGTGTTTTGATCTAAGATTTCAATTCTTCCATGTTTCAACAGTAGCATATTGTTTTCAGTAGTAGCATATTGTTCCGTGGAGCTAAGATCCAAAATAGGGAAGAAAGAGGTGTTTCCACGACTCTACCACTCAGTCAATTCTGTTCCACTTAATCCCTATTTCATGGCCACATATTTTTCCGGCTAAGTAATGGGAAACCTTTCTACTGTTACATGAATCCGATTTTCATTTCATCCGGGAAAAGCCATCTTTTTCTCATCAATGTCTTTGTCATTTGATCCAATAGCCTTCCGTTAGATAGGAACAGATTTGATAAATACTGATAACTCTCGGATGGAGTATTAGAACGGAAAAATCCATTAGATAATGAACTATTGGTTCTAAGCCATCTTTGGCGATGAATCAACAATTCGAAGTGCTTTTCTTGCGTATTCTTGATAAACCAGTGTTTATATATAGATGTAGGGGGATATGTTTGGGAAGTAAGAAGCCCCTTTGACATCTCTTCATCTGCAAAGAATTCTCGATGTGAAAACAAAGAGACAAAGGGCTGATCTTTGAATAGGAAAAAGAGTGGATCTGTAGGGTCCCAAATGAATTGGCTTATTCGAAAAAAGCCTTGTTCTTTGGAAGATCTATCTCGTGTCTGGTACTGCATGGTTCCACTCTACAAGAACTCCGAATCATTCTCTTAAAGCTCATCCTTTTCATCATAAATGATCCGCTTGCCCCGAAATGACCTAGCCCAATAGGGAAATCCCAATGAATTGGGCCTTTCAATACAATCAAATAGAAAGCCCCAAGGGCGCCATGTTCTAGGAGCCCAAACTATGTGATTGAATAAGTCCTCCTCTATCTGTTGCGGGTCGAGGACTCCTTCTCCTTCCCCTTCTTCAAACTCCGATTCATACTTTTCATAGAGAAATCTTTGATCAATGATAGAACAAGATCCAGTTTGCATCATATCTAAGGGATTCCTTGGTTTGGGCCGAAGAAGCAATGTCACTCGATCATTATCAAACTGACTGTAATCTTTTTCTGTCCGCGAGGATCCCGCCAGAGCGCCTTCTACTTCTAATAGGCCATGAACTAGATCAGAATCATTCTCAACGAGTCCATAAGAAGTGATCTCATTTTTTTCATCGGGTCCGGGTAGAGACCAAAGGGCTTGAGCGATCGATCCGGCAGAACAACTCAAAAGATAAAGAAGTATCGTTAATTTCTTCATGCTCGTTCCAAGTTCGAAGTACCATTTGTACAAATAAGAATCCCATTCGTTACATGATTTCTTCTTCATATAGATAGATATAGGATCTATGGGGCAATTACTTAGAAGTACATTTTGTGCAACAGCCCTTCATATCTGATAGAAAAGGATCCCATGATCCTGAACCGATCTTACCTGGGATCGCAAATCCCAAGTTTGTCTATGAAGAGCAGATCTAATTGTATTAGTGTCTAGAATTGATTTCTTCTGTGTAATAATAATCGATAGGGCCTCATTGGTAAGTGCTATAAGATCTCGTACATTGGAACCCATGGTTATGGACCCGAATCCATTAGTATGGAACATTTTCTTTTCCAAGTGAAATCCCTTAGTATATGAAAGGGTGAAAAAGTGCTTTTGTTGTTGTGGAATAAGAAGCCTTCGTATCTTAATGCATGTATTTAATTTATTTGGAGCTATTAGAGCGGGATCCACTTTTTGGGGAATATGAGTCGAAGCAATAACAAGAATATTTTGAGTGGAACATCTTTCACAATCCCTGGAGAGATAGTTCACTAATAGACCAAGGGATAAGTAATTCGACTCATTCACATCCAGATCATGAATGTTTGGAATCCATATTATGCAAGGAGACATTGTTTTTGCTAATTCGAATTGAAGGGTAATATAAAATCGGTCTATTGCCGGCATCATATCCATAGTTAGCGCATTCATCCTAGTTAGAAGCTCCAGCTCCGTATCAAGGTCACGATCAATATCGTCACTATCATCAATATCGTCACTATCCTCAATATCGATATCATCAATAAGAAAACCTTTAGACTTGTTATTCAGGAACTTGTTCAGAAATACTGTAATGAAAGGAACATAGTAGTTTGTCGCTAGGTATTTGACCAAATAGGATCGTTCAGTTCCTATAGAACCTAGCACTAAAATACCCCTAGAGGGGGATAGGGCTAAGCGGAGCGAAAAGGGTTTTCCATGAGATGTGAAATGAAAACTATTAGCCCCACACGAGGTTCGTGAATAAGTGATTGTCTGATAATGAGCAAGGAATATCCGTCTTTCTGCTAAACAGAATGTATTGAACTCATAATTCATTAGATACTTTTTATGAATGTCAACTAAGTATCGTAAGTAAATTGCTCCCGGTTATTCAATCATTTGATAACCAGAGTCATTCTTTGATAAATGATCACTATGAGTCAAACTCAATAGAATTTGTTCAATCCTTTTTTTTTGTCGTTAAGGTGGAAAACTGAACCAAGAATTCTCTTTCTTTATCATCAATCGAATCACTGTTCGCGGCCCAGGATTCTATTTTATCATCAATCCAATCACCGTTCACATTTTTTCTTTTTCTTATCAATGAATAGATCTCTTTACTTGTATGACTTAGATGTCTCGTCTTTTTTGAAAAAGTGATTCGATGGATGGGATTTGGTATGATACTTATGAGATCGATGACATCGATGAGATTGATATTCAAATATTTCTTCTTAGAACATATTGATTTGACCCCATAAGCGGGACCACCACCCCATAGCATGTTGCCGCTAGAAGCAGAACCCCGTATTTCTTCTAGAGAATCTCCTAATTTTTCCAAAGCAACTAGAAAGAGATTCTTTAACCAGAAAGAATTCAGTTCAGATGTAGGGTACCTATCCAGAAGTTTTCACAACTCCATCATGTATGATGGAATCATCCAAGATTTGACCTTTTCGAACTCTGTCTGTAACTCACTATAGACTCGGGAAACAAAGAGAAGATGTGTACGAACGATATATGTAGCAACAAGAAGAAGGAAAAGGATTGAATAGAGGAACTCCCGAACATTTGGAGATCTCAGATGAGTCGATATCAATGGTGACTCATTATTTCGATGAATCATTTCTTCGGACAGAAGAAGATTATGTAAACACTTACTCGAAATCTCACTTATCAGATTCCATTGTGGAAGACAGAATTTTTTCTGAAGAATTTGCTATGATATACCTGATCCATGCATAATATCATGAAAAATGGATACAATTTTTTGACTGCTACTTAGTATCCGCAATAGGTCTGAAGAAGTATCTAAAAATATCCAATTTAGATATTTGTACCCTGTCGAGGTAAGGAACCATGACATATATGTTTGGAATAGATTCCATTTTGAGAGAGTTGAAAAAGCACTATCTCGTTGAAAGGTTCTATACATCTGTCCTTTCTTAACGCATTTCTTTAGACAAAGACTCTGTTTTTTCCTCTTTTCGGATGGTAAATATTTCTCAGAACATGGAGTGTGAATCAAACCCATGTTTGAATTGAAATTGAGATACTGATACAAGTTCTTCCCTTCTGAATCAAATAGATTCATATCTAAAAAAGGTTGACAATAAGTTCTTTCAAAATTGACTATTTGTCCCTCTGTTAGAGGTGTTCCAGAAATGTCTGCGATAGAGTAAATAGCTCTACGAACTAATGGATCGGATCGAATTGCAAAATGGAAAGATTTGTACAAGTTAGACCTTTCGTCACCACTTTGTGGAAAATCGTTAGGTATGATATGTTAGATACCAGTGACTTGATTGGTGAAATAGTATCTCTCTCCAAAAAAAGCGTATTTTTTTTACCGCCGCACAAAGAAATTATTTTGTTGCGAATGAAAAAGATATTGAGGAATTGTCCATATGTAAAATCATAATTATTGATATGGGCCCTTTCCACATAAAAGGGGAATCTTTTGTTACAATAGAAGCAGAAGTGATGTGGATTATTCAAGAATCGAAGTCAATTTACTTTATAAAAAGAAGATATCAATGAACTTCTATGAAATGGTTTCACGGGATTCAACCAATTGTCTTGATCGTGGGATATCATTGAGAAATAGGAATCTGTGTTATCAAAAGATTTCCTACGATTATTTCTAGTATGGAATGAGTCAATCATCCACTTTGGTATCTTATTGACCAAAAATGGTGATATTGTTCCTCCATTGATCAATAATTTCGATTTTTGGGAAGTATCATGATCATCCAATAATAATGGTTTCCATTTTTTCAAATGAACGATTTGAAAACCTATTGATTCTAACAACTGATTGCAGAGTTGATCATTCGGACCTTTCAATTTATAGACGTGGATCTCGGACCTATGAATGAGGGTATTCCCGAAACTCACAAAGAAAAAAGGAAGTGAGTTAGACAAAAAAAGAAGAAACTTGGACAAAAAGAGAAGTAACTTGGACAAAACGAAACGAAGTGACTTAGACAAACCTTTTTTGTCGATAAACTCAGACCAATCAATCGAATATTGATTAATACGTAATCGATCTAAGACTACTTGAAAACGGTTCTTCTGCTTAGAAACAAAATGTTCCAAATGTTCCTGAAAATTCTTGCTCCCATTTGACCATTTGTATCTATATGCATTAGGATCCCGATTCACGGATCTCTCGGTTCGAGAAAAAAAAAGAGGATCGAACCATTTCTTCTGACTCTTTTTCAAATTCGATAAATGTTGTTTGATCGTATATTTCATTATAGTTCTATGATTCAAAGTATCATTTCCTATTTGATCCCTTTGAATTCCATATTCGAAGTTGTGATCGGATCTATTCATTAAAAAGAATTGATTCCATACATTTCTCATGTACCCATAGGTGCTATATTGGATTTGAATCAGATTTCGGATCCATCTATATTGATTGACTGCCTCCATTATGTTGTTGCTAGCAAATACCACTATTTTTGGTTTTGGATCTTCCAAAACATTCCCGCAGGAGATCCGGACCCATTTTTTTCTGATCCTTCGATAAAAAGATTCATTCTCTTCATAAAAAAGAGGAGGTAGAACCAATAAAGATTTCTTTTTTGATTCATCCCTGGAGTTGAATACCTCATTCAAGAATTGTTTTTGATCCAATACGTAGGAATCCATAGAAAAGGCAAATCCCTTATGATACACCAGATCCGGCTCGCTTATTGATAGAGTGAATAGATCTGCCATTTCTTGAAATCTCTCTTCTGATTTAAAATCGTGGTGTAACGTGTATCCCCCCCTGTTCCGGTCATGGAACAGATGAAATAAATCAAAAAAAGCATTTTTTTCAAGAATGAAATCTTATGGGAACTGTCCATATCCAGTTCATCCTTCGGAACCATATCACATCCCGGATCTGATGAAATAGGATGAATTGAGACGGGATTTTGTAAATACGTAATTATCTTGAATATATTAACTATTTCTTTATTTTCCGATCGCCTGGAAGGGACAAAAGAAACATCTTGTTCTTTCTTCAACAATTTCTGATCTCTAGTGAACCTCTCAGTAGGATTCGAACCCAGATGAAGTTCTGACCATCTGTCAGAGAAAAAAGAAAGAATGGATCTTGTAGGATTTCCAAGAAATTCTTCAATTTCTTCTGGAAGCAAATGATTCTTCATCTTCTTCTCACGTTCCGTGAATAGCCGGGAATATCCAGAAAGGCATTTAGAGAATCGGTTTGATTCTAGCTCTGCTTGTTCCGTTTGAAGAAAGGAAGGATCCCAAAGAATTGATCTTTCTTTTAGTTGTTGAATCTCTCTTTGATTGATCAATGTGTGATATTTCGAATCCTCATTACTAATGGAACCGAAATGATCTCTGGATTGATCAGAAGATCCTTTCAATTGGCTAGAATCCGTTACTTGAACGAAACTAGATCTTGTGGAATCATATTGAATATTTGACGATACATTCCGTACCTTGCTAAAAAACCGATCCTTGTTTAGCAACCACACATTGTCTAACCAAATCCAATTCTCTCTCGATATGTTCCTCAAAAAATCCGATTCAGGCGGATTATTCCCCCAACTAACAAAGAGATCTTGGCGGAATTGCCACATATGAAATTGAGCACAATTTTGCAAAGAAATAGCCCACTTGTTTCTCGAGAAGAGATGGGAAATATGCTCAATATCATTTGATTGAACAGTTGACCCAGCTCCTTGTTGTTTGAATAAACCCTCCACTTCAATTGGTATTTTTTCACGAAAAGCAAACATGAGATAACAAATCCGGTCTTTAACTAAGATTTCGAATAGCTGTAGTGAATTCAAGTTAATTATGTTTCGCCTCTTACTCGGAGAAAGACGATCAAAAAATTCCCAATCATGGTCCTTACAGATCGGATCATCCATATAATATACAAAAAAGAAACTCTAGACATTTGATATCTTTCTCTTTGAATGAGATCTCAATTCTAGCGATGGTTTCATTAGATATCTTACAACTCGAATCACTCTTTTTTCCGATCCAGTTTCTCCACCACCGCGAACCCCAGTTAGATTCAGGCATGATACACTTTTTCGTTATTGGGAGAACCCAAGTACTCTCTTTCGGATCCAGGAAACAGCTCTCAGAGATCTTTTTTCCTTTTGGAAGATAGATGAGCGAAACAATCAACCTATTGATATTGGAAGACCCAAAAGATTCTTCCAATGTATCATTTCTGGGTCCAATGGAATTCATAGGTATAGAAAAAAGCCCTGTCAAATAGAGATTTTTTCTTTCGACCATATTTCGATTGTTAATACGATATATAAGGACCGCTACTACAAATAGTACTACACCCTTGATCGTGAAATATCGATTGCTTGTTGAACCCTGTGAATTGCGTGAAAGTAGGATACTCCAAATTTAGGGGTCCAAGAGTTTTATAAAACGTTCTTGGTGGAAAAAAAATGTGAATGAAAGATCCCACGAAATTGAATTGGGTCCATGAATCTAAGAAATAGTGAGAATTCTT
>JAGKPW010002420.1:600000-961775 GCA_019926035.1 Melaleuca alternifolia | reverse complement strand
TCATATTCTTGAGAAGTTGGTGCAAATTGTGGATATGAACGAGCAAAGTGTTGCGGAATAAATTGATTCTCTTAGTTAAGGTCATTTGGCAACATCATAAAACGAAAGGAGCAACGTGGGAAAGTGAGGAGTCAATGAGGTTGTAGTACTCGCATCTATTTGAGGAAATAGGTACATATTTAAATTTCAATGGCGAAATTTCTTTTAGGAAGGAGGAGTTGTGACATCTCTGATTCAACCCCTATCTTGAGCCATGATTATATTTTAGGATTAAGCAACTCATAAGCTTAGTTGGACAAACTTGAAGAACGAGTTTGGTATCTTGATGAATGATTATGGGCCAAGCGTCTTATCAAAAGATAAAAGAAACATATTGGCAACTTCTCCTAAGACATTCCAAGATAACCTCGTTGGTCCCGATCCCGTAGCTTGGGAAGTCCAAGGCATCAGATATAATGTATGCACTGAATAAAAATCCATACTACTATTCCAAAAAAAGAAAAAAAAAGAAAACAAGAAACAAGACCCTCCTATTATTCTAAGGAATCTCAATACTCTATTTTTTCCTTCAAGTTTCTTATTTACTTATTTTACATATATCGTGTCCATGGTCACCTGCATAATTTCACTTTACCTCACATTTTTCTATATTAGAATTTGAATATTTTCTATCATACAAAAATCTTCCTAAAAAGATTCCATTTCCCAAAATACTTTGTTTTAACTTTCCATATCCATTTATACAATGTTCTATCTACGCTTTGTGTTTTATCCATAATTTCTCTTATATCATATAATAATATTTGTCAATAAATTTGCTCTACAATTCTCCCCCACGGTGCACATTTATCAGTAGAATGGAGAGAATATATTATTGGGTTAATGCACAAATAACCTATATTAGGCTTATCAAAACATAAATACTTTGAACTTTTTTATATCATTAAAAATTCTAAATTTTCCCATTGTGATACATACAAGCTTTTCTCAATGTCATGAAAAATCCCAAAATTATACAAATGTGATACATATACTATAAATCGGATTGAAATAAACATATAAATCACATATACATAGATTTGAGTTTTTACGTGATGCAAAAAAATTGAAGGTATATGTGTCATAATTAATAAATTTATAATTTTCATGGTACAAAAAAATTAAATGTTTGTGCCATAATAAACAGATGCAATAATAAACATAATTTAAATGTGATAAATATACTTATTCTACATTTTACGTATCGGTTCGAAGTTAGCGCGAAATAGAACGATCTAGAGCGGGCTGGAGCTCTCTACCAGGATCGTCAGTGGGCCCCGCAGCAGCCCCACTCTCTGAAGCTGAAGCCCATCCCTACGACCGTCTAAGCCGCCTTCCTCCTCCTCCTCCGTCCGAGGGAAAACTCAAACATAGCCGAAGAAGGAAGAGGAGGAAGAAGAAGAAGACATGGACGCGAGCGACGCCAAGGAACAAATCGATGTGAGGTCGGTCGTGGAAGCTATCTCCACCGACGCCGCCGACGCCGACGCTCCTCTCTACCAGGTCGAGAGCCTCTGCATGCGCTGCCACGAAAACGTACCTTCTTATTCTCTCTCTCTCTCTCTCTCTCTCTCTCTTCCCTCTCTCACGCAATGTGTCCTTGGCGATTGCTTCTGTCTTGGGAGATTTGAATTCGAACTACCGGCGTCGGATGTCGAATTGCTGTGCCCCTTCGTCTTTGCTTTACTTTATGTCTTGAGACTTTCGCCGAATGATCATTGTTTTGGTCCACAGGGAGTGACGAGGTTTCTACTTACGTTGATTCCTCACTTTAGAAAGGTACGTACAATGTTTTGTTTTGGCAGAT
This sequence comes from Melaleuca alternifolia, assembly GCA_019926035.1. Classification (NCBI taxonomy): domain Eukaryota; kingdom Viridiplantae; phylum Streptophyta; class Magnoliopsida; order Myrtales; family Myrtaceae; genus Melaleuca; species Melaleuca alternifolia. The sequence goes on along the minus strand of JAGKPW010002420.1, from coordinate 959,929 downwards.
TTGCGAATGATCGTTGGTTTTTCAATTGAATACTCCCCACTTTTGCAGGTCTTGCTGTCGGCTTTTGAATGCCCACACTGTGGTGAGAGGTAAATTAATATCTTCTTCTTCTTTGGCGACTGCGGTATTTGTGCAAATGTGGCAATTTTTTGTCTGTTTGTTTCGAACCCTTGTTTGTATGTCACAGGAACAATGAAGTTCAGTTTGCTGGCGAGATCCAACCTCGGGGATGTTGCTATAGGTTGGAGGTTCCCACAGGCGACCAGAAGGTTGTGGTAACCGGACTTTGATGCTCTTCTACTTTAATTGATTTTCTCTATCTGAGAAAATCTCCATAAAGTTGAGCTCACATTTCTAAGTGGAGTTTGATGCTTTTCAATCTCTTCACTGTATGATACTGCAGCTGCTGATATCCTGTTAGGAGTTTAGCATTTGTATATATTCTTCTTGCCATTGCATATATATATATATTTTGGCTGTGGACTCATTCTTGACTTCTAATTTTGCATTGTATCTAAATAGATTTTGTTGAATTTCTTGTTGCTTCTCATTTTACACATGTAGTGCATCGGTTTTAATGAGTTAGTATCTAGGTTGTAGTTGCTGTTCCCTGTATTGAGGATGTAGGTGCTTGTTATCTCTCTTGATGAAGGTGAAGTGAAGATCATCCTGTGAACTTTTTTATGTACTCATTGTAGACGCTTTATGATTGCAGATGCTCAACCGGCAAGTTGTGAAATCTGAATCTGCCACCATCAAGGTATTTCGATGTGTAATCTATTAGGAAATGTATTGGTCTTCCACTATATTGGCTCTCCCGTACCCAAATAGAAAATAAAGAGCATGTTACTGCAGGTTAAGTTGCACGTTGGCCAGTTGAGCATAGTCTAACATGTTTGCATTCAAGTAGCTCTATTGTCATGACGCACCACTTATCTGGTGAATGGCAAATGGCATGTGCTATTGGGCCATGTTTTTGTAAAATGACATGCCAAAGTAGTCAGCTTGCTATCTCTGCAATATATACTGTTACGAGGCAGTTTGTTCATCTAATTGGATTTTTTTTCTGAAAACTGCTACTTAGCGTGAACCTTTATGGCTGTTGGAGTGAGGAATTATATATGAGCTCAATTGAACTTCCAGAAGTTAGTTTTCCATAATTAATTCAACTACTTCTGAGCAATCCATAATTTATTCATCTACCTTTGAGCAATTTTGACTATTTTGTGCTTATTGGATTCTTTGACAAATAAGTGCAAATTCTCTTTATTCAAATGTACTGATTGGATGGTTTTATGACCAGGAGTTTAATTTAGCTATCCTTTTTACTGCAGATTCCTGAATTGGATTTTGAGATTCCTCCTGAGGCTCAAAGGGGATCCTTGTCAACGGTATCCCTTAAGCTTTTCCTTCTTTCAGTTTGTGATTAGGCATTCTTCTTTTGTTTGTATCTGATGCAGTGCACCTTCTTTTGTTATTTTTCTCTTCAAGCAGAGGTTTTTTAAATCTGTGAGGTGGCGAATAGTTGGATGACTTTCTGTTTTCCTGTAGTAATTCATTATTTTCATTGATACTCTGAAAATCTTAGGCTTTCTGGATTTGCTTGTGGATTAGTTTTAAGGATGCATAGGCAGTCTCTGATGCAAATGTCTTCAAAATGCAGTATCTTCATCTCTATTCTTACATGCTTTTCATCACTGCTGCTGCTCTAATAACATCTCTGATTTTATGGGCATAGGTTGAAGGGATGTTGGTACGAGCAGTGGATGAACTACAAGCCCTCCAAGAAGAACGCAAGGTTCTTGTTAAAATCTTACTTGCATTAATTGTTGCTGTATTACTTGTGTGAATCATCTCTCAGCATATCAAGCACTTCCTTTTCAGAAAGTGGACCCGAAGACAGCTGAAGCGATTGATCGGTTTTTATTAAAATTGAAAGCCTGTGCCTCTGGAGATTCTCCATTTACCTTCATCTTGGATGATCCCGCTGGTAACAGCTTCATTGAGAACCCGTAAGGAATTATCTGGCCTCAATTTGGTATTTCATGAATGATTATTATATAATTGGTACTTGTAATTGTTCAGGCTATCTGAACAAACATATTAACATGCAATAGGTTTGCCCCAACCCCTGATCCCTCCCTTACTATCAAGTTTTATGAGCGGACACCAGAACAACAAGCTTTATTAGGGTACCTTGTTGACCCTGCACAGCGTAGAGAAGTTGGTGATGGAGTGACAACAGCGGGAATGCAAAGTGTTGTTCCAGAACCAAGAAGAATAGAAATGCATGGTGCTGTTGGAGCAGCAGCTGCTCATCGTGCAATTGCTCAGAGTAACAGTGCAGAGATTGCTGAAGTTATGTTTCGTTACTCTGCACCTGAAGAAGTAAGTGATTTGCCAAATTTGGAAAGGAAGCTTTGTGGCCATGCTGGAAATTTTTCCATTGCTCCAGATGATTTCTCATGGATCTCCTCTTTAATAGGTTATGACTTTCCCTTCGACTTGTGGAGCTTGTGCTGCTAGGTGTGAAACGCGAATGTTTGTCACCAGTATCCTTTTCAATCAATAACACTTGGTTATAGTTTTGTCAATTAAATAGTATATATTCTAGTATACATCCGTAGGTGTGATAGTTTTGTCAATTGGATAGTCTATATTCTAGTATACATCTGTAGGTTTTTTGTTTTGGATGAGTAAATATATAGGACATTCGTATTTCGAACCGGGGAGAGCTTTTCTTCTGGTTTACTTTGTTATGGTTTTAGTAGATTCAATTGCGTATGGGCTCCATCCTGTTTGGTAAAAGTAATCAAGTGTAATTGTTAATGTCAATTACGTATTGGCTGTATCCTATTTTTAAAGTATGTGCTAAGTAACAGTAAACAAGTGTAATTGTTAATCTGGGATTGATTTGATTAATCTCATCCTGCATGCTTGTAATTACTAGATACAATCATGCTATGTTTTTTATGTGACATATAAGATAGGAGGACAAGGTACAGTTTTCTTCTTTAGATAACGTGCTAATAAATCTTTGAAAGTAAAAAGAAGCAGGAGGAGGAGGAGAATCTCTCTGGGCAGAGAGATCAAATATCGATTGGGAAAATCCTAAGAAGAGTCAGGGACAAAGTGGAACTTTAGGATTATATGTTACTGTTAACAGGTTGTGTTTGTTCTGAATGGTGTCAGTTCTTTTATCTGAGGAGCTTTAGATACAGTTTTCAGAGTACATGTTTGTTGGGCTTAAGTCATGCAGATATCCCATACTTTCAAGAAGTAATTGTGATGGCATCGACATGTGATGCTTGTGGTTATCGTAATTCAGAGGTTTGCAGTTATTGTTCTTGTAGCGTCTTCATAGTCCATGTACGTGATCCTTTATTTACCACAGCAGCTTGTCAACATTAACGGTTTATCTTGCAGTTGAAGCCTGGTGGCCGAATTCCTGATAAGGGGAAGAGAATATCACTCTGTGTCAAGAATATAGATGATTTAAGCCGTGATGTTATAAAGGTTTGGATGATATTCTTGCAAGCAATTATGTTAATCTTATCTCGTTATTAGTTCGTGTTACATATATTGCAGACTGCCTCCTGCTTCTGCTGATTTAGTTTAGTGATGAATTCAATGTTGACATCAAAATGAATTCATACCTCATTGAAAGGTTGCTTCCTAGATTCCATAACCATATCCATTGTGTCAAAAGTAGTTACATTGTTTCAAATGATTATTTGCGCGGGACCTCTAATTTGTTGTGGAGGTCAGAACTGGTTTAAGGAAGTGGCAAGCTGTACAGAAGTCAAATTGCTGTCTTCTCAATTGCTGAAAGTGGGATAATCAGTGCATCTAGCAAAATCATGGCTCCTTTCTCTCTGATTCCTTGCCAATTGTCTTGTGTCTATGACATTTTAGTATAATAAGTCCCTTCATGTCCTCCCTCACTTTTTCCCTTCAGTAATAGCAAGTTCACCTCAGTTACCTTCAACTGCATCTGCCCCGGGCTCATTGATTTCAAAGAAAAAGGACAGCATTTTGGCCCACCATTTACTTAAAACAGCTTCTGGGTGTTGTAATATTGCACTACATTAAGTTCTCTACAATGCTTTCCTGGATCTTCTCCTTGTTTTAGAGCAGTCCTGATAATTTGCAGAGAATATCTCGATTTCAGGTGAGAGGACTCCACATTTCATTGCATCAATTGTGTCACTGCTGTTACTACCTGAGATATTGATCAAATAATTCAATCGAAACTTCTACTATCTCTTGCCCCTTTTTTTTGTTCTCTGGATTGTTGTTTTTCCAGGGTAACAATTGTTTCATCTTCTAAATTCCTTCTTTATTTACATCTCTTGCCTTCTTTAGTGCCAATGGCCTTCATTCTCATCTGTCATTTTCCAGCCTCGGACAGCAGCAGACATGAAATAATTACTGCTTTTGTCTCCCACTTCCTACTCAGCTAGAGGGCACATCGGCTTTCAAAGTCATCTTAAATTTCTGCTCCCATCAATTTTCACATTTTCTTTGTAATATATTTGTTATCGATTGTTGTCCTGGTTTTCTAACCTTGACCTTTCATTACTTCCCTCCATATTAGTCACTTTCTTTGCCTTACACTCTTGGACAGCAGCTTATTATTTTCTTCATACCTTTAGTGTCTCTATCACAATATGACACTGGAAAATTTTTCATAAGGTCTCTACGGCAAATCAAGGATTGTTATGAGCAGGAAAAAAATTTCCATTATAGAGCTTGAATTTCTAGTTCCTGAGGGTAGTTGTTTCTGGTTTCTTCCCTTTTTTGTGGAGTAGGTGAATTGAGAATGGACAGAATACAGTTCCTCTTCTTTTCTTTGGCCTTATTCTAATGAAGGCATCAGTTTGGTGCCCAGTCAGAGAGAGAAGGAGTTTTTAGAAAAGAAAGATGGAATGAATCATAAACTTAATGAACTTTTTTATTGTAGATTGATTCCGTAGGAAAGAAAACATTGTTAGTCTTTGTTTTTTGATGTTGTGTGACTGCTCTAGACTTAATCAATGAGTCTGTAGCAAAGCGTAATTGATACATGATAACTGAAAGATGTTCTTGTATTTCTAAGTCAAAAACTCTCATCTGATTGGTGACTTTATGAATTTCTGTAGTCTGATACTGCCAGTGTGAGAGTTCCAGAGCTTGAGTTGGAGCTTGCAAGTGGCACTTTAGGTGGAATTGTTACCACTGTTGAAGGATTGATCTCCAAGATAAGTGAAAGTGAGTATTCATACTGTTCTCTTTTATCATTCAATCACTTCATTGTTCTGTGTACCCAGTTTGGTTTACCTTTTGTAATAGAATTGAGTGAGCCCAAAGATAGATCTGAATCACACATGAAGTTTGTTTTTAATGTTTTGAGTTGCATGCTGCGTAAATGATGCTTATGCCTCATTGGAAATCTTAATGTGAATCAGTTGTAATGACCATTTGGTGATGTGGAAACAGAGTTAACAATAAAAAGCCTTCATAGTCGAGTTGGTGTTTGTTCAAACGATGCTTTGCTACCCTGTGAAAATAGAGTGTCAAATGATGATTACTGGTGGCATTGAAAGCGAGATGATTTCATCATTGACTTTGCATTGTTGGGCTAGTGCCTAGCTCTGGAGTCGGACTTTTGGTGCAAGTTAATCTAGTGATACTCTCCTTGAAGTCAATTGAGCTGGTTGTCATTTTACATGATTCTTTACTACTTTTGCAAACATTTGGCTTCTTTTGGGTGCATATTTTTGTGTTCTGGGGTAGGAACTAATTGGTCTTTCAGGAGAGTTCTTGAAAGATTATTCTAAACTCTTTTGCTGACAGAAAAGATTTTTAGTTGCTTTTGAGAAGGAAAATGCGTTTGCTGGGCTGCAATATGATAATAATTTTTACCAGTATCTTGTTAAAATCACACTCTTATAATTTATTACAGAATATTCCAGAAGTTCAACTAAGTTTTTGAGTCGAGAACCGGAATCGGTCGTATTAGTCCAAGTGAGTTTTTGAGTCAAGAACTGGAATCGGTCGTATTAGTCCAAAGCGTACGCCTTCTCTTTCTTTTTCTTTTTTTTGTGATGAGGAAACCCATCTCAGATAGGAAAGCCCAAGCCCTTTAATACTCCTCTTATGACATGGTCCAAGGAGGATGCAAGGCGCAGTTGGGTGGTCTAAACTTGAAATTCTTTGCAATTGGTGTTATGTGCCATTTAACCTGTGCCTTGCACCTAATCAACACAAGCAAGTCTTCAAGTTTAATTACTTGGAATAGTAGTTGCAACATGTGTTTTTTTTTTTTTTAAATGTAGGGATGAGATTGTCAAACAACTTTAAGAGTAGGGATGCTATGATTTCAGACGGAATTCCGTAGGATCTCGAGCTGACTATGAAATCTCAGTGGAAGATGTGCCTATGTGAATAATATTCCTTTTGGCATTTTCAATTAAACATATTTGTCTATTTGAAGAATTGGGGGGATAGAATATCAATGGATACATAGAAAACTGGTAACCTTAAGTAGCACGAATGGATCATCTTGACTGGATTTAGAGTTTATTTGTAGGGTCCACTTCAAGTGATAAGTTATATAATATTGCTAGGCAGATTACTCCCAGAGCATTTCTTGTTTGTATGTATTCCAGTCAGTAGTATGTTCATCATTAAGGCAATTTTTTTAACTGAAGTGAACATACCCATGATTGTAGGCCTTGAGAGGGTGCATGGATTTACTTTTGGAGATAGTCTTGATGATCACAAGAAAGCAAAGTGGAAAGATTTTAGAGAAAGACTACAGAAGGTAAAGTATGATTGCAGAGAAAATATTTCAAATAGGTTGACGGATTGTTTAGACATGCCTCCCTTCATAATCATCTGTCATCACATGTTGCATCTTTCCTTTTTTCCTTCATTCTTCTATTTTAAGGGTTTTTCTTTTATTATTTACACTTATTTACTGATAGGAGTGTGCAATTGATTGAATGTTGGAAGTGCCATGATGGGGTGTAGCAGATTCCGGTTTGCCATTGATTCCAGTTTGCCAAAAAATAGAATTCTCTTTCATGGATGGTAAATATGTAACATGGGTAATAAATTTGAAATACTGATGGCAAGTGAAAATATGACTGGTAATTTGTTAGTTTGATCTACTGTTTAGAAGTTGGTAATGATATGTCAATTTTACCATCAATGAACCCAATACTATATTACCACTTGTTTCAAGATTTTACACATAGGCACGTAATTGTTTGCAAAATAATCAATGAAACTACAATTTTACTACAAACAAACACAATAGTAGATTGCTGCTGCTTTTGTGTTTCACAATTGAGTGTGTAACTGTTTGTAAGTTAACTTTTAAATTACAATTTTACCATCCACAAATTTAGTAGTGTCTTACCACATTTTCAGATTTTACAAATGGATCTGTTATATAGGTTACTAGGAATTTCAGTCAACGTTTGTAGTTTAGGAACAAAGTAACAACTATACTATAGTAAATTTTGATTGATTAGGAACATTCTTTTGATTTTATAATTTCGCATTTTTCTTTGTTAGTAACATATTAATGAAATGACCGATTAGGTTGAGATATCCCAGTAAGCTTCAAACAATCTTTCGTCTTTCCAAGTGACTATGTTTTTCTGTTTATAGACTACGAAATGCTTACATAGTTAACAGCTGTGAATGACGAACCATATAACTATTGCAACACTATAATTTGCAACTTACCTAGGCATATCTCTGCAATTAAACACCAATAGTCATCCAATAACGTCATTTTATCCACTAACAACCGCAATATTATAAGCGATTCAAGTCACTATCTTAGATTAGTCTCCTTAAACAACTAAACCTTCAAATCCAGAAGAAATTAGAGAAAGTATTTCTTATTTCTTTCCTTAGTGAACCGATGACATGTTAAAAACCTGATCCTACCAGCAAAGTGCAACAAACTAAATACATTATCTCTTGTGAAACTTAATTTCTTTTTGTAAATCTTTCTTCCGTAATCATCAATAATCTCCTTCAAGTTAACATATGTAAAAGCAATTACATCAAGAAAACTGAATGAATAGAGAAATCTAAAGTTCTCGTAATGATATTAGAATCTTACTATGGATTGAATCCTCAATTATCATTAGTGTAACTTATTACCTAGTTACCTAAAAAAACCGAGATGTTAGTGTATCAGTTGCAGGATTTAGATGAAGAAAAAATTAAAACTGAAAAAGTCAATCCTTGCAGACCCTAAAAAAAATTAGGACTCTAATTATCATTTGTAAATACTCTATTCTCACTAGAAGGATTTGGCTTTTAGTGGTAAACGTATAATATAGTTCATAAGTCGATCCTTGCAGGCCCTAAAAAAATTAGGACTCTAATTACTATTTGTAAATACTCTATTGTCACCACAAGGATTTGGCCTTTAGTGGTAAACGTATAATATAGTTCATAAGTCTTTCCTGTTGCTTGGATTTGCTTTTCGGTTTAGCGATGAGGTCAGACCAACTTCAGACCTTTATAATTCATCCCTTTTTAGTTTAGTCTCTCCTTTTCTTTAAATGTAAATTGGTGCTAAGGTGCAGACATATTTGGAAAAGCTTGTCTACTTACAGCTTAAAATGGGATTCTTCAGAGGCTTTTCTCCTGTGATTGAGTCCTGCAAAAATATTTCAGCACCAAATTTACATTCATTGCAGTTGGTAATTATTCCTTATATTAGATGTGAAAATCATTTCGGATTATGGTATGATGCAAGAACTTAGCAAAATGTTAGTTGCTTAGAACGTATATAATTTGTTTGTCAGATCATTGATTGGTGACAAACATTGATTGGTGAATCTCAGTGTACATTTCCACCCTTTTTCCCATTGCTAATGAAAAGTTGACTTTATTCATTAACTTAATGCTGCGTTTGGCAGTCAAGATAAAATTCGAGATAGGATAAAATTAATCCTATCCTGTGTTTGGTGCATGCTCAAGACTGAGTAAAGTCGGATATAAGAGGGATATAGTCAGGATAAAATTTATGCTATCCAGTGTTTAGGTTGATTTATACTGATATGTCACTTATACCAAACAATATATATAATAGGATGTGAATATATCTGGTTTTAATACTGCGATTCACCAAACAGTGAATAGGATTTAGCAAAATGCTCATATTTCATATCCTATCCTATCGTGACTAGAAATCTAGACGACGAAACATAACCTAATTGTAAATCTTTAGATTACAATTCATATTCTGCAAAAAATAACATGTAGTCTCATATGATTATTAAGTAATTACAGCATAATCTAATCGAAGAAATAGCATTTTTCCACGTTTCATCAAGCTGGGTAGTTTATGAACATTCTCCTTGTGGATGAAATTCCCAATTGCTGTTTTTCTTTTCTCTCTCTCTCTCTCTCTCTTTTGGGTGGGGGGTCAAACCAGCCGCAATCATGTCCAAGCGGCACAGATGAAGCGGGCTCAGTCAGGAAGAAATAGATGGCTAGTTTTTCCCTCACTATTTCCTTCAAGAAGCACCTTATCATCTGCTTCAGACATTAGTTACTAGTTCTGTGAAGTTGAAGTAGTTGCTTTTATTGTCTAGTCACTTTGGAATTTGAATATGCTGCAGCTTTTAAGTCTGGAGGACCACTGGACTTTGGTTCTCGACGATGCACTGGCAAATTCTTTCATTGCTCCAATAACTGACGATATTAAGGATGACCATCAGTTGACATGTAAGTTTGCTTCCCCCCACTAGCTTGCCTGTCCTACTACTATCAGAATGTGAGATTCACATGTTGTTGGGACAAAAAAAAAAAAAAAAGAGAAGGCTACGTGGGCAAATTTACATTTGGTGGTGTTGTTTTGGTCCTCATATAAAATATGCCCAAAAAGCTGCTTGAGGACTATATGTCCGTTTGTAGTAGCTGCTGTATTGGAGAATCTAGTTGTCTGGTTAGGTGTATTTGCCAGTGCTTCTTCATGGTAAAGTGGCAAATTCTGATGGTGGTAACATTGCTGCTTCCAGTATTGCCCATTGGTAATATTTTGATGGCAAAAGATAGATGATCTCATCAGGCAATTCTCGCATGAATGTCACCTACCGGGGAAACCACAGGATTTGACACCTGGCAGTGGCAGATACAGGTCCATCTGACCAGGTTTATATTTAGCCGAAAAGGAAGAGACAGCATTGATCTGCAATAACTTGCGCATAATGTTTCAACCAGTAAATTAGACTTAGAAGGAGCTGTACAGGTACATTGATAAAAGTACTAGGTGTGCTTTAGCATAGTGAATTTTTCACGTGACCGAAGATGGCATGCATGCCGAGTAACACTCTTCTTTGTGTCAATGAACTATTTTTTTCTCTTCTGACAATTATTGCCCAACTGATTTACAGTTGAGGAGTATCAAAGGTCGTGGGAGCAGAATGAAGAATTGGGCCTGAATGATATGGACACTTCTTGTGCAGATGCCGCTTATGACTCATCGAATGCTCAACTGCAGAAAGCATCAGATGCGGAACAACATTAATTTGTGATATTAGTTTTAATTGGCATGCAACCTCTTCTCTGTCTGTCTTAGGTTTTTCTCTTTCCCTCCTGTAGTCTGTTCTTTTTCTGTTATCAGTTATGGAGGGATAGATGATGTTGAGATCTGCTTACAAGGTTAGATTGCCCTTTCTAAAACAAGTCAAGGAGTTAATTGCATTTTTTGATGGGGGTTGAGTACTGAACCAGTTAAGAGACTAATGACTCAATTGCAATTTTTTTTTTTTTGTAAAGGTTTAGGACTTGATTAAACTACTAGAAAGGTTTATAACTTGTTGCGACCTCCTTGGACGCTGCACCACCTAAAGGGTTGGCCAATAGATTATTAGGACTATACCTAACTCGAGCTCTTCCAAGCTCATATTAATTCGCAATTTAGGGTTAGATTTCTTATTATGCAAATAGTTTTCATTAGTAGTCTCTACTAATCTATTTATAGTGGGTCAATTGAAAACTTATATAAAGTATTTGGATAAATACTTTACCTCTATGAGCTAGATAAATTGGGATATGGGACTTGATTACAATTAAATCTAATGCCCTTTCCGAATAATTTATTTCACGAAAATGCTTTGGCAGGAAATTTGTATTAATTTTAATTCTAATAACCTAACAAATGAGGGGATAGGTGTATAAATATTATTTAACACTATACAAAGAAAGAGTTAAATAAATTGCAGAGACATGGAAGTGCGAAGTTACCTCTGTAATTTGATAAAAGAGTAACCAATAACTTATTTTAGAGATAATTTGAAGTATATATAGGCTTATGGTTAAGTCTAATACAATATACATAAATATTCTCAATTTGCTACTTTCTTAAAGTAATAAACTCAACACTCCCCTTCAAGTTGGAGCGTAGATATTAAAAAGTCCTAACTTATGACAAATATAATAAACTCGTACACCTCGAAGAGGTTTTATGAAAATGTTTGATAGTTGCTCTTTAGAACGCGTGTGCACCAGCCGTATGTCTTCACAATTCACCTTTTCTTAAACAAAATGACAATCCACTTCTATATGCTTGGTTCGCTCATGAAACACTGGATTGCTACCAATATGAATAGCAGATTGATTATCATAACACATAAGAGATGGTCCGATCATAGGTAGTCCAATCTCAGTTAATAACATACGAACCCACTGAAGTTCACTGGTAACATTAGCCATAGCTCAATACTTGGCTTCTCCACTAGATTGGGAAACAACATATTGTTTCTTACTTTTCCATGACACAAGATTACCACCAAGAAATACACAGTATCCCAAAGCAGATCGGCGATCCATAGGACAATCAGCCCAATCTGCATCAGAATATCCTGTCATCTCAAAGGATTCAAGATTGGAATAACTAGCTATATGAAGATGACCATGATTACGAAACACTAGTCCTTGATCTGGAGCTCTCTTCAAATATCGAACAATTTGTAAGGTAGCTTGCCAATGACTAGTACGAGGAAAGCTCATAAACTGGCTCACAACTACTAATAACAAATGAAATATTTGGACGAGTACTTTTCCGAATTACGAAGAGGTTCTCCTTGTTCATTATCAAGTCTCACTCTAGGATCCATAGGCGTGTCACCAGGCTTAGAATAATGTAAGCCAACCTCCTTAAGAATGTCATGAGCATACTTTCGCTGGGTGAGAGCAATACTGCCATTGGCATAGTCAACTTCAATGCCAAGAAAATACCGCAGATGACCTAGGTCTTTAGTGTTAAACTCTCTTTGAAGTAACTGCTTGAGTCGTCATATGCCTTCAACATCGCTGCATGTGACAATGATATCATCAATATAAACAATAAGAATAACACATCCTTTGGACGATGACATACTAAATACTAAGTGATCCACACTACATCGACGCATGCCAAAGGTAGTAACTGCATCACTGAACCAGCCAAACCAAGCACGAGGAGATTGCTTATGCCCATAAAGAACTTTGCTCAATCAACACACTTTCTCCCCCTGAGCAACAAACCTAGGTGGTTGCTCTATATACACTTCCTCGTGAAGATCACTATGAAGGAAGGCATTCTTGACGTCAAGTTGATGAAAGTCCACTGAGATCGAGTAGCGAAGGAAATAATGATACGAACAGAAGGAATCTTGGATACTGGAGAAAATGTTTCATCATAGTCAATACCATAGGTCTGAGTATAGCCCTTTGCCACAAGACGCGCCTTTAAGCGCTCAATTGAACCATCTGGATGGTGCTTGACAACGAAGATCCAGCGACAACTGACCAATTGTTTATGAGCCGATAAGGGAACGAGCTCCCAAGTCTTATTATGATGTAAAGTAGTCATCTCCTCTTCCATAGTACGAGCCCACCCTGGATGGGCCAAAGCCTCCTAGACACTACTAGGCACAGACACAGAAGCAAGAGAGGACATAAAGGCAGACAGACATATTAGGACTTAAATTATGATAAGATACAAAATTAGAGAGAGGATACCGAGATCGAGTACGGTGAACAATAGGAGAACTGGTAGGAGACGGTGGAAGAGGAACGGAAGCCTGGATCGAAGTTGGTGGTGGTGGTGGAATGCTGGCTGGTGAAGATGTAATACCCCAAACAGGATGAGAACCACAGTGTATAAACCTGAAGAGGGGTCGGTGCTGCTGAGACTGGATCTGGTGGAGCAGCATCAAAAGTAACAACCGGTGGCTCCTGTTGAGACGTAAGTGCAAAATGCGGCAGAAGATCAAGAGTTAATGGTACTGGAGGATGATCATCACCAAAGAACGCTTTATCCTCAAAGAAAGTCACATCAGCAGAAACATACTCCCGACGACGAGTAGGATTATAAGAAACATATCCATTCTGAGTACTGGAGTAACCAACAAAGATACTTTTTCAGCACAAGGTGATAATTTGTTTAATCTAGGAGACAAGGAGTGAACAAAACAGACGCATCCAAAGAGACGAGGGCGAACAGACCATAAAGGACAATCGGGATGAAGAAGAGCATAAGGATTAGCTCCTTTCAGCATAGATGATGGAAGACGATTAATAAGATGACACGCTATAGTTAGAGCATAGCTCTAGAATGATTTAGGCATCTGAGTGTGAAGAAGAAGACAACGATTAACATCCAACAAATGACGGTTCTTACGTTTAGCAACTCCATTTTGTTGCGGAGTATGAGCGCAAGAACTCTGATGTAAAATACCATGAGATTTGAGAAAATGAATAAAGGTGGATGAAGAAAAGCACTCATGAGCATTGTCAGTATGCAAAGACTAAATAGAACAATCATACTGCATACGTACTTCATGATAAAATTGGCAGAAAGATTGAAAAACTTCAGTACGATCTTTATTAAGTCTAACCAAGTCATACGAGTACAATCATCAATAAAAGTGACAAAATACCTAAAACCAAATGAAGACTCTCGACTAGGACCCCACACATCGGAGTGAATTAACTCGAATGGATGTAATGCACGACTCAAAACACGAGGAGAGAAAGACACGCTATGGTGTTTACCTAACTGACATGTTTCACAATTAAACTGAAGAATTGAACTGGACATGAAAGGAAATTGTTTGAGTACATCTGTTGATGGATGACCAAGATGACAATGTAACCGATAAGAATCATCGATAATTTTATTCTGAACTGTTGTAGCAGCAACAATAATCTCAAGTTCCAAAACGTACAATCCACCAGCCTCACGCCCACCACCTATTCGGCGTCCAATCTTCCGATCCTGAAGAACACACGAAGATGAAGAAAAGATAATGTCGCAATCAAGATCACGAGTAATAAAGCTGACTGACAATAGATTGTAAGGAAAGCGTGGAATATGGTAAACAAGAGATAAGGAAATAAAGGAATTCGATGACACACAATCTGTACCAGTGACTTTGGATTGAGAACCATCTGCTAAGGTAACTAACATAGAAGGAACAGAGGAAGTGGATGTGAGAAGATTAGGGTCACCAATCATATAATGAGTGGTACCCGAATCAATTACCCAAGAATGAGGAGGAGTTTTACTGGACATTAAACATGTAGGATCATTGCGATGTGCCAAAGTAGCAGTAGGACTAGAGACAATATCACTCTCACTCTGTCGTGCTCTGACCAACTCATCATATTTTGCATGAGTCAACTGTACTGTACCCTGTCCATGAGAAAATCCAAGTGAAGCAGCCCAAGGTTCAGTATCAATAGAAGCATGTAGACCTTGCAGTTTAGGATGGAGATCATAACAATAATCAACCGTATGTCCAGAAAGCTGGCAATGAGTACAAAAATGGTTTGCTCAGCCACCACCACGTGCCCCTCTAGGAATATTACTGCCACCACCACAAACACCTCGGCTTGGGAAGGCCATGACCACGACCACAGTAAGAATTGTCAGGATTCCATTTTCCACGACCGTTAATACGACCACAAGTCCCTTGACCTCCACGAACCACCATAGCACTACTATCTAAAATTGTTGATGTCTTAGGACTAGAAGTGTAACGAGCAACTCGAGAATACACTTCTTCAATGGACAGAAGAGTGCTTTGAGAGGTAATCTGTTGACGAAGAGCACTATGATTTGGACAAAGATTACAAAGAAAGAGCACGGTTATCATGTCCGCTTCTCGTTGCTGCATTTAAGTAACTTGAGACGCTGATGCAAAGATGCAAAACGAGCATAATGATCTGCTAAACTAGCATCTCCAATTTTGGCTTCAAATAGAGCCTTCCACATGTCATATACTTAACTCATGTTATTTTGTCCATAATACAGTGAAGCACATTTTGTCCATATCTCATGGGTTGTAGTGCAATCCATGAAAAGATGACAAATAGATTCAGCCATACTTCCCCATAAAAGTGTACGCAAAGTAGCATCTACGTACTTCCATTCTTCTAGACTAGCTGAATCTGCAGGTGGTTCCTCTTCAAGCTATCTTGAATGACGATTAGAATAAATAAAGGTCGAAAGAGCCATCGACCAGGAAAGGTAGTTGACACCATCCAACTTGACTAAAGTATTGTGTAGATTAGCCATACTATAATATGAGCCAACAGTTATTAAACTCGAAGAAGCACTAGAGAAGCCTAACCCCGAAGTAATAGACGACTCAGTAGACATTATCACAACACTTCACAAATCACTAACCACACCAATTTATCAATTCAACAGCCACACCAACCATCCAAATCAACTACCCCACATGCAAATCCACTTTCAGCAGTCAAATTTCACTTTCACACAAACCACTAAACTCCAACTAATTCAATCACTTCAATTCAACCACACTATTCCCATAAGCCACCTGAAAATTCCTCCACCACCAAACACAATTCAAGCAACCCATAGGAACTTCATCACAGCAACACATCAACATACATCAATGCATCAATCATGATAGAGAGTCACTGGAGAAAGTGATGAAAGAAACAGCAAAGTGCTGAGGCTCTAAGGCTCGTAAGGCTAGGGTTTTGCAAGAACTAGTTTCGGATTCATAAAGACAGGATCAACAGCATCAACTAGTTTTAGGTTGATGGAGACCCGCCAGCCCTGGGCGACACCGGAAGAGGGCTAGCTGGTCCTGGGCGATGCAGGACAGGTTGTCAACTCTGGGCAACGCCGGACAGGTCGACAGCGTTAGGCGATGGTGATGGAGGCTCGCTAGCCTTTGGGCAACGTTGAGGGAGGCTTGCTGGCCTCTAGGCTCACTGAGACTGACGCCGAACAGGTCGCCAACCTTGGGCGACGGCGACGGAGGGTTGCCAGTCTAGAGTGATGCTAGACGGTGGATGCCGAACAGAGGTACAGTGGTTGGGTGGCTAGGGTTCTGAGTTTTTTTAATTAAGGGTTAGCTCTGATACCATGTAATTTGATAAAAGAGTAACCAATAATTTATTTCAGAGATAATAGGAAGTATATATAGCCTTATGGTTAAGCCTAATACAACATACACAAATATCCCCAACTTGCTACTTGCCTAAAGTAATAAACTCAGCAACCTAGAAAACAATATAAGTATCTGTAATGTTAGTGGAAAAGTCAATCAACAATTCTGATTGGGTTTCTGCTAACACGTATTAGCAAATAATAATTTTTATAGATTTTTCTTTATTAAAATGAAATGAAATGCAATACATGCATGGGTTTTGCAAGTATGCCAAATGAATCATGCTAACAATGACATGCATAATATTTCATCTAACTTATCATGGGAGGCATTTATTTAAATGACTTAACTCTAGTGACGTATGACATCGGCAAGCATGCAATTATCAATTGTCATGCAATCTCTAATATGCAACTTATATGACAAAAATCTTAATTGATTTGGCCTAATATGCAATTCATAAATGACATGCAAATTTATTAGAACTAACATGGAAAAATGTGTTACGCGATATGATCAATGATTAAATGAACCTAGCATGCAATTCTAAATGATGGACTAAGCTCAATTGACATTATGCTAGGCAAATACAATTTTAAACCTAACATGCAAGCTATATGACATGCAAATAGCAAATATAATTATAATGAATATTAAATTGCATGATAGATTTACTAATTAAATGGCATACAATATGACACGTTCGAACATAATGCAAATATGATTATTTAATATATAATGCAATATACATGACATACGTAATAAATTAGACAAATATAGATATTTATTTCTAATGCTATGCATGTAATGATATTATAACATGAACAAACATGAAGTGTTTTGGTATTTTCATGAGAAATTCGGAATATATAAATGGCCTAATCTAAACATACATTCTAATCTTGACATGTAGTCTAATCTATTCTAAGGATGCATCTTTTGATTATTATTTATGGAAGTTCATAATTATTCAAAATCCTATGTTAGGCATACAATCTAAATGTATGAGGAAATAAATGTAATCATAGAATGGCAATTTTAATGATTTTATTTGGAAATTCCAATAAAATCTATCATAATTTAAACATGAAATTTAGATGAATTATGAATCTAATAGATCCTATCTTAGAATGTCATCTAAAAATTATTTAGAAAATCTATATTATCCCTCATATGCAATCTACTTAAGATAATCACCTAATTTAAAAACAAAAATATTCTTTGAATTTATATCTTTTGAGGAAAGGAAATCAAACAAAAGATAGCAGTCAGCATTCGCAAATCAAGTGTAGATTATCCACAAAAACTTATCCGTAAGAAAATAGTATCCGCAAAAAGTAATTAATTCAAGTTTGGATGACCGAAAATCAACGGCTCATCCCACCGGGTGATGGGAGATGCGAAAGGTTTTATGTGCCGGCATGAGTTGGATGTCAGGGCAGATATCGGCCCAACAATCCGAGGCACGTTGGCAAATTAGAAAAATTCCTAACTTAAAAGACTACATCTAGAATATTATGGATAATATTTTTCATGCAATCTTTGATTATATACTTAAGATAATGTAAATCTAAAATGAGGCATTAAAATTAAATAATCTGGAAATTAAATCAAGATATGCTTTTTTTTTATACCTAATTTGGAGATTTGGTGCGGATATGCTTTCCAAATTTGAATGATAAGCGGAACGGGATGGGAAAATGGTGGTTGACGGTGGCAAGTGTTACACATGTGACTAACAGTTGATTATTCATGCATTGGGACCGACGACAAATAGCGGCAGGCTTCCACTTGGCTAAAGACGATCAGTGTGTTGCATTGTGGCTAGAGCAACAACGATGAGGCTATGTGCGACAGTGACGCGGCTATCATCGATAAGCATGACTAGCCAACAAGGGCTTGCGACAAGCAGATTTGACAAGAAGGTGAACATGTGGTTTGTAGCTAGGATGCATGGTGGCGGGCAAGTCACATAAGGCAATGGTGTTAGGTCTTTGGTGGATGATTAGCAGGTAGAATGGAGGTGGACGCGACAAATGTTCATTAGGGAAGGCTGAGGCAAATGCAGAGACAGTAAGTAGCAGCGACGTTGGTGAGCGGGCAAGGAGGGTTGGTTAACAATAAGGATAGGGTGTGAGACAACGATGAGCGGCCGTGGTCAAACGTTAAAGGTTTGGCATAAACCGCCAAGGCAGATGTGTCGGCTTGACCAGTGCAACAACACCCGTCCGCCCCCCGGGGAGGGGTGGAGAGGAGGCCGAAGTTGGAGTTTCTCGGCTCCCTCTTTCTCGTGTGTTTTTCCTCTTTTTCAGAATGTATTCTAAAATTATGATTGACGGCCCGAAATCCCAAGACATAATTAGGTATATATATATATATATATATATATATATATGTAAGAGTTGATATTTTACAATTAAGGACCTCAAGTTTCTAGCATTTGCATAGTTGACCATAAAATCTAGAAATTCTTTTATTTAAGTTCTTGGAGGGTTAAATAGCACAAATTCTCTCAAATTAGGTGTTGAATTTCATTAGACTCTAACCTAGAGTAGGATGGCTGAAATTCTCTGTTTGTGGGCTTGGAATTCACAAGTCTTGTCCTATTTCTAGGGTTTATTCTAATTAATATCAAGGCTTGACAAGTTAATGGGTTAAATTCACTTTAATTGAATCTTAAATCATCTCAAATTAGGGGCTAAAAAAATTTAGTCCACTTCTGCTATGTGTTAGTCGAAAATCTCTTTGGTGCCTATTAGGTCCAAGTGATAGATTTTAGTTTATGACATCGCTAGTCCGACACTAGATGTTATCATAAATACAAAAAACCATATGTTATGCAATGTTTAAAAATATTTTTATTTAGAAACTAAATAATTAATCCCTAAAATTTTCATGCAATGTGAACCTAAATGGGTCGTCAAAATTTAGTTGCCAACAAATGCCCGTCTTTGAGGATGAGCTCAGTAAGGATGCACAAGATTGTACTCAAAGACTACGGGCCTGCATGATTTAATTTATAGCGAAAAATTGATTTTTTTATTTCTATTCTAGAATTATTTTTTGAGAAAAAAATGCGTTTGATAAGGACAAATAATTTTTATTGTAAATAGAAATCCGTTTGATAACGAAAAAAAATTATTTATGTTTCATTTTAGAGTTTACAAGATATTCATTTCTACAAATTTCAAATGCTTATTATTTAGTGTAAAATTTTGACAAATTTCATCCCATTTTCTATTGTTGTGTAACTCCAAATTCACTTTAGATGTGTTGATCTCCTCGTTAAAAGTGGTATTTGCGCAAAATGAATATATTTCAACCTAAAATAACCCTACTAGGAAAAATAAAACTTCATTTGGTCAGATCCTCCATCGTCTAATCAGTGGTTAGAGACGAATGATAAGCCTCTCACGCATAAGAAATTTGAACTCATCTAACAACAGAAAGAGACCTAAGGAAGCAACCAAATATCATTTGAGATAATAAATCCTCAAATACAAAATAATGAAAATTTATTACAAAAGTCGAGATGGGGGAGAGGGAAGATTGTGATAAGGAGGATCGACGACTTGACGAGCCGTTAAGTGACATTCTCAAAGCGGAGGAGTGGGTTGCTCAAGAAAGCAAGAGAGCTCTCGATTTTGTACGATATTGAGGTCGGGCTCATAATTTTCTCCAGCACTGCAAGCTCTATGAATATGCAAACATTAGGTTAGATATCATCATCATCTCTTTCTCTATAATCTTGATCCCTAAAAGAGTCGTAATTTTGTTATGCATACTTTCCTTTTTTTTTTGCCCTTACATCTTTGCTCTGTTAGCTATTCTTTAGCTGTCTTTCTTTTCCCCAAGTATAGCTCAACTGACGATGAATTGGTGTTGATAGTTGGATTATTAATTATTGGCAACGATGCAATTGCATTGTGCAAATTCATTTGATTTTGTCTTTCTTGCGTTCACCTGCATATGCCTGATAACATTCATTCTAATTTTGAATGTTCACATTTTCCTAGTTGTATTGCTTCTTTGCTCAAAAAATTATTAAGAAGCATTTAGCTGGCAAACATAGTGCCAATGATAATTGTTGCTTTCATCTTCTTCTTGTTTTTCAAGAATACAAATGAAATGACCACTTCAGTGTAATTGGCATAAAAATACCATATTCGTTCGGTGTGCTTTCAAAAGACATGTCATACATAACTAAAACCAAGGCAATTCGTGTCGTTTCCGTTTGCATGATTTGCCTTAGGTTGCATCAATTGTGTGTATGGTGCACAGTTTAGTATGAGAAACAATTTATTGATTTCACATTTTGGAATAGAAACTACAAATTTTTTGCTTATGATTTCTTGGCCAAACATCTATTCCAAAAATAGAAAAAAGAAAATTTTCTACCAAAATGACTTCTGTTCCAAAATGAGTTCGAATGAGTTCCGGAACAAACAAACTCATTCTAAAACAAAAACTAAGGCTTATCATGTAGGCCTTAATTGAAACTTGAATTTTGACTATGCAGAAGTAATGAATAGTATTTTTATGGGAAATACTTTCCATTTTTGGATGTAGGTATAGTATGATGTATGGTCATGCAATGAAAGAGATAACATTATATCCACTATCTAACTATGGATACAAATCTTGAAAAGGGAAAATGTCTCAATGGAGGCTCAAGCATTTCGAATATAATTAAATTTTAAGACTGTCTTAATAAATGCTCAGGTGCATCTTGTCTAATGTATTGAATATATCTTGATGACTGAAGTATTTCCTAGGGATTTTAATAACGTTTGTGATATTCGGGGTTAACCAGCGAAGGTATCGAGACTAAGTCTCAGCTACTTCCATGTCAAAGGTTGTTGATTCATCTTGATAAATGTTCACGTACACCTAGTTCGAGTAGAAAGGAAATACTCACTATCAAATAGATAATTTTTGAGAGTTTCTTAACTATCTTGAAAAATGCTCAAGTATACATAGTCAAGGAAGATGAGAGACCGTTCTAACAAATGTTCAACTACACCTGATTTAATAGTTTGAAAATGTTTGTTATTGTATGGAAGTTCCTAAAAGCTTCTAGACTATCTTAATAAATACTCGGGTGCACTTAGTCGAGGAAGAAAAGAATGCATGTTAAGGATACAAACTTTTCTAGATTGTTTTAAGACTATCTTGATAAATGTTCAGGTACACCTAGTTTAAAAAATTCGAAAAAGCAGTACCACTGTTCAGCAAATTTCCATGGGGTTTGAAGTGTTGATATTGCCTTGATAAATACTAAGCTACACCCAATCCAAAGCACTTTTGGGGTAATGGAAATGTGATTGGAAGGAGCATCGGATGGACACCTATGCGTCCTCAATTTTGAAAAGTTGACAATCATCCTAATAAATTCTTAGGTACACCTGATTTGAAAACAACTTGGACTATGAATTCTCACAATCCTTTCTTCAATGTAAAGATACGATTTGGACTAAAGGCATACTTGACTAGCAAGCACCTCAATCCATAAGAAGATGTCCCCTGTTTGACTTGAAACTAATAAATGCTGCATTTTAAGGTGTCTCATATTGGACATAAATCGGGGGAAACGTCCTCTATCGGACATTACTTTAAAGGGTGCCTCTTATTAGAAAGAGAATAGAGTGGCGTATGATATCAAACATGATTTGAAAAGAGTATCCATTATTGAACATTTATTTAAAAGCATGTCCCATGCCGAGTAGTAATGTAATGGAATTGCATTAAGGGAAATATCTCTTAATGGACAATATGCAAAGAGGCTATATTTTAGAAAAGAATGTCATATATCGGATAATGACGCATAGATGTTGCTTTGAAGAAGAACGGTAAGGAGCGTACTTACTTGGGAAGTACGGCAATTTCTTGAAGGAAGTGTCTCTTATTAGACACGATTACATGAAGGCTACATGTTTATGAAGATCAAAAGGTATAAGGATATTACCTCGTAAGTATCTTCTGTCAAACTCGATTAATGCACATAAAGGTTGAAGAATGAAAGAGAAGGACATCCTTACCTAAGAGGTACTATTGGATCCTTTAAAAATGTATCTCCTATCAAATATGAGTAGTAGGGACTAATTAACATGTTCATGCAAATCCAAAAGTTTATCAATTCATACATGGAGGTTGCATTTAAAAATTATGCTGGATACTATCTGATTAATAAATACACCACTCACAACATTGGATTCACTTTCAGAGAATAGCTCTCTTACTATTACTATCATGTTGACAAGTGTCCAAATATTCTCGTATGAGGATGACCATACCAATAAGAGAAGTCTTTAATAGGACCATAATGTGGGTTCGATCATTAGCTAGAAAAAAAGGACCATTTGAGTTGATGCTTACAAATAAATTTCTTCAATGAATATCTCATGTTTTACAAGTCAAATATCTTGTAAAATGAAGCATAAATAATCTTGAGCTAAGTTTAAAACATTCAAATCTTATGTTAATTAAAGTGTCCTGGTTAGAAGAGACTTTAAAGGGATTAATGTAGGCATGGTTCAGGAGTGAGAGACGATTGGATTATTAAGCTAAAAAATGTGTATGGGGGTGAAAAGTTGGTGATCATGTTAGAATCATCACCGATTTTCCTTTCACTAGAAAATTGTTTTCCAAGCTTTATTTTTGAGCTTCAACTTTGGTTCCATTGAGGATACTATATAATTACAGAACCACTAGAGATTATTTCATTACAAAAGTGCTCCATTCAACATTTTTGGGGAAAATATGATTATATTGGAGGTTGACTTTCAAAAACTTGGGCCTTTGTAAGGGTGAGCAACTTAGACCACCTGAACTGAGAATCGTCAGGATCAGACCGGAAGTGTCAGTCAGGTCCCCGATTCCCAAAAGTGGAATTGGTGTCCGAGCGGTCGGTTTCCAGGTCCTAGGAGGGTTGGACCAGACCAGACCAATATATTTATTATATTTCAGTAAAAATAAAGATGTAAAAAATTAAAAAGAACTCACTTTAAATTTCTAAAGTTTTAATATTTACCCAACTTTACCAAAATATATTTTTTAAAAAGTAAAGAAACTCAATTTTTTTAGAATTTTTCTCAATTCTCAAGTGGTCCCATTTGATTTCTTAGGAATTGGACCAAATCGATGGGTCCTGTTTGAGTTCGGTTTGGTTTGGTTTCCAGTCCTAAAGATCATGGACTAGTCCTACCAATCCGATTCTCGGTTTCGGGAAGAACCGGATTGCCTTAGACCATGCACACCCATAGGCCTTTGGTCCTGACATTCTATGAGCATCGGCCTTATTTTGAGCTGACACACTTTTTTCTACCTCTAGATGTTTTTACTTTTCTTTTGTGTTTAGGCATTAGCCTTGCTTATACTATGCATATCGTTTTTTCATGCGCCAATTTTGTATTGATTTTCTTTCACTTGACTAATGGACTAGATTAGACAAGCTTAAATGAATGACATTTTGGGCTAACATGTCTTCCTTTTGTTTGACACTTATAATTTGTTGTTTCCAATGGTTTTGATTGTTTTTTTTTTGCCTTGCCTTAGTGTAAGCGATGATTATCAGCATGAGTTAAATTTGAAATGAACTTGCAGGCTCAAAATAGCTAGCAAAGGATAAGCATGTTTATGATAAAGAAATGAATGTTCCTCATCATCCCTATGGCACTTGATTTACTATTTGATTTCACCTTTAATAACAACACATGAAAATTGATGCAAGTGCAAGTAAAAAAAATATATCTATTTTTTCTAACTTTTTGGCACCAATGATGCAAAATCACTGCTAGTTTGCCCAATCGGTTGGTTCTTGACATAAGTAGTATGAAATGAAATGCTCTAGTATATGGGCTAAAAAATAGTTAAATCGTGGGTAACCCATAGTATTTGGGATAGAGGAATAAATTGATTCTCATCATCTCGGTTACCATACCAATCCAAATATAACCTTTTACCATGTGGGCATGAAATTTTCCCAATCATCTTACAAGTGCATAGTGAACGGTGTTTGAGAAGGGTTTGCCTTTCATCATTCCAATACATCTCATTTGGCACGATCAAGTATTTGGCACATTGAATGGAATTTTCATGCTTGAAAAATATCTAACATATTATTTTCTTGAATGAAAATAAAAGTTCAAATTGCATTACAATAATTCATGAAATAACATCCCTACTAACATTTAGAACTAATACATTCAAAGGCAACTAGATTAGAAAATACCCGACTGTCTATTTCAGCTACGATGAGAGCGCCTTTGGGGAGATCTTTCTTCAAGATGTAGGGGCCCTTGTAATTTGAGGCAAACTTGCATCCTAATTCGAGAAACAGTAGCAAGACCTACCTCAAGACTAAGTCGCCTTCCACGAAGTGCCTAAGTCTTGCCTCCTTGGTGAAAGATTGGGTTACTTTTTATTGGTAACACTAACTGTGCTGAAACACTTTGGTGTGCTTTTCATTAATGAGGTTCAATCACTCTAGCCCTTTTTATTTTCTAGAAGTAGGACTCAATGTGTCACTTTTGATCATTGTAACGAATCATACGAATGGATTTTTGAGGCATTAATTAAAGTTATCAGGAAAACACACAAGACTTATATGGCACGTACTTTTGTCATGGGCCCTCATGACTCCATCTTAGTCAAGGCGTAGACTTAGGCCACGGGGGGTGGTTGGTGTGCCCATTACTTGACACCATGAAAGAAAAGTTTCGAGATCGAAAGGGACAACTTGGACCACAGAGTAGTAATCGGTGTGGCCCTTGTCTCAACATCATCCTGAACCTATGCCACCTAGGTTAGGCAATGGGTTATGTGTCCGAATGTAGTGAAAAATGTAAGGCATGCACAACAGTTTATATTAAGCAGCATTTAAATTGCATGAAAAAAAAAACAATGCATTCCCATGCCTCCCTACAAAACATAGGTTCCCCATATACCTTCCATTCTATAAAAATATTCAACACCTTAAATGTTAGAGACGTACTTGGTATCCACGCTACCAAATAAAAAAATATATTTAAATATATTCTAGCCTAAGTCCATTGAGTTCATTTTATGTCCCTAACAGTGCTACCAAATTGTTGCGACTTTTCCTAATAGTGTACCACTTAGGAGGTTGGCTAATGGATTATTAGGACTAAACCTAACTCAGAATCTCTCAAGCTCATACCAATTTGCAACTTAGGGTTTAAATTCTTAGCATGCAAATAATTTCATTAGGGATCATCACTAATCTATTTGTAGTGGATCGATTAGAAACCCATGTAAAGTATTAGGAGAGATACTTTACCTGTATGAACCAAAGAAATTAGGATCATGGACTTGATTACCTATATTAATCTAATGTCCTTTTGGTACCTTTTGTTTCATGAAAATGCTTTGGCCAGTAGTTTGAATTAATTTAAATTGTAATCATCTAATATGTGATGTGATCATGCAAGTGTGCAAACATTATTTAACACTTAATAAAGAAAGTATTAAATAAATTGCAGAGACAGAGAGTGAAGACTTATCTCGAAAGCAACACAATCATATATAGTATTAGTAAAAAAGGCAATCAATAATCCCAATGGGGTTTCTACTTACACGCATTAGCAAACAACGATTTTTAGAATTTCATGTAATTTTTAAATGCCATGAATATCTATCATGCAATTCATAAATGACATGCAAATTTGTTAGAACTAATATGCAAAATATGTTATGCAACATTATTAATGATTAAATGGACCTAGCTTGCAATTATAAAAAAAAATTGACTAAACTTAATTGACATTATACCAAGAAAATTCAATTATTAGACCCCATGCAATTTTTGTGATATGCAAATATAATTAAATTGAATGTTAAACTACATGACACATTTACTAATTAAATGACATGCAATATGATACATGCAAACATTATATGAAAATATGATTATTTAATTGGTAGTGCAATTTACATGGCAGACCTAATAAACTAGACAAGAATCTAATTTATCTATCTTAGAATTTTATCTACAAATTATTTAGAAAGTCTATATTATGCCTAATATGCATTCCACTAAAGATAATTACCTAATTTAAAAGGAAATATGTTTTTTTTAATGTTTTTAGGAAATAAAATCAAATAAAAGATAGCAACAAACTTCCGCAAATCAAGTAAAGATTATCCTCAAGGAAATATTATTCTTAAAAGGTAATAAATTCGAATTTGGACGACAAAAAAATAATGGCTCATTTGACAAGGTGGTGGGAGATAATAGGAAAAATTCCTCATTTAAAAGGCTATATCTAGAATATTGCGGATAATGTTTTTCAGCAAACTTTAGTTATATACTAAAGATAATACAAATACTAACTTAGAAAAATTTAATAATCTGGAAATTAGATTAGGTTATAAATTTTTTACCTAATTTCAAGATTTAGCAAGGATATTTTTTTCAAATTTGAACAATAAGTAGAGTGGGATGGGAAAACGGTAGCTGGTGGTGGAGGTAGTTATTCACGCGACGGATGACTAATTATTCACGAATGGGGACATGCAATGGATAGCAAGGGGCTTCCCCTTGGCTTGAGACACTCATCATGTGGCACGATGGCTAGAGTAGCAGTGGTAAGGCTATATGTGGTAGGTGACGAGGCTAATGACAATGAGCATGACTAGCCAACAATGGCTTGCGACAAGCCACTTCGATAGGCAAGTGAACTTGCAGTGCACACCTTGGACGCACTGTGATAGAATAAATTTCTATGGACGTTATGTGACTTGAATAAGAGTGATTAGTATTTTCTTTAACGGTAAGGTGCAAAACCGTGTGTCGTCGATCATGGGACAAGTAATATTACGAGCATTGAACGACATTCTTGGACTTTGATTAAGTGAATTATGGTTATGTTATAAAAATCGTGATAGACAAAGGGACGCAAAGCGTGGTCACAATAAGTCATGGCTTAGAAAAATTGAGGATTATTAGTGGTACATTACCAATGAAGGAGTTCTTGCAATATTTTCACAACTAGGTGTTCAAGGGCCTTGACCGAAAGACATCTTAGTATTTTTAGATATTCAAATTAAGTTAGTCAGTTAACACAATTAACATAGGTCGGTGAGTACCGACCAATTTTCACGAGTACCGACCAATTTTCACGAGGAGAAACCTCTTCAATACCTGTTCATGGCAGGCTGTGGCTGCCTAAATAATGAGGGTTGGCGACACAAGGCTTCTCCCTTCTCCCATGTGTTGCCAGCCAAAGAACACTTGGCAAGAAGCCACCAGCTTCAATAGGTTAAGGTGGTGAAGAGAAGCAAAAACTGAAAACCCACGATTGTCATTCTTCTTCATCGAATTCCTTTACGCACGACACCATCCGTTTTGCTTCTCTCTCTCTCTCTCTCTCTCTCTCTCTCTCTCTCTCTCTCTCTGTCTGTCTCCCTCCTTCTCAACCTTGTTTCTTCTGCTATCTCTTCTGTTTCTTCTTCTCTGATCGTGCATGTCTTCTTCATCGACCCAAGGACTTCAAGAACTCTAAGTCTAGCCGCACAAACAACCGATCTAGCAGAGTTACCGCAACTCGCCTTGCCTATTATAAGCTTGAATTGCACTGAAATTAGGCAAGTGGACAACCATTCTCCTTGAACAAGTCTTTTATCTCCTTGGATGGTCTTGCATGCATGTTGGTTGAGATTCCTAGGTTCAATCAAGTCCTATTCTAGGTTTTGGAAGGATAACAAAACTGGTTAATGCAGATTCAATTGGAATTGATTTTGAGACCCATTATGTTTCACGATTTTCTCTAGCATTATACGCTAAGAATTGGTGTTCAAGGTCAAGATGAAGGTTGTTTCTCTTTAGTTTATCTACAATTAATTTGCGAATTTGATGAACTTTTCAACACACCAGTTCGTTCTATTTCTAGAATAGTAGCCAAATTGAATCTAGAAAACTAATGTTGACCTCGGTCCAAAGATTTACTTGTTCGAGCTTGATAAGCAGCGACTTTTAATTAGGTTTCTTCATGAAAGTTGTAGCTTATATTCAAGGCTAAAAACATGTTAAAATTTCAGCTTCATACATTAAAATTTGGTCCACTTTTGGTCTACTCTTAAGTCCGAATTTTCTCTAAATGTGACCCTATTTTTCTAGTCAATTGGGTACCCATGTTTGATAACTTTGCTCAACAAATTGGTGGATGGTTTCTGCATAAAAGTTGTTCATCTAGGTATTATTTAACATGTGGTAAATTATCACGATTTTTGGAAATTGAATTTCCCTGTATGCATTAATGAACCGAGTGACTTCTACTGGGTGCATGCTGGAATTGTTTTGTTTTGCTCTTCAAATTACTGACCCAGGGATCTTGTGAGATAAATTCAATAAGTTGGAGATTGAATGAAAGATTGGACTCTTCTCCCTTATAAGACTACGATTAATGTCTTCAACAAGTTGGATAATTGAATTGTTGCATTAAGGTTATGTAAGTACATTGCATGTGTATGTCGTGCATTCAAGAATGTTTGTCCACATGGTGCATTTGAGCTATGTGTGACATGTTCATGCAATTCATTTAAATGTGAAACATGCGCATGTGCTGTGATTGGTTGAGAAGTAAGAGATATTCCATGGATACAATCCACGATGACCCTATGTAGTAGGGATGCCTCAAATGAATGGAGCGTCTAGTAGCTGAGGTACAGACTGGGATGCATTCGCGACGGATTGCCGCGCAAAGTAAGACATGAAGCCCGTGGAGTAGAGATGCTTGGATTGGATTAGATCCGGGAGGTCGCGTTACTGGTCTAGATGTGCACGTATATACTGCTAATCGGAGGTGAATTTGGCCTCATAGATTGTGGCAGTGGCGATCTTGATGGTAGCGCGAGGTGTTTGTAGTTGTATAATTTGAAATGTTAACAAGAGCAATTGCGTGTGGAAATTGTGGCTGCATTGCTTGCATCGACTTTGTGAGAGTCTAATCATGCCTTCAAGTGACATGCGCCATGTTGAGTTACATGTTCGTGTGGATGAATTTTGAGCTTGTGACATTCGGCCTTACCATGAAATGCATGCTGGAAAGTGTTTATAATACATTGAACTGGTTGAGTGATACTTATGGTATGCTGATTGGTATGCATAGTTCGTTGACAACATGGTAATGGATGGTATTTGCATAAGAATATATATATTAATTAATGTATTACTTACTGGCTATACATGTAACGCCTACTGTGATTGGAATTGAGTTTAATGGTTGCTGGTTAGGCATGTTATGCGTGCTATGGTTGAAGCAAATGTTGATACATGTGTGGGCGTGCGGTAGATTATAGATTTGTTCGCGGGTGAGTGATTGTTTTACTTGCTAAGCATATGCTCACCCCATTGTGGCTTACAATTTTCAGAGAAAGATATCTAGCTCTGCAGGAGATCCACCACCTTGGTATGGAATCATTGATGACTTATTTCATGAGTTCATCGCATTTCACTTCTCTCATAGCCCACACGAATAGTTCAT
Source organism: Melaleuca alternifolia (assembly GCA_019926035.1). Taxonomy (NCBI): domain Eukaryota; kingdom Viridiplantae; phylum Streptophyta; class Magnoliopsida; order Myrtales; family Myrtaceae; genus Melaleuca; species Melaleuca alternifolia. Next base: position 929,997 of record JAGKPW010002420.1, on the reverse strand, counting down.
GTTAGCCAAGACAGGAATAAAGCTTAAGACGAACTCAGGTCGATTGGCGATTACATACCATTTTTATGCCGTCTATGGCCACTGTGGGCATGGTTGGGTAGGTCCGCTACTGCTACCTGATCACTTACTCGGTGGTGGTAGCTCCGGTCCTAGCAATGACATGTAGATGACCATGGATGGGGCAAGATGTTGGACTTTTGGGACCGTTGTGTCACGTCCTGAACCTCGAGAACATGCACATCCCTTGGTGATCGACTAAATTGTAATGTTTCCAAGACGCGTCGCTGACCCAATCGATTTTGCACATGCGGAAGCGAAATAAACAATCCACGTACAACAGTCAAACATGGGATATGAAAGCAGGACAACCAAATTTTATCTTATAAATAATTCCGGGTTTAGATACACAGCAGACTAAACCAAAAAAGAACTACTGAGCTATCTAGTCTTCGGGATCTACAGCTAAGGACTTCGAGTCCAGCCAAAAGCGTGTTCCAAAAACTCTTCGAGCGGAACTCCACAATGCCCCTGAAGTATCTCCATCTAGGTACCTGTAAAAAGGAACACCCCGAAGGGCTGAGACAGTGTCTCAAAGTTTACCCCCTAAGCCCCGATTAGGAAGAAATTCACCTAGAGGCAACCTAACACACTTCAAACAAATCCTTACCTCACCTCAGCACCTCCCTGCAAATGAGTACAATTCATACACATATATGTAAAGAAAATATTTCTACCAACTAGTACGTTGCACATCAATTATCAAACAAACCTCACAATTATAAGGTTTAACATATCAATGATTTGATAAAACATTTAGATGTTTCTTGACCTGCGAAAAGTTCTCGCCTCGAGTCCTTGTCAAAACATGCAATGCAAGGGTAGAGGCTTTACATATCGCTGTCCCTGTCCCAAGCCACAATGGAACAAGCATTATGTATCGCCGTCCCTCTCCCAAGCCAATATGTAAAGTGGGGGTAGAGGCATTACGTATCGCTGACCCTCTCCCGAGCCCATATGTTATTCTCGCCACAAATCAGTAGAAACAAGGCCACTCGCGCATCTCCATGTTTAAATCCAGAAACATAATCAAACAATCTCAAAAAATTTCAATATTTTAATATGTTATAAAGGACAATAAATGAACATTTTTTATGAAGAAACCTTGACCTAAAATGTTATGGATTAAGATAAATAAATTGACCAAATTCGTACAAAAACTTTGTCAGTTTTTAGAAATCACGTCTTACAAAATCAGCTTGGTTTGAGATCCAAACCTTGTGCGTTTGATTTGAAATTTGACTATGTTATACTAAAAGATGTAATAAACAACTTTTGTAAAGTAACTCATTCAAAATTATGATTCTAAGAGTTGATAAAAATTCATCGAACACCAACAAGTCACAAATTCCAGCAAAAACAGGGGTTCTGTTTTACTTAGAACGAAGCTAAAATATTTATCTTTCAATTCCATAAGATCTTGGGTAAAATATATGATATAGCTGAATATGTATAAAACATTTATCAAGAAGGAATCAATCTCAAAATCTTATCCAATTTCGATTCACAAAATTGGCAAACAGCAAGGATCCAGTGAACAGATTCAAGAGAAATTCACTAAACTAAACTAAACCATCCTCATTAGTGTCAATCCAACCTAAATCAATTCTAATCAAACTAATCAACGCCATTCTAATCCCCTAAGTGTAATCACAACCTAATAAATGATTAGGAAGTAAACTAACTGGATTAGCGAGCCGAAGGGTCTATGTCGACGGCGGCGGGAAGACGAGCAAAACTCGAGCTTACGGCGACACCAAAAGATGCTCGGAAGAGGCTTAGCTGAGGTGAAACTTGCACTGCAAATAGGGAGGGCATGAGGCAGCAAGATGGGAGAAGAAAATGAAGATGAAAGAGGAGGAAGGGGAGCTGCGTTTGGGAGAAAGAAAAAGGGAAGACAACTTGCCAAACAAGTTTTCCTTGTGGTCAATGGTGGTCTTCTACCCCTAAAGTCAAAGGGTCATCCAATGGCTAATTTTCTTCTCATCTCTTCACAAAATAAAGCCTTTTTGGAGGTTAAACATATCCCTTGACCAACCCCTACGAATTTCCAATCATTCTTTTGTCCAATTTGAATTTTTCCGCAAAATTTATGGCTCGATGGAATTTTCCCAAAAGATGAGACGGGGTCCTACAAATAAATCGTGACACACTCGAACATTCAATTCCCGAATCTGAATTCAATTTCGTGGTTAAAATCAACCAAACACGATTCTAGTACAATATAACTTACCAGGTAGCTTTTTGGGATTTTATCATGATTTTATCCCTTAACGGCTTTACCTGATAGGTTAGTTAACTTGTGAGTGATCAGCTTCGAGAAAATGGTCCATAGGTGCGTCGGTGAAAAGCCCATTTTATTTTATCGAGATGGGGTCAAAAATTCAGGATGTCACACGTTGGCTGTGTGGCACAAATTTCGATAACACCGATACCATGTACTGTACATTAGGAAGTTGTGAAAATATGTTTTACTTCCTAGCAAGAATCGGTTATGTACCAATTATGTAAATAAAGCCAACATTGAACGATAAATTTATGACAAGTGTACTCTCCATCTAATTGTTTAATTCCGCTACGATATAGACATTAGATCCTGGGAATCTTAAATAGTAAAGCCACCAAAACCACTTCTTGCTACGCAAGACTAATTTGGACAAGCACCGATAAGAAATTGATCAATAAGTTAACAATTAGATACCTCACCTAATTGGCAAGGCTGGTGCTTAGGGTAAGGTAAGGTGGCGCTTTACAACTTTTGGTATTAGAGCTTCTACTAGATTTAGGAGTCATAAGGGTAGGACGAAGCAACATGAATAGAAAGATGGGGAGTTGGGGAAACACAACCGGGATTAATTGAGAACTGAGGCTTTTATGATGTGTTGAAAACACGTTTATCTAGTTAGGGATTATTTGAGTGTTTACACTCAAATTATGTACTGAGATGAAGCTTAATATGTGCAGCCAAGAGGTAAGGATGCAAGAGCAAGAGCTGGCACAGAAACTAGTACCTCAAGGGAAGAATCATCAAATACTCTTCCTCTTGCTAACCCCCGAATTGAAGGAATTTTGGAAGCCCTGGCTCAGGTAGGGGCATTTGATGGAGCAACAAGCTCAAAGACAAGTAGCCCCAAAAGGTGGAAATTGCTAGGCACAAGGTCTTATTGAACAATTTTTATGACTAAAACCTGTTAAATTTGATGGAATGGGAGGTCTAGAGGAGTAGAGAAGTGGATCAATGGGATGGAAAAGATTTTCCGCTTATTGAATTGTAATGATAAAGATAAGGTCACCCTTGCAGAGTACCAATTCGAAGGTAATGTTGAGCATTGGTGGAAAGCCACCAAGGGAAGTGTCTTCCAACATGAGATAGAAATTACTTGGGAACGGTTCCTAAAGGCATTCTACGCTAAGTATTTTTTGGATTGCACCAAAATAAGAAAGTAATGGAATTTATAGAGTTTTGTTAAGGTGACATGATGGTAGATCAATACAAATCTAAATTCTCAAAACTGTCTAGGTATGCTCCTAGACTGGTGGAGCATGGAAATGATAAAGCAGTTAGGTTTGTGGAAGGATTAAGGACTAATATCTGAAAGCAGTTGGTGCCTTTTATATTAAGGATTACAATGAGTTGTATGAACATGCACAACTGGTAGAACATGAATATTAATGGAAAGAACATAGGCCACCTTAACTGGAGAAGGGAATGTTTCTACCCATTTAAGCAACTTTCGCCAAGATAAGAGACCCGTTCAGTTCAAAAGGAAATATTCAAATAAAAAGAGAAAAGTAGCGTTGAATTCAAAGGATAACAAATGATGATGGAAACACCGGGAGTTAGAGATTAAAAATGTTTTGGTTGTGGGCAGCCTGGGCATCTCCGTCAGGAGTGTCCACAGAATAATCAATCAAGAATGGGTAAGTGGCAAACCCCAATATTAAGACAGTCTGCTCCTCAGCCAAGTGGTGGAAATCCACCAAGACCTCTTGCATAAGGATGAATACATGCCCTAACACGCGAAGAGGCCAAAACATATGGAAACCTTATTATAGGTTTGTTTCTTATAATTGAGAGAAAAACTTATGTATTTTTTGATACTGGTGCTACACATTCATTTATATCTATAAGACTTGTGAAATTATGCGCATTAGAACCCATTAAGTTGGAAACTCCTTTTTGGATCTCCACCCCATTGAGAAGATCTCTTCGATCTACATTGGATTGTAAGGATTGTCGATTAGAAGTGAATGGACAGATGCAAGAGATTGACTTATTTGTTTTGGAGATGTATGACTTTGACATTATTTTGGGTATGGATTGGCTAAGTAAACAGAAAGCCAAGGTGGATTGTTATAAGAAAATAATACACCTAGATACATCTGATCAATTTGATGGTGAATATTGTGGGAATATAATGAATCCTCCATTAAGTATGATATCCGCAATGGAAGCGAATAAGCTTTTGAATTAAAGATGTGCAAGATACCTACTGATGGTGGAGGATTACAATAAGGAGAAACTAGAATTCAAGGATATATCAGTGGTACGAGACCATCCAGACATATTTTCGGAAGAACTACCTGGATTATCACCAGATCGAAAGATAGAGTTTGTAATTGAATTACTATCGGGAATGGATTCAATTTCAAAGGCTCTGTGCATAATGGCTTTAAATGAACTCAAGGAACGAAAAGTCCAATTGCAGAAACTATTGGACAAATGGTTCATTAGGCCTTGTGTGTCACCATGGGGTGTACCGGTCTTATTTGTAAGGAAGTAAGACGGATCCTTACGATTATGTATAGACTATAGGCAATTAAATAAGGTAATGGTTAAGAATAAATATATGTTACTAAGGATTGATGACTTGTTTGATTAACTGCAAGGTTCAACTGTATTTTCTAAGATTGATCTAAGATCATGATACCATCAATAAAGAATTAGGAATAAGGACCTTCCTAAAACGACCTTCCAAACCCGATATGAACATTATGAGTTTACGGTAATGCTATTCGGATTAACTAATGCACCCACATCATTTATGGATTTAATGAATAGGGTGTTTAAGCCGTATTTGGACTGGCTTGTGATTGTTTTTATTGATGATATCCTGGTATATTCCAAAAGAAGATAGGAACATGAAAATCGCCTAAGAATCGTGCTTCAAACTCTTAGAGAACACAAGTAGTATTTCGGAGTCATGTAATAACCAAGGAAGATATATTGGTAAACCTGACAAAGATTAGGCGGTAGTGAATTGGCCAATACCTACTACTGTAACAGAAATTCTAAATTTCTTATGACTTGCCGGATACTATTGACGATTTGTGAAATGATTCTCGTGAATCGCTAGACCCTTGACCTAGTTAACATGAAAAGGGGTTAAGTTTGTATGGAGTGAGAAACGTGAGAAAAGTTTTCAAGAACATAAGAGAAGATAACCTCTGCCGATGTGTTAACCTTACCTAATGGTTCGGGAGTATTTGAGATATAGAGTGATGCCTCTCATAAAGGACTTGGTGGAGTCTTGATGCAACATGAAAAGGTCATCACTTACGCATCTAGGCAATTAAAGCCATATGAGTTAAACTACCCAACCCATGATTTGGAGTTAGTGGCTGTGATTTTTGCATTGAAAATTTAGAGACATTATCTATATGGAGAAAAATTTGAGGTCTATACCGACCGTAAGAGCCCTATGTATTTGTTTTCCCAAAAAGAATTGAATATGAGACAAAGGAGATGGATGGAATTTTTAAAGGATTTTGAGTGTGAAATTTTGCACCATCCAGGGAAAGCAAATAGGGTCGTTGATGCTCTTAGTCGAAAATCGACAGTATAATTGGCCAGCTTGAGAGTGCATAAATGAAAAATGCTTAATGAGATAACTAGTAAGTTATCTACTCTCCAAGTAGACTTAGAGATGATACCTAGAATTAAGGAAAAGCAGCAACTCGACCTAGAGATTACTAAGATTCGTGATAAAATAAAGAAGGGTAATAATGATGAGTTAATTGAAGCAGAAGATGGTACCATTAGAATTTGAGGATGTCTATGGGTACCTAATGATAAGCAACTAAGAGAGGAAATCTTAGCAAAGGCACACCATAGTGATTATAGTATCCACCTAGGGAGTACAAAGATGTACCATGACTTACAACAATATTGGTGGAATGAAATGAAGAAATACATTGCCCAGCATGCGGCATAGTGCCTCATTTGTCAACAAATAAAAGTTGAGCCTCAAAAGTCAGCGATATTGTTAAAACCTTTAGAAATCCCATAATGGAAATGGGACTATGTAACCATGGATTTTATACAAAGATTAGCTAGAACATTAAGTGGTCATGGTTCCATTTGGGTAATTGTAGATCGATTAACAAAATCTGCTCACTTCTTGGCAGTGAGGCAAGACTTTTCATTGGAAAGATATGCGGAACTGTACATAAAGCAAATCGTTAAGTTGCATGAAATCTCAATGACCATTACCTTAGATCGAGATCCTAGGTTTACATCCAATTTCTGGAAAAAGTTGCAGGTAGCTCTATGAACTAAGCTATATTATAGCACAATGTATCACCCGTAAACCGATGGTCAAATAGAGCCAGTTAGACAAGTATTTGAGGATATGTTGCGGGCATGAGTGCTAGATTTTGGTGGAAATTGGGAAGAAAAGTTACGTTTAGTAGAGTTTGTCTACAACAATATTTATCAGCAAAGTATAGGGATGGAACCCGATGAAGCTCTTTATGGAAGGCCTTGTAGAACTCCAATTTGTTGGAATGAAGTAGGAGAGAGGAAATTAACTAGGCTGGAGATAGTACAACTCACGACAGAGAAGATTAGGATCGTGAGAGACCGATTGAAAATAACTTAGGATCGATTAAAGAGCTATGCGAATTGGCGAAAGAGACTTCTGGAATTTAAAGTGGGTGAACATGTATTCTTGCGAGTGACACCCGTGAAGGGCACAACTCGATTTGGATCAAGAGGAAAACTAAGTCCTTGTTATATTGGCCTTTTTTATTTTAGAATCAGTTGGAGAAGTGGCGTATTGAGTTGTCTTACTCCTAAAATTATCTAAGTTGTATGATGTATTTCAAATCTCATTGCTAACGAAATATAATCCACACCCTAAAAATATTTTGAAAGATGAAGCTGTGGATGTGGATGACAAGATATCTTATATAGAGGAACAAGTCAAAATATTGGACAAACGAGAGAGGGTAATGCGTAGGATAGTGATTCCTTTGGTAAAGGTATTGTGGAAGTACCACAATACGAAAGAGGCAACCTGGGAAACTGAAGAGGAGATGAAACGTCTTTATCCTTAGTTATTTAAAAAGCCTATGGACACTTGAATTTTGAGGACAAAATTTTTCTAAAGGAGGAAAGAATTGTGACAGACTGAATTTTTATGGACGTTACGTTACTTGAATAAGAGTGATTAGTATTTTCTTCCGTAGTAAGGTGCAAAACCGCATGTCATCGATCGTAGGACGAGTAATATCACGAGCATCAAATGACATTCTTGGACTTTGATTAGGTGAATTATGGTTATGTTATAAAAATCGTGATGGACCAAGGGACACATGAAAGTGCTAGTATGAATACCTAGACGGTGGTGAATAGGTGTAAGAAAATTTTCGCGGAACGTATTAAAATGTTTTGAGTCTGATGAGCTACAAACTTTGATGAGTTCATATTTCAGTTGGTAAATAGTACTACAAACAAATTAAAGGAGTTCAAGAAAGAGAATAAGAACACATAATTTATAGTGGTTTGGCTTAGATCAAGCCTACGTCCACTCTTTCGCGTTGACAGCCTACTAGCTAGATTCCACTATGTAACATGAGATTACAGTTTTGTGATCTCAACTTCACAGTGAAGAGTCTATACTACTATCTCACGAAGCTATACTATAATTCTCTCTCTTTTGAGTGCAATTTTGAGCTCAATGAATAGCAAGAGTATGGGAAGCTTCAAACTTTTGAATTTTTCTTTCACCCACTTCTTCAAATGACTGGAGATGTCTCCTGTAAATACTCCTTCATGCCTTCACGACCATTGGCACTTTTCAAAGAAATTCTTCTAATCTACCCGTTGGATAAAATCAATTAAGGAGATCTCGAGCTGATTGAACATTTGATGAAAGCCCGTCAATCATGTTGGTCCATACAATTAGAATTTTGGTTTCTATAAGTAGATACTTTCTAAGTTTACTTGCTTTCCAAAAGATTAGATGTATCCAAATTGATTCCAATGAAGATAGCCAATCGTGTAGGTGATATATCCAACCAGGAAGCTGTCCATAATCCATATGAATCAAATCTTTGAACAAAATCTCACATCTGGATAAGTCTTCATCTTGTTCTCACATTCAGACTTTGCCACTAAAATCTAGAAGTCTTCAGACTTTGACACGCGAGTCTGGCACTCTTCAGACTTTGACTCATAAGTCTATCAATCTTTAGACTTTGAATAAGTTTTGTCAACTTCAAAACATTAATGAAGTTTTCTCCAACAATATCCCCCTTTCTGAAGGCGACAAAACTTCTCTGTAGATTTAAGGACTTATAACCTACAAAACAACACTTTAGCAATACTTGATATCTTATAAAAAAATTATCTAGAATATGGATAGCATGGATTCTACAACCATAGGAAAACATATTAATCTTGATAAATTGGACAAATATCAAGATTTAAACATTCTCATCCAATATAAGTGTTAATAAAAAAAAGTGTCAGTCAAACAGAATCAAAATCATCAAAATCAAGGTTTAAATATGCACATTATCCCCTTTTTTGGCAGCAGCAAAAAGTGGAGAAGGCTAAAATAGACAAGAAATAGAAAGAATCAATGTTGGCATGGAATCCAAACTAGTTGGGAATCCCCCATTGACTGAATTGTCTCCTCCAGCTGTCGTACTGTCTCCTTCAGCCTCTCAACATCTTCAATCTTGGCAGTTTGTGAAACTTGCTAATTTAAAGCTTGAACGTGAATGTTGAGAGATTGTACCTTCTCATTGATAGAATCTAAAGTATATTGTAAAGTAGTGTGAAGCTTCTGGATCTCAAACTACATGCCAAATTGCTGTGCTTTTAACTCCAGAAAGATCTCGAGCAGCCTTTGAAAGTCTACAAGAGATTCAATTTGTGCATTAGCCTCAGCAAGTTGAATTTGTAGAGTGTTGAGAGATGAAGGAACATCAGCTTGTCTAACTCCATAACTCAGAGTAAATTCTTCAATGTTAGTTTCAAGAAGATGAGAAGCATAAACTTCTTCTAAATTAGCAAAAGATCGACTTATATCAGCACCTGCAAGAGGAGGACAAGAAGTACCCCTTTTCGCACGAGCTCCCCCTGTTTCAATGCCTACAGGTGGAGAAGGGAAAAATTCTTGTTCTGTTGCTATTCTTTCTCTTACTTGGCCACTCCTAGTTGCTTTTGAAGCCTCATATATGGCAATTATAACTACATATGAGTTAACATGACCCTCTTCCTCTATATCGTCCCATCCTGCTTCCTCTCTTCCCTTAGTCTTTTCTTTGTCTATTCTTTCTTCTTCTCTTTTCTCTATCTCTCCTCTCTCTCTCTCTCTCCCTCTCTCTGTGTTTTGGTTTCTCAAAACTCTGAAGATTCGTCAAGGCAGAGGTAGAAAATGGTAAGATCATCTCCGTCCTGCGGGATAAGTGATCTTCTCTTCTTGACTAGTTTTTTCAAAACTTCCTTACGTTTCCTCTTTCTGCCAACAGACTCTTCCATAGTTTGGCCATGGGATTCCTCCTTTAAGCACTTTATAGTCTTACTCAAATCTTTCAGCCTGATCTTCAAAACTATGTTCATTCCTATACCATAGGAGCAACAGTTCGAGAATGAAGAGAAGCTAGAAGCTGAATCTGAAAATGGCTAAACAACTTAGTGACCAATGCAAAATAAGGCAGTTGTCCCTAATTTTTCATAGTAGTCTTGTACATATGCATCAGGATAGTATGAGGGAGTGAAAATTCCATCCCATTGGCAATTGCAAACATGAGTCTGGCTTTAAATCTAGAGACATCTGTTTTGGAAGCAACCTGTGGTCTGATGCAGTTGATGGCAATTTTGTGCAGCAAAACATTTTAGGTTGTCAATGTGGAGTACGTGATGCCTCCTTTGGGTAATTTCTCCCTAGCAAGAAACCTTGTTGCGTGACCGACAGAGATATTAATTAGTTGGAAACTACTCCTCTCCACACCAATAATGTCAACCAATGTGTCAACATCCACCACATAATCTTGGTCACTCACAATGAACTTTAATCGATTTTTGGACCAATAAAAGACAAATTCGAGTAAAAATAGGCTGTCAACTTAGGATAAGCAACAATTGTCTTAGAGCAAAATTTCTCAAGTTGAAGGAAAGCCAATTTTTCCCTCAAATTCAACTTGATTGAATCTAAAAATTCAAAGTCGACATAATAAGAGTTCATCACCCCTTTTTTCAGCATTTGGGTGTAAACCCTTTTATCATCTTTAGAACGAAAAAGATTCGTTCCATCACCAGGCACTTCAGTAGCTATGCCCATCTTCAGTTGAAAATTCGAGAACATCTTCTCATCATCGTTCTTGCTTTCAGGCTAATTGTTAGAGCTATATCTAGGATCAATAGGAAAGTTACTAAATGCCTCATCTGTTGCGCCTTTCTTGGCTATTCCTAAATATTCCATTTCCCTAGAAATAAAGTTTTGTTTTTGTGTCCATGCTCTCAAAGAAAAATATAAATGAATGTCATCGGACTACCACTCCTTTTTAGAAAACCATAATGTTTGAACAGAACCTAGGGAGTCACGAGGAGAGGAATGATATCTTGTGCAACTTCCTTTTCCAATGGTTCAAGAGGAGGACTCTGAGAAGTGACCTTCAGGTTGCGCTGATGAGATGTCTGTGGAGAGTCTTCTTCAGTAAGATCAAAGTGTGTTTGCCCTTCAAGCACAATCCGAGGCCCCTTATTTGCCAGCCGCAATTATTTCCTTTGGTAAGACATGGTTGCTGACTAGGAGAATTTCACAGACAAGTTCAAGTGAAGAAATATGAAAACTTGTAGAGAAAGCTTAAAAGAAAACGTCGAGGAGTGAGTCTAGACTCTAGGGTTTTGAAGTGATGTGTTCAGAAGAAAAACTCAATGGTTTTTAAGAGGAGTAAAAAGATGTCATTTTAGATTAGTTTTTTAAAATGAAAATAATTACAATAATTATCACAAAATAGTAATTTCTAATAAATTGGGCAAGAGACTATTCAAATAATCAACTTTTTCATAAATAAAAATACCTGGATTTGATATATATTTAACTTGAGCTAGTGTGTATAAATTATGAGTCTTTCGAACTTTAGATTTTAAAGGAAATCTGAAGTAACGTCTAGAAATTTTGAGTCTGGCCAACTCCAGACTTTAAAAAATAAGATAAAAAATATTTATCTTGCTGCGAATAGATTCAAATCGATTTTTCTCCAGACGTTTTGTGAAGATATCCACCAGATGATTCTTTAAATCAATGAATTGAATCAAGATCTCCTTTTTCTGGGCATGATCCCTTAAAAATCGATGTTGAATTTGTATTTGCTTTGCCCTTTAAAGGATCTACTACTGTAACGACCTACTATCAGTGCCCAAGAACATAACATTAACATAAAGTGACGTGCCTTTAGGCTAAACTTAACATGCACACAGGTTGTTACAACCTAATAAGAGAATCAACTTTACATTGTCAAAGATCTCGCTCAATCAAAGTAGCGGAAGTAAATAATATTTAACACTTCATCACGACATCAACCCAACCCGTACATACCCTTGGAGCTGTACACGAAAACATTTAAAACGAGAAACGATGAGGGCTTTTATTATTCTCCGTAGAAGGATTTAAAAGACATTCAAGTCAAGTTTACAAAACTTTCCTTCTACCATATTACAACCACAAAACACATTAAACATCAAGGGACAACATCATCACAACTTTAACATGACCACCCTCCTCGACCATAAAATATACCAGCTCTCCACGACCACACTCCCATCACCTTCCAAGTCATAAAAAATGACGAGCGATAATGGTCCAAACCACTCAATCCCCGTCCAAAGATAATCAGCTCAGAAATTATAACGAGAAAGGCCATGGAAGGCTCTCGAATAAAAGACAAATACGGTCTTCACATGCTTGAACCTAGCACCAAGAAATCTTGAATGAACAAACTCGCATTCTTCGGTGTACATCTCGACAAACTTGCCATAGTACAAGGGTGGTCGAAGTGCCATAGCTAATCTAGAAAAATTATTAATCTAGGGAGTAAGCCACTACTTAACGAAGTAACACTCCAGCACATAAATCAAGATTATCACATGACCCATGCAATGCAAGAAACATGACATGTATTATCATCAGCACACGCATGCAAGTTTAATACCAAAACTTGCAAAAACCATGTCACGTGTCAAAATCACATTTTTCCGAAAACCATGCTCATCACAATACTCCTTCACTCCGAAGGCTTCCGGATCAAAATCCAGGCTAGCCGTCCGGAGGCATCGTGCACACTCATTCAAGAGGTCCGACCCTCGTTCATTCGAGGCATCCCCTAACTCCAAGGAGGAACATTCTCCACATCGTCTGACATCTTGCTATCGGATAAATCTGACCTATTCCTTTCATGTTTAGGCAACAGCAATCAGTCCGACCTGTCACGAGGGAGCTACTGGAACCTTGTCCAGGCATCTTCACTTTGAAGGCGTCACGGCTTACTTTGCACGGCAATCCGACCGGCTAGCATTGGCGTCACCTCAAGGTCCCAACCTACCATCATCCGAAGCATCCCAACTCTCAGGGGTATCATAATCATCACAACCACTTGCATCACATACACAATTTGGAGAACACTAGCGAGATCAAATGTCCGGCCTTACTGCACACGTCACATACCATGCCAACGCGGCTAAACATAAGATCAATGCAACCTAGATATTTTGAAATCTAGTGCATATTCATGTCTAAATCATACACGTCTCATACCATGTATGATTGAGGCATGCATATGGACATATGCAGCACTTAGGCTTTTCAAAAGTTCTACACGGCCTAGAAATGCATGATATCACACCACATAGAATGCATGCAAGACTAGATCAAAACACGGTCCGTTTATCACGTTTCCAAAACAAAAGAAAATCCTAGGAGATGAGGACTCTCCCACTTATGAACTACAGGTCACTTGCCTAAACCGATACCAACACGAGATGACAACGGCCTGTCTTGACGGTGAGGTCTCGGTCCAAGAGTTCCTAGCAAACCACAAACTAGAGATTAGACATACACTTAGAGAAGTTGATGAAAAGAAAGAGAGATGACGATGACTCGATTCACGAACGACGACGAGCGACGGAGGAGGACGACGGAGACGGCATACGATGACGGCACGGCGTGGACGACGATGATGGCGATGGTGGATGACGGCGACGGCGACGGCACGGTGTGGACTCGATTAGAACTCTCTCAAACTCTCTCAATCTTGGTGATTTAGTGACAAGAACAAAGGAAGAAGAGAGTTGAAGGAAATGGTGATCTTATAGACTCCATGGCTGCCTGATTGGTGATGACAAGTGGCGGTGCAAGACTCCTTTGCATGTGTTTTGATTGGAGGAGAATGGAGGCAAGAGAGATTGGTGTGGGTATAGGTGGTTCGGCCATTTGAGGGTTTCAAGCTTCAAGAAGAGATCTCTAGTCCTATCTTGTAAAGGCAAGAGCTTTTGGGGAAGATGATCTTGAGCTCCCAAGGTGCAATCATGGCTTCTCTTGTGTGCATGGATGACAAGTGTCATGGATTATCTAAACAAGATGAAGAGAAGTTGAAGAATGAAGATGGAGAGATGGTGATCGATGTGAGGAAGAGGAGAAGAGATGAAGGCATGCTTCAAGCTCCATTTCCCAAAGGCTTGTGATGAATGACATTCCAAGGCAAAGAAAACAAGGGGAAAGGACAAGAGGAAGAGGACGAAGGGAAGAGAATGGAGAGAGAGAGTGGTTCGGCCTTGGGGGAAATTAACATGCAAGACTACTCCAATTCTCAAGGCATGCAATCATGCTCTTGTAGATAATGCTTGGATCAAGAATAATAGAAAAGAGAGAAGATAAGAGAGCAAGAGGAAGGAGGAAAGGTGTTCGGCCAAGGTGGCTTGGGGAAGGAGGAAATGTCTTCCCAAGGCATGCAATCATGTGATTCTTGTAATGATGGCTAGGTAAATGACATGAGGAAGAGACAAAACCAAGAGACAATAGTGAATGTGGATGGCTTGAGGGGAAATACGGGGTTTCGGCCAAGCTTCTCTTTTTCCAAAAGAGACAATCATGGTTTATGGATAATCAAGCAAGTAAGGAAATTCTAAAAGAGATGGATAAGGAAGCAAGTGGATGGGGAATGGGCATTGGTTCATTCGACCAAGGGGAAGGAGATGTGTGCTCCTCAAGTTTCATGTTTCCAAGAGATCAAATCATTACACTTGGAATCTATATGAGACAAGAGAGTAAAACAAGAGAGAATGATGAGGGAGGGGTGAATTTTGGCCAAATGAAATAGAATAGGATGAGGTGTGTGCTAGCATGTGTGACAAGTGTCAAGACTTAATAAAATAAGAGATAAGGTTGAATGATGACTAAGATTCCTTGAATAAAATATATACATATAGGACAAGACTAAGACAAAATATCATGATTACTAAGATTAAATAATGGTTCTTTTCAAATAATAGATTTTCTTTCCTTTGCAAGTAGTATAGGATTTCTTAAAGCTTTCAATTCTTTCCTTTAAATCATTTGAAGTGGCCGAATAACAAGAAAGAGGGGATAGATGGACGTTCGGCCGTGGTGGAGAATAGAAAAGAAACAAAGGCTAATGAGGAATTAACATTATCAAGAAGGAATCTAATGATGATGTTTAGGATAAGGTGGAATGATGTGATTCTTATCACATAGAACAAGCACAAAGAGACAAGGGGAATAGGACGGAATAGCATGATGAATAAGGTTTTAGAATTAAAATAATGATTTCCTAAGTAAGGATCACTTATGAGAGTTATCCGTTTCTCATTGGTTGTCATAAGAGACAAAATAGAAAGAAGAGATAGGAAAAGAGTGAGATAGGCGCACGGCTAGGGGTTGTAGGGTCAGTCAATCGGTCTTGGTGTCGTCTCAACTCGTCTCATTCTATCAGTTAAAATCCAATTGGGTAGTCTCGGGGTCAATACGTGTAAAATCGGACTTCTAAAGTATTAATCGAGAAATCAATTCTAAATAATTTGGTCTAATCACGTAACTAATAAAATATCGTACTCAACCATAAAAATATATTTTTTTTGAAGAAAATAGTTTAGAAAGACTTCACCGCAGTTTAGGAATTTAATTCCTTAAGAGATGGATGGACAGAGCTTAGGGCGAAGGCGGATCACGACGAGTTCTTCCAGTCTTCTTCCATAATCACAATTCCTTCCAATCCATTTCCTTGGTTTGTTACAACTGTCTATTTCATGGCTTGCTCAAACTGACTAATTTCTCCAGTCTTGAATGTCACGTATATCATGTGAGTCCTTCAAAATTCAAGATGTCACAACTGCGATCACCTAGAGGGGGTAAATAGGTAATTTTAAAAACTTTTGCGAAAGTATAAAATACACAGCGTGTGAAGCGTGATATATGAGTGAAATAACAAGAGCTACAAGCACAATTAGAGAGTTAAGAGAGAGGAGATCAAGACACATAGTTTATAGTAGTTCGACTTAGCTCAAGCCTACGTCTACTCTCTTGGGCTGACAGCCTATCGGCTGGATTCCACTATGAATCAAAAGAGTTACAGTTCAGTTCCAAGACTTCACAGAGTCTTCTGCTCTCACAAAGCAAGTATGTATCACACTCTTTTGTTTACAATGTAAGCTCACAATAATGAACAGCTCTAAACTTTGGAATTATACTATTGTCAGCATCTCTTGAAAGACTTGTAATATCTCCCTTATATACTCTTTCATGCCAAAATGACCGTTGGCACCATCCAAAGGAATTCTTCTAATCAACCCGTTGGACAGAATTAATCAAGGAAATCTCGAGCAATCTTCATATTGTGATAAGAGCCCGTCAATCCTGGTTGCCCATACAATCAAGATCTTGGTTTCCATAAGTGAATACTTGCCACATTTACACGATCTTCAGAGAATCCAGTATGCTAATAATAATCTTCATAATCTTTGATGGGAATAATCAATCTTGTTAATCAACCAATAAGTTGTATGAAATCCATGAGCATCAATGTCGTAAGAATACCATCTTACTCAAACAGTCGTCATAATTCGACTTCAGTTCCTAATCCCCCTGTTAATCTACCAATAAGCTGTCTGAAATCCACGGTGTCTGCTACCTCCAAACGATACTCTATCTAGCATCTCCAGATGTTACTTTGTATGGCCTCTAATACAATGTCTGGCCTATCTAGACGATACAATATCTGGTATCTCCAGACAATAGAATGTCTGGCCACGACTTTTGCATTTGACTTCAATTCGAGTCACTAAGTTTTGTCATCTTGTCATAGAGTTTTGTCATCTTTAAAATAATAATAGAGTTTCCTCTAACAATCTCCCCCTTTTTGATGATGACAAAACGATCCTGAAGATTTTGGAGATATATTCTACAACATAAAATGCCGGCCATGCAATATCTCTTAAGTGAGATAAAACTAACTAGCAGATATAAGACTTTATATTTCAGGTATTTTTAGCAGTATAAAGAAATATGCATCCACAAGACAAAAGTTAGTCTTGACAAATCATAATCGAGCTTTAGAGAAATAACACCCCTATCAACCATTCAGATCACAAAATCATCATTACAATCAGACACATCCAATCATCATCGCAATTCATCCATCCATTCATAAAAAAAATCCAAGCTATCCAAAACAAAACTATCCAAACAGTCAAACCAAAACCAATTTAAAACAAACTCAAAGTCAAATTCTGCACTTTCTCCCCCTTTTTGTCATAATCAAAAAGTTTAAGAGGGAGAGGGAACTAGAACAAAGTGGAGATGATCTAACAACTGCACCGTCTGCTCCATCTTCTTGATTGACTGCTTAATCTCTTCAAGATTACCAATGTAGCAATCTCACCAAGCTTTTGCGAAAGCTACTGAAGTATAATGTCCTGCTGAGTCTGCACAAGTTGCATATGATCCAGTTTGATAGTCAAGGCTAACAACATATCCATGAGCGGTTGTAGTTGCGCAAGTGGAACATGGGGAACACTTGTTCCAGCAGTGGTAGTGGTTGGTGGAGTAACAGGAGGTGGACTAAACTCGGAAGATCCACCGTCTTTATTTGCTCCCCCTGTTTCAAAAGTTGGTGGCATATCCTCAGATAGGCCGACATCAATTCCTGCTCCCCCTGTTTCAAATGCTGATGAAACATCTTGTGGCATCATAGATGGACTATCCCTAACATCATGCCCATCTTTGTCACTCCCATCTTCCTTCTCCTTCTCAGAATTTCTTCTCACTCCTTCTTCCTCTGATTTTTCCTCCTCTACCTCCGCGAGAAAAATTTGTTCAACTAGTTCCTCATTCTAGGAACTATCCGAAGTGCTGAAAGACAGTCCAAGGGTGGTAGTCTCAACTCCTCCCACTGTGGGTGCAATTTCTTCTTCCTCATCCTCATCCTCGATGAGCAATTTGCGGCGCTGTTGAGTAGGTGCCTCTGCTATTGGCTCCTTACCTTTCCTTTTCCTGACAGATGATTTAACCATAACCTAACTTGCTGGAGTAGATTTGGAACTTGATCCAAAAGGCAAACCGGCCAACTTCATTTTAGCCACCGTCTTATGACCCATCAAAACAGATGCAAACTTAGTGACACTTAAGATATAGGGTATCTGTATTTGAAAGTGCTGAAAAATACGAGTTACCAGAGTTGCATACAATAATTTGGACCTAAGATAGTTTATTATAATCTTGTAGAGAATGACATGGGCAGCCGGCAGTTTCGAATAAGTAATCGGCCCGGCAAAAGACTGATCAGTGATGAGAAATTTAAGCACCTCCTTGTCAGATTCCTCAATAGGAATGAAATTGATCTTTATGGAACCCATAATGGCAGCCAAGTCATCCACATCAACCGTGACATTCCTGTCTGCAATAGAGAATTGTAGACTATGCTGATTTGGAAAAGAGAGATTGGAGTAAAAATATGTCGTAAGTTCAGGGTAAGCAGGGCTTGTGTCATCACAGAATTGATCAAGGCGGTTGTACTGCAGATGTTGGGCCTTAAATGTACCTTAATAGAGTCAAGGAATTTAAAATCTACAATACGAGGGCTCATACTCCTCGTTCCAACATCCGTGTATAAACCAACTTATGGTCTTTGGACCGAAAAAGCTTGTTTGCCTTCCCAGGAAAATCGGCCGCTATACCTTTCCGTGGTTGGAAGTTAATGAACATCTTCTCATCCTCATCCCTAGGCTCAAAATCGAATGAGGTATGAAATATGGGATCTACAGGAAAATTTTCTGTGCATGATCAGCCGTACCTGGTGGTGCACCATCGGCGTCCTCCATGTGTCATTGAAAATGTTGTTCATTTGTGAAATCATTTATCATAAAAAATTCTCGGAGCACTCCAACGGAAACCTTCTTCTCCTTTATTTTATGATAGAAGGGAAAGAGAAATTTAGGATTCTTTCTCTTCAACGAGACAACTTCATGGACTTGTTGTTCTTTAGATGGTGTGATCGAAGCCCCTTTGCTGGCTTCATATAGTTGGAGAGTCCTCCTCTGTCAAATCATAGTGAGTTGGTCCAGCACTTCCTTGTTCGAATTTCTTCGAAGCAAGTCTTGAGGATTTCTTGGGAGGAGACATTGTTGCAGTCGAGGAAACCTTCTCTGTTTGTTCGAGCAAAATGTTGAAAACTTTTGGAAGAGAATACCAAGGAAGAGAACAATGTGCTAGGGTTTCAGAGAAGAAGCTTTTGAAGCGAAGAGGCAGAATCCCAAATGGTTATAGAATGAGAGAATGCCTTTCGAAATTCAAAAGAAACTAAATTTTGGAAAATAAGATTTCCAAAAACAACGATTCAGTCAATCACTCAAGGAATGCATATTTCACACAACGATTCAAATAGGCAATTAAATATGCATAAAATAACGAACATACCTCAACATGCTAAAAATAAAGATACATGTTACCTTACGAAAAAGTGACGAGAAAATTTTATATCATAAGCTCCTGAATCATAGGATATCATAGACGAAAGCAATTCAAGAGTTGGACCGTTTGAGACGTTGTAAGATTTGAGACATTGTAACGTCTAAGACGATGTAAGATCTGAGACATTGTAACATCTGAGACGATGTAACGTCTGGAGCATGGTATTATCTAAGACATAGTAAGATCTAAACTTCAGTAATCAGGGGATAAGATGTTCAGCTTGTTCCGTATAAATTCGAAAGAACTCTTGTCCAAGGCCTTTGTGAAGATGTCTGCTAGCTGATTTTTAGAATCAATGAAAGTAACTCTTTTATCCTTTTTCTCCACATGATCTCGTATGAAATGATGTTGAATTTCAATATGCTTGCCTCTGGAGTGCAAAATTGAATTTTTGGTTAAATCCATAGCATTGGTACTATCACACCTGATTTCTATGCATGACTTTGGAATCTTGAAATCACGCAGTTGTTGCTTCATCCATAATATTTGGGAACAACAACTTCCAAGAGCAACATACTCTGACTCTGCTATTGATAAAGCAACCGTGTGTTGTTTCCTTGACAACCAAGATATAAGTCGTTCACCAAGTAGCTCATAAGTACCTGAAGTACTCTTTCTATTTAATTTGCAGCCTGTTAGATCAGCATCAGAATATCCAAGTAGTGTGAAGTCTCCATCCTTTGGATACCATAATCCAAACTTTGAAGTTGTTGCCACATACTTTATCATTCGCTTAATAGCACTGAGATGTGACTCTTTAGGATTTGATTGATATCTTGCACATAAACATAGACTAAATAAAATGTCAAGTCTAGATGCTATATAACTATAAAAGAGATCCCATCATACTCCTGTATAGTCTCTGATCAACTTGTTTTCCATCAATATCTTTGTCAAGCTTCAAGGTGCTTAACATGGGCGTCCCTGTCTTCTTGCAATTGTCCAAGCCAAACTTTGACATAATCTCTTTTGCATACTTCCCTTGATGAATGAATATGCCTTCTTCTGATTGTTTGACTTGTAATCCAAGGAAGAATGTCAATTCTCCCATCATATTCATCTCAAATGCATCTTGCATAGCTTTGGAAAATTTTTTGCAGATAGTTTCATTTGAAGAACCAAAGATAATATCATCAACATATATTTGTACTAAGAGAAAATCTTTGCCTTATGTTAGAGGAAGATCTATCGATGATTTTGAAGATGACAAAACTCTATACAAAGCTCTATGTTGAGAGGACAAAACTCTGTGATTTGACTTGAAGTCAAGTGTTTAGTCACAGCCAGATCTTTATCATCTAGAGAGTTGACAGATCTTTATGATCTAGAAGGGACCAGATCTTTATCATCTGGAGAGATGTCAAACTTGTATAGTCTGGAGGTATTCAGATCTTTAACATCTGAAGGTTCTCAGATCTTTAACATCTGAAGGTAGTCAGATCTTTAAGATCTGAACGTATCAGACACGTATCGTCTGGAAGGCGGATTTGGTAAAATTTGGATAGTCGGAATTATGACGACTATTTGAGTAAGAGCATATTCTTACAACTCTGATGCTCGTGGATTTTAGACAGCATATATGTGGATCAACAAGTTTGATTACTTCCAGAATATGAAGTTTATTATTGGCATTTTGGATTCTCTAAAGATCGGGTAAATGTGGCAAGTATTCACTTATTGAAACCAAGATCTTGATTGTATGAGCGACCAGGATTGACGGACTCTTGACACTATTTGAAGATTGCTTGATATATTCCTGATTCTGTCCAACGGGTTAACTGGAAGAATTCCTTTAGAAAGTGCCAACGGTCGTATCGGCATGAAGGAGTATTTAAGGGAGATATTTCAAGCTGTTTGACAGCATATGAGATTGACAAGAGTTAAATTCATAAGTTTAGAGCTGTCCATTTACTGGGCGCCTATTGTAAACAAAAGAGTGTTACATATACTTGCTGTGAGAGCATAAGACTTCGTGAAGTCTTAGAACTGATTTGTAACTTTTTTGATTCATAGTGGAATCCAGCCGATAGGCTGTTAATCCGAGAGAGTAGACGTAGGCTTGAGCTAAGCCGAACCACTATAAACCTTGTGTTCTGATCTTCTCTCTTAACTCTCTCTGTGTGTTTACTGTTCTTCACATATCACTCACATATCATCCTTCACACGCTCTGTTTTATATACTTCTGCAAAAGATTTTAAAATCACCTATTCATCCCTCTCTAGGTGATTGCACTTGATCTTTCAATTGGTATCAGAGCCTCGTGCTTGTTTTTGAAGTGTTTTACTTCTAAGCTAAAGATCTATGTCTAGTGTGTTTGTACCAGGAGTGATGGAAGGACATAACTTTTCCAGAGCACCTTACTTTGATGGAAAGGACTACAACATCTGGAAAAACAAAATGAGAGCATTTCTGAGATCAAAAGATCCACTGGAATGGGATGTTGTTGAAAGAGGAGTAAATCCAAAATCTACAACAAATTCAGAGAGAAATGTTGTAGAAGCTGGAGAGATGAATCAACCTGAACTCATCAGAAGACAACACATTGATGCTAAAGCTATTTATTCTTTATACTGTGCTTTGTCTTCTACAGAATATAATCGTATTTCTTCTTGTTCAACAGCTAAAGAAATATGGGAAAGGTTGAACATCACTTTTGAAGGAACTGACCGAGTCAAGGAGACAAGAATCAACATTCTACTTGGTCAATATGAAGCCTTCAAAATGAAACCTGGAGAAAGCATCTCTAATATATTCAGTCGCTTCACAGAGATTGTTAATGGTCTTGCATATCAAGATCAAATTATTTCTGGACCAATGAAAGTGAACAAGTTACTTCGTGGACTATCAAGTGAATGGGACCAAGTGAAAATCACTATCAGAAAGACACAGAGGATTCAACCTCTATCTGTTGATGAGCTAATTGGAACTCTCCAATCTTACGAAGTGGAAAGATCTTATGAACAATCAAACTTGAAAGGTAAGAGATCTATAGCTTTAAAATCTAATGAAGAAATTCATGTTGCAGGATCAAATGAGACTTTGGATGATGAAAATATGGCTCTTCTAATGAAGAAGTTCAAGAAATTGAACAACAGAGGAAGAAGATTCAATTCAAGAAATTCGAGCTCTCAAAATTTTCAGAGAAGACAACCTGAGCAAAATTTTCAAAGAAGACAGTCCAGACAAAACTTCCAGAACAGGCAGTCTTGGAACAAAGAATCCAACAATGAAGTAACGTGTTACAACTGCAGGCAGAAAGGACATATTAAACCCAACTATCCTTTATTGAAGCGAAGCAATGAGAGGAATGAAAAACATAAGAAAGCACTCAAAGCATAATCCTGAGTGATGCTAACAGTGATGATGGATTTGGGAACATCTACTTGATGGCACAATCAAATTTAAATTCAAAAACAAGTTTAGATTCAGACTGAGATCAAGATGATGAGGTCAGTAACCTTCAAATTCCAGTAAAAGTATCTAAGTATATTGACGAGTTATGCTCAAGTCTGGAATCTTCTCTAAAAAGAATTTCTGAGCTAAAGAAGGAGAACTTGAGACTTCAAAAGCAGGAAAATGTTTGATCTGAAAAATTTGAAAGCTTAAGTGAAAAACTAGCTGCTCCGAAGGAGAAGTCCAATTCTCTTGAGAAGCAGATTGTTTGTCTCAAAGTAGACTTTTCAAATCTTTCAAAGAAGTTTTCAAATGGTTCTAAAAAGCTTGATAAACTTCTTTCAATTCAAAGACTTTATTTTAATAAAGTCGATTTGGGTATGACCCCTGAAACTATTTTTTTGATTGATTTTCCAAAGGTGAAGGAAAGGCTTGAGCGAAAACCTTCAAAGACTATTTACAAAAATCATTTTCAAAAAGTTTTTGTAAAGCCTATTGGAAGACATTCTTTAAAGTGCTCCAACTACAATAGCTCAGAACATCTTGAAAGAGATTGTCCTTCGTTGAGAAGATCAGTAAGGAAAAATTGGTTGAACTTTGCTTATACTAACTATACTAGATCAAAGAAAGTCTGGGTACCAAAGAAAAAGTGAGTACTCTTCTTGTTAACAGGTTACCATCAAGAGCAAAACAAAATGGTACCTGGACAGTGGATGTTCAAGACACATGACAGGAGATTCGAGCTGCTTTGTTGAGTTAGTCAAAATAGAAGGAGGGAAAGTGTCTTTTCGAGGTAAAAGCAAAGGAAAGATAGTTGGTTGTGGAACTGTGCAAACTGGGAATCTGATTATCAAGGATGTTTCCTTGGTGAAATGTTTGAAGTACAATCTTATCAGTATTAGTCAGTTGTGTGATGTTCGTTACAAAATTCAGTTTCAAGAAGGTATATGGTATGGTTCTTGTAAGGAAACTTCACAATCATTCTCAGGTAAGCGTCATGGAAATATTTATCTACTTGATATAAATCCAGATAGTTCGTAGTGTCTGTTATCTGTTCAAGATGAGATAAATTTGTGGCATAGAAGACTTGGACATGCTAACATGAAACAGATTGCCAAGATCTCTTCCAAGAAGATTGTTTGTGGCCTTCCTAGATTGACTTTTCAAAAGAACAACACTTGTACATCCTGTGTGTTGGGAAAACAGGTCAGAAGTTCTTATAAGTTGATAAATCAAGTATCAACTGACCATGTTTTACAGCTATTTCACATGGACTTGTTCGGACCTACTCGAACTCAGAGTAAGAGGAAAGACTTATTGTCTAGTAATTGTTGATGACAATTCTCGGTTCACATGGGTTTATTTCCTGGCAAGTAAGTCAGATGCTATTTCTTACTTCTCCAATTTTGCCAAGAAAGTTCAAAATGAGAAAGGTTATACTATTTCATGAATTCGTACTAATCATGGAAGAGAATTTGAGAATCAAGACTTTGCCAAGTTTTGTGATGATAAGGGATTCAACATGTGTTCTCATCTCCTTGTACACCTAAACAAAATGGAGTTGTGGAAAGGAAGAACAGGTCATTACAGGAGATGGCCATAACTCTGCTTATAGAAAGTTACATACCTTCTCAATTCTGGGCTGAAGCTTTATCTACAGCATGTTACATTATCAACAGAGTTTACCTCAAGCCTATCCTTGAAAAGACACCTTATGAGATTTACAAGGATAAGAAACCAATTGTTTCCTACTTTCGTATTTTTGGTTGCAATTGTTTTATATTGAAGAATCCTAATGATAATGTTGGTAAGTTTGATATGAAGTCAGATGAAGGAATCTTCCTTAGATACTCCATGACAAGCAAAGCCTATAGAGTCTTTAACAAAAGGACTCAAACTATGGAGGAATCACTGAATGTCAGGTTTCATGAAGATACTCAACTATATTCACTTCAACCACATCTTGATATTCCAATTCACTCTCAAGACTTCTCAACCATGAATTCTCATGAGGAAGCTCAACAACTAGAAGATGAAACTCTATCAGCTGAGACCAGAAGAATTCTTCGTTCAAATTGGAGACATAAGTCCAGTCATCCAACTGAACTTATCATTGGTGATCTTAATGAAGGAGTTCGAACAAGAGTACAGAGACACGAAGAATCCAGTGCAGTAGCACTGATGTCTGAAGTTGAACCAAAAGGTATAGATGATACCCTACTTGATGAAAGTTGGACTGAGGCTATGCAGGATGAGCTTAGACAGTTTGCAATCAATGATGTTTGGGAGCTAGTCCTAAAACCAAAAGGAAAATCTATCATTGGAGCCAAATGGGTGTTTAGGAATAAATTGGATGAAGAAGGCAAAGTTGTCAGAAACAAAGCCAGACTGGTGGCAAAAGGATACTCTCAGCAATAAGGAATTGACTATGATGAAACTTATGCACCAGTAGCAAGGTTAGAAGCTATTCGATTATTGCATGCCTTTGCCTATTACAAAAATTTCATGTTGTTCCAAATGGATGTAAAAACTGCAAACCTGAATGGATTCATACAGGAGGAGTTGTATGTAAAGCAACCTCCTGGTTTTGAAGATCCGAAGAAGCCAGATCATGTGTACAAACTAAAGAAGGCACTCTATGGTCTGAAACAAGCTCCCAAAGCTTGGTACGAAAGGTTAAGTAAATTCTTACTTGAGAATGGCTTTGAGAAAGGCAAAGTAGATATAACTTTGTTTGTCAAGACTGAGGGCAAAGATTTTCTTTTGGTTCAAATATATGTTGATGATATCATCTTTGGTTCTCAAATGAAACACTTTGCAAGAACTTTTCAAAAGCAATGTAGAATGAGTTCGAAATGAGTATGATGGGAGAATTGACATTCTTCCTGGGCTTGCAAGTCAAACAATCAGAGGAAGGAATTTTCATTCACCAAGAGAAGTATGCCAAGGAGATAGTGTCAAAATTTGGCTTGGAAAATTGCAAGAAGACAGAGACGCCCATGTCAAGTACTTTGAAACTTGATGAAGACATCGATGGGAAACAAGTTGATCAGAGACTTTACAGGAGCATGATTGGATCTCTTTTATATCTAACAACATCTAGACCTGACATCTTGTTTAGTGTATGTCTATGTGCTAGATATCAATCCAATCCAAAAGAGTCGCATCTCAGTGCTGTGAAGAGAATTATAAAGTATGTGGCAACTACTTCAAAATTTGGATTATGGTATCCAAAAGATGGGGATTTCACTTACTCGGATATTCAGACGCTGATTTAGCAGGCTGTAAGCTAAACAGAAAGAGTACTTCAGGTACTTGTCAGCTACTTGGGGAACGACTTATCTCATGGTTATCAAGAAAGCAACACACCATTGCTCTTTCAACAGCAGAGTTAGAATACGTTGCTCTTGGAAGTTGCTGTTCACAGATTTTGTGGATGAAGCAACAACTGCGTGACTTCAAAATTTCGAGGTCATGTATTGAAATCAGGTATGATAGCACCAGTGTGATGGATTTAACTAAGAATCCTATCTTGCACTCTAGAGCAAAACATATTGAAATTCGACATCACTTTATACGGGATCATGTGGAGAAAAAGGATGTCAAAGTCACCTTCATTGATTCTAAGAATCAACTTGCAGATATCTTTACAAAGGCATTGGATAAGAATTCTTTCGAATTCATTCGGAGCAAGCTGAATATCTTATCCCCTGATAATTAAGCCTTAGATCTTATCTCAGTTCAGATTTTACATTGATCCAGATCTTACAACGTCCAGATCTTATGCTGCTTCAGATCTTATGATCTTCATATCTTACGACGTTCAGATCTTATAAATGTCTAAGACGGTCCAAGTCTTGATACACTGTCATCTATGATATCTTATGACTCAAGACTTTATTATATGAATTTTTCCCATCACAAGCTCATAAGGTAACCCGTATCTTTATTTTTAGTATGTTAAGGTATGATCGTTACATAATGCATATTTACTTGCCTCTTTGAAATGTTGCGTGATATATGCATCCCTTGATTGTTGAATCGTTGTCTTGAAAATTTTATTTTCCAAAAATACAGTTATCTTTTGAATTTCGAACGGCATTCTCTCACTTCTTAAATCGATTGGGATTTTGCCTCTTCGCTCAAAATCTCTTCGCTCTTCTAAAACCCTAGCAGTTTGTTTTCTCTTGTTTGGAAAACAAACAAGTTTAAAAGTACTTCTAACCTATTTTCCCAAAACACATGGAGTGCATAATTTAGATATGCCAGGTTGGGAAAACCACAAACAAGCTTCTTAGAAGAAATCTTGGCAATTTGCGTCATGTTAACATGACCAAGCTTTCGGTGCTAGAGACTTGCTTCATCTTGAATACATATAAGGCACTAAGAACTTTTTGGGTTTATATCTAGAAGATAAATATTCCCATGCCTTTGCCCAGTGAAAGATTGGGATAAGTCTTGACTCGTTCCAGAACAAATGCCTTCTTGGAAGTTCATTGTGAATCTAGTGTCGCAAAGCTAACTTATACTGAGTATATTGTTGTTCAAACCTTCCACCAAGGAAACATTGTTGATAGACAAGTTTCCAATTTTCCCAGTTCCACAACTTACAATTCTTCCTTTGTCGTTTCCTCCAAAAGAAACTTTTCCTCCATTTAGTCTAACGAGCTTTATAAAGTAGCTTGAATCTCTTGTCATATGCCTCGAACAACCATTATCCAAATACGATTTGATCTTTTTCTTGATAGTGACCTGTAATCATAAAGGAAACTCAAGTTTCTTTGGTACCTAGATTTTTTTGGGTCCAAGAGATTTGGTATTAAAGATGGTTTTTTCCCTGTGCTTCTTTCTCGAAGTGTTCTGAGCTATTACACTTTGAACATTTGATAGCACTTCGACCAACAATCAAACCTTTGAACACAATCTCACATTTGGATAAGTTTTCATTTTGTTCTCACATTCAGACTCTGCCACTAAAATCTGGAAGCCTTCAAACTCTGACACGTGATTTTGGCAATCTTTAGAATTTGACACATAAGTTTGTCAGTCTTTAGATTTTGACACATAAGTCTGTCAGTCTTCAGACTTTGACACGTAAGTCTGCCAATCTTCAGACTTTGACTAAGTTTTGTCAATTTCAAAATATTAAATAAGTTTTCCCTAACAAAGCAAAGCGTGGTCACGATAAGGCATGATTTAGAAAAACTGAGGATTATTAGTGGTACATTACCAACGAAGACGTTCGTGCAATATTTTCGTAACAAGGTGTTCAAGAGGCGACACTCAACAAAATATTTTGTTGAGGCTTTGATCGAAAGACATCTTAGTATTTTTAGATGTTCAAATTAAGTTAGTTAGTCAACACAATGAACATAAGTTGGTGAACTTCCAATTAGAGCACTGACCAACTTTCACGAGGATAAACCTCTTCAACATCGGTTCACGGCAAACTGTGGTCGCCTAAATAATAAGGGCTGGTAACACAAGGCTTCTCCCTTCTCCCATGTGTCGCTAGCCAAAGAACACTTGGCAAGAAGCCACTAGGTTCAATAGGTTAAGGCGGTGAAGAGAAGAAAAAACAGAAAACCCATGGTCGCCCTTCTTTCTCTTCTTCACCGAATTCCTTCGCGCGGGACACCATCCATTCTGCTTCTCTCTCTCCCTCTCAGCCTTGTTTCTTCCACCATTTTTTCTATTTGTTCTTCCCTGTTTGTGTGTGTCTTCTTCATCGACCCAAGGATTGTAAGAAATCTTAGTCCAGCTGGACAAACAGCCGACCCAATAGAGCAACTACGACACGCCTTGCTGTTATCAGCTTGCATCGTAGTGAAATTAGGCAAGTAGGCTTGGACAAGTCTTTAAACTCCTTGTATGGTCTTGGATGTGTGTTAAATGAGCTTCCTAGGTTGAATCAAGTCGCATTCTGGGTTTTGCAAGGAGAATAGATATGGTTGATGTACTTTTAGTTGGAATTGATTTTGAGACACATTCTATTTCATGCTTTTCTCCAGCAATATACACTAATAATTGGTGTTGGAGGTCTTGATGAAATTTGTTTCTCTTAAGTTTATCTACAACATAAATTAAAAATGGAATTTTCTAACACACAGTTCGTTCTCTTTTCTGAACAGTAGCCAAATTGAATTCAGAAATCTGATGTTGACCTCAGTCCTAATATTTACTTGTTCGAACTTGACAAGTAACGACTTTAACTTAGGTTTCCTCACGGAAGTTGTAGCTTATATTCAACGTTAAAACATGTTAAAATTCAGGTTCATACATTGTAATCTGGGCCACTTTGGATTGCTCTTGAGATTAATGTATTCTCTTAATGTGACCCTATTTTTCCAGTCAATTGGATACCCCTGTTTGATAACTTTGCTCAACAAATTAGTGGATGGTTTCTACATGAAAGTTGTTCATCTAGTTCTTATTTAATTTGTGTAAAATATCATGATTTGTGAACATTCGAATTTCCATGTATACATTAATGAACCGAGTGACTTCTACTGGATGCATGCTGGAATTGTTCTATTTTGCTCTTCAGATTACTGACCTAGGGATCTTGTGAGATAAATTCAATAAGTTGGCGATTGAATGAAAGATTGGACTCCTCTCCCTTATAAGACTAAGATTAATATCTTGGACAAGTTGGATAATTGAATTGTTGCATTAAGGTTATGTAAGTACATTGCATGTGTATGTGGTGCGTTCAAGATTGTTTGTTCACACGGTGCATTCAAACTTATGCATGCCATGTTCATGCAATTCATTTGAATGTGAAACATGGGCATGTGCTGTGATTGGTTGAGAAGTGAGAGATATTCCATGGATACAATCCACGACGCCCCTGTGTAGTAGGGATGCCTCGAATGAATTGACAGTTTGGTAGTTGAGGTGGAGACCATGATGCATTCGCGACGAGTTGCCATGAAAAGCAAGCCGCGAAGCATGTGGAGTAGAGATGCCTAGATTGGATTAGATCCGGGAGCTCACGTTACTGATTTAGACACGCATCTGTATACCGCTAATCGGAGGTGGATTTGGCCTCAGATTGTGGCAGTGGCAATCATGATGGTAGTGCAAGGTGTTAGCAGTTGCATGGTTTGAAATTTTAACATGAGCAATTGCATGTGGAAATTGTGGTTGTATTGCTTGCATCTACTTTGTGAGAGTCTGATCATGCATTCATGTGACATGCGCCATGTTGAGTTAGATGTATGCCGGTCTTATGTGTGTGGATGAATTTTGAGCTTGTGACATTCGGTCTTACCATGAAATCTGGAAAGTGTTTATAATACGTCAAGCTGGTTGAATGATACTTATGGTATGTTGATTGGTATTCATAGTTCATTGACAACATGGTAATGCATGGTATTTGCATAAGAATATAGATATTGATTAATGTATTACTTACTGGTTGTACATGTAACGCCTACTGTGGTCGAAACTAAATTCAATGCTTGCTGGTCGAGCATGTTATGCGTGCTATGGTTGAAGCGAATGCTGATACATGTGTGGGTGTGCAGTAGATTATAGATTTGTTCTCGTGTGAATGATTGTTTTACTTGCTAAGCGTATGCTTACCCCGTTGTGGGTTACAATTTTTAGAGAAAGTGTCTAGCTCCACAGAGGTCCACTAACTCGGTACGGGATAGTCAATGACTTATTTCATGAGTTCACCGAATTTCACCTCTCCTATAGCCCACACGAAAGGTTCATGTTAGCCGAGACAAGAATTAAGCTTAAGACAGACTTAGGTCGATAGGCGATTACGTACCGTTTTTATGCTGTCTATGCCCACTGCATGCATGGTTGGGTAGGTCCGCTATCGCTACCTGATCACTTCCTCGGTGTTGGCAGATCCGGTCCTAGCAACGACACATAGATGACCATGGACGGGGTTAGATGCTGGACTCTTGGGACCGTTGGCTATGTGGCATAAATTTTGATAACACTGATACCATGTACTGTACATTAGGAAGTTGTGAAAATATGTTTTACTTCCTAGCAAGAATTGGTTATGTGTCAATTAAGTAAATAAAGCCAACATTGATCGATAAATAAAGCCATCTAATTATTTAATTCCGCTGCGAAATAGACGTTAGATCCTGGGAAACTTAAATAGTAAAGCCACCAAAACAACTTCTTGCAATGCAAGACTAATATGGACAAGCGCCGGTATAAAATTGATCAATAAGTAAACAACTAGATACCTCGCCTAATTGGCAAGGTTGGTGCTTGTGGTAAGGTAGGATGGCGCCTTACACGCACAATAGTCGACAAGTCACGGAGGGCAATGACGTTGGGTCTTTGATGGCTGAACAATAGGCAGAAATGGAGGTGGACGAAACAGTTCTTCCAAAGCAATGTGAGGCAAGGAGTGGCATTAAATCGGCAGAATTAAAATATTTATGACTGATTTGGTCACTAAACAATAAA
Organism: Melaleuca alternifolia; assembly: GCA_019926035.1. Taxonomy (NCBI): domain Eukaryota; kingdom Viridiplantae; phylum Streptophyta; class Magnoliopsida; order Myrtales; family Myrtaceae; genus Melaleuca; species Melaleuca alternifolia. Next base: position 898,830 of record JAGKPW010002420.1, on the reverse strand, counting down.
TTTTGATTTTTTCAGTAATTTTTTACCACGACAATAGAATTTAAGTATTGCTATCACTATGACGAGACTGAGACAAACCAACTTGTTGCTACATATGATAGCCATTGGGTTTTCTCGACCTTGCCTAGTAATACTCAAGATTTATCACATGAATTGGAAACACGCTAACTGAAACATAATTAGTGGATGTATCATGATCATTTCAAACGAGAAATATGTTAGTAAACGTTTAATAAAACTGGTAAATCTTTGAAGGCATTCATGTAAATTGGTACATTCCACTCAAAAGAATATTCATAATTCACCATATATGGAGATAAGTTTGATGAGATCGGAAGAATAACTCACATTGTAAATTATCCATCAAATATTAAATTTCTTTCAATGATAGCATCTTTTTCATTTTAAAACCATAAACTGACTTTGTAAAATGCTAACAAGTTAGCAAATTTTAATTTTTATGTTATCTTTGAAGCGAAAGTTGTATGTTTGAATATCCATTGGTAAAGTTCAAATGTATGTTAATGTGCCTTTTGGTTAGTTAAATGATTTATTAGGTAAGTGATTTTTATCTCTTTTTTGAGTTCTAAAATCTCATGTTATAGCATTTAACATATTGGTGATGCACGAATTCATGACATTAGGAAATAAAGTAAAATAAAATTTTGGAGCACGTTATTAATGATGCACACGGATGTGACATCAAATAGCATTTTAATGTGAAAAAGTCATAAATCTATTGTATTTGTGTCAATTCATTCCATTAATTTTGTCATAATATTGATGATGATAACGTCATCCATCCTATGTGGTATGACTAGTGCAGATATAGAATTTTTTTATATTTTTTATGTTTACTTTTTAAAATTTTCTATTTTTTGTCATTTCTTTTCTTTTTTAAATTTTTAAGGTATGGCAAAATGCCATTGCCCATTAGCCAACGCTCGAAGATCCTTGGCAGATACACTAGGCAACGGCTTGCCAACCCTTGTCAATTGTTGGCAAGGGTTGCGGCCCTCACATGCAGTCGATGTGGTTGTGGGGCCTTAGCATGCCCTTAACATTAAAAGAAAACAAAACAAAAAAACAAAAAAATATTCAGGAAAATAAAATTACAAATTAAAAAAATTCCATGTTAACGTTAGTCATGCTACATAAGATGGTTGATGTCTACGTCATCAATATGTGGCCACAATTGGCCGATTGAGCTAAATTGTCCAAATCTAAAGATTTAAAACTAAATTGAAAAAGAGCAATAAATTTAAAACTTTTTTATAATTTCCTGCATTTCAATTGTTTGTTACCTTGTATCTTGGAAAACGATTTATGAGTTCACTTTAGAAATATGATTTATTGCTTCAATTGTCTTGATTAAATTTATGATGTTGTGGGATCCTACCAACGCATGCCCAGATCCATGGACTTAAGAGCCTTTCGACCAGCAGCTCCTTTATTCGTGATCTTACGTAGTTTGACTTTCCAAATATTTTGCAAGGATCAGGCGTCCAACCAGCTTAGGTTTCATCATTGCATTTCATAAATTACCCGAGCCTAAGATTCGAGAAGATCCTAGGGACCAAGGCGCTACTAGTTGAGGAGACTCGGCATGAAAAATTCGAGATGCTATTGTAGTGCACAACCTAAGGTGGAACTAAGTTTCGATAGAGAACGCAGGTTGTTTGTGCCTCGTCACCAGGTAGAATCGAGTTGGCAACTAGGGTATCATGGTCTAGTTTGAGCGCAAGGATCCCATGAATGGGACCAAAGGACAAGTTTTCTCGTGTTAGATCGCACCACGTGTGGCCTATTCACAAATTTTATATTATTGGAGATTCATTTCGCATATTTAAATCAATTATCATAATATTCTTATTTATAAAAATGTCATTTTATTTATGTTAGAGAAAACTATGTTCATGTTTTGAAGATGATAAAACTCAATAAAATCTGAAGATACTCAGACTCAAAATGATAAAGTTTGAAGATATTTAGACCCAGATGACAAAGTCTGAAGATAGTCAAACTCAAGTAGTAAAGTCTGAATACGGCCAGGCTCAAATATCAAAATTCAAGTGTTAGAGTCTGATGACTACCAGACTCAAGCGCCAAAGTCTAACGACTTCCAGACTGAATCAAATGTGGAAACTTAGATGTGATATCTTGTTTTGTTCCTTTTAAGGATTCATTTCCTATGACTCACGCATAGCTTCTTGGTTGGATACAAGATTGACCATCCTTATTGATTTTAATGCGATCGATCTTTCAAGAAGGCAAGTTAATTTGGAAGGTATCTACTTATGGAAACCAAGATCCTAATTATATGGGCAAACAGGATTGACTGACTCTCATCACGATCCTCAATTGACTCGATATCACCTTGATTGATTCTGTTTAACGGGTAGATTGGAAAAATTCCTTTGAAAAGTGCCAACGGTCATGAAGGCATGAAGGAGTATTTAAAGGACGCATCTCTAGTCATTCAGGGCACTAGTGTTATTGAGAGGAAAATTCCAAAGTTGGAGACTTACATTTCACTTATCATTTACTGAGCTAAAAATTGTATACATAAGAGATATTCATAGTATAGCTTCGTGAGAGTAGAGGATACTCTTCACTAAGAAGCTCTGAACAAGATTGTAGTTCTCTTTTGATCCATAGTAAAATCTAGTCAATCGGTTGTCAGTGTAGAAAAGTGGACCTAGGCTTGGACTAAGCCGAACCATTATAAACTATGTGTTCATTGTCTCTTCTCTGAACTTATTTATTTTGTTTATAGTGTTAATTGCTTTCATTTGAACTCATTTTATCATCATTCTTCTGACTTAGTTTTGAAAGAAAATTATTTTACTTAGTTCCACGAAAGTTTGTTTTTACACCTATTTACCCCCTCTAGGTGTCAATACTGGCACTATCAATTGGTATCAGAGCCTATGTTGCTTGTTTTTATTAAAGTGTTTTACTTCAGAGCTAAACGATCTATGGCTAGTATTATGGCTCCAGGTTTGATTGAGGAACAAAGCCAGACCAAACCACCTTACTTGAACGGGAAGGAATACAATGTGTGGAAGAATAAAATGAAGGCATTCCTAAGATCAAGAGATCCTCTAGAATGGGATGTAGTAGAGAAACAAATAAGTCCAAAAACTACATCAACCACGGGAAGAGAAGAAGCTGGCGAGATAACCAAGAGACAAGCTCTTGACGCAAAAGCCATCTATGCTTTATATTGTGCATTATCTCATACTAAACATAATAGAATCTTTTCATGTGAAATAGCTAAAAAAGTCTAGGATAGGCTACACATCACCTATGAAAGAACTGACCTAGTGAAAGGGACAAAGATTAACATATTACTCGGACAATATGAAGCCTTCAAAATGAATCCTAGAGAGTCCATCACTGACATGTTCAGTTGATTCACGAAAATTGTCAATGGTCTGGCTCATCAAGGCCAACCAATTTCTGGCCCAATGAAAGTTAACAAGTTGCTATGAGGAATTTTAAAAGTTTGGGACTATGTGAAGACTTCAAATAGAGAGACTCAAAGAATCATGCCTCTTTCTTTTGATGAGTTAGTAGGCACACTCCAATCGTATGAAGCAGAATAGTCAATGAGGAGGAAGATTCACAAGGTAAGAAATCAATTGCCTTGAAATCTAATGATGACTCTGATAACAGAAATTTAGATGATGATATGGATGATGAAAAGCTAGCACTCATGATCAAGAAATTCAGAAAGTTAAATAAAAAGGGAAGAAAATTCAACTGGAAGTAACAGAGTATGCAAAACTTCCAGAAGAAACCAGTAGAGGAAAATGAATCCAGTAAGGATGTAAATTGTTTCAAATGCGAAAAGAAAGGGCATATTCGACCCAACTGCCCTATGCTGAAGAGGAAGAAAGAAAGATCTGAGAAATTTAAAAAGGCCCTCAAAGCTAAGACTTGGAGTGATACTGAATGTTAAGAAAGTGAGGATGAGTATGCCAATATTTTTCTAATGGCACATTCAGACTCAGATTCAGAGACAAACTCAAACTTAGACTCATACTCTGATTAAGAAATTGAGGTTACTAACCTAAAAATCTCTATTTGTGACATCCTTAATTATGAAGGACTCACATGATATACGTGACACTCGAGACTGGAGGAATTAATTAGTTTGAGCAAGGCATGAAATAGACAGTTGGAACAAACCGAGGAAATGCATTGGAAGGAATTGTGATTATGGAAGCCCGGAAGAACCCGTCGTGATCCGCCTTTGCCCTGAGCTCTGTCCATCCATCTCCTAAGGAATTTTAAATTTCTAAATCGCGGTGAAGTCTTCCTAAACTATTTTCTTCGAAATATATAATTTTATGGGTGAGTTCGATATTTTATTAGTTAAGTGATTAGATCGAATTACTTAGAATTCATTCATCGATTAGTACTTTAGAAGTCCGATATTGCACGTGTTAACCTCGAGACCACTCATTTGAATTTTTAACTAATAGAATGAGATGAGTTGAGACGACACCGAGACCGATTGACCGACTCCGCAACACCCAAGCCGTGTGCCTATCCCTCTCTCTTTTCCTATCTCTTCCTTCTATTTTGTCTTTTATATCAACCAATGAGATATGGATAAGCCTTAGAAGTAATCATTGCTTAGGAGATCATTAGTTTGATTCTAAAACCTTAGTCATCATGCTATTCCGTCTTGTTCCCCTAGTCCTTTTGTGATTGTTTTATGTGATAAGAATCACATCATTCCACCTTATCCTAAACATCACCATTAGATTCCTTCTTGATAATGTTAATTCCTCATTTGTCCTTGTTTCTTTTCCCTTCCCCAAGGCTGAATGCCCATTTCCTCTCCTCCTCCTTGGGAATTTTATACAAGTTGCAAAAGAATGAAAATCTATTATTTGAAAAGAACTATTATTTAATCTTAGTAATGATGATATTTTGTCCTATAGTCTTGTCCTATATGTATGTATTTTATTCAAGGAATCTTAGTCATCATTTAACCTTATCCCTAATACTATCATTGCATTTCTCTTATTCTATTAGACCTTGACACTTGTTCCATATGCAAGCCCACACCTCATCCTACTCTCTTATATTGGCCGAATTTCACCCCTCCCTCATCATTCTCTCTTGTTTTATTCTCTTGTCCCATTTAGATTCTATCCTAGTCATCATGGAGGTGTGTAATGATTTGAGTTTCTTGGAAACTTGAAACTTGGAGAGCACTCCCTTTCCCCTTAGCCAAACCAATGCACACCCTCTCCTTCTTATCCTCTTCTTTTGGATTTTCCTTGTTTGTTTCATTATCCATTGAAGCATGATTATATTCTTAGAAATTGATGAAGCTTGGGCCGAACTCCTCCCCTGCCTTTGTCCTCTTCCTCTTGTTGTCTTGTGTTTGAATTTCATTCCAACTCATCATCACAAGAAAGCCATGATTATACTCCTTGCAAGTTGATTAAGCTTGGCCGAACACCCCTCCTCCTTCTTTCTCTCATCTTATATTCTCTCTTTCTATTATTCTTGGTTAATGCATTATCCACAAGACTATGATTGCTTACCTTGAGAATTGGAGAACCTTGCATGACAATTCCCCCCCCCCCAAGGCCGAACCATTTTCTTCCCTTCATCTCTTCCTCTTGTCTTTTTCCTCTTGTTCTCTTTGCCTTGGAATGTCATGATTTCAAGTCTTGGAAAATGGAGCTTGAAGCATGCATCTATTCTTCTTCTTCCTCACGCCGAAACACCATCTCCCATCTTCATTCTTCAACTTCTCTTCATCTTGTTTAGATAATCCATGACACTTGTCATCCATGCACACAAGAGAAGCCATGATTACACCTTGGGAGCTCAAGTTCATCTTCCCCAAGAGCTCTTGCTACAAGCCTCATTGTCCTCTTCTTGTTGTTCTTCATCTTGCCACACAAACTCACCAATGGAAGATCATCTAGGGCCATCATTTCTTCTTGAAGCTTGAACACCCTCAATGGCCGAACCACACATACCCACACCAATCTCTCTTGCCTCCATTCTCCTCCAATCAAAACACATGCAAAGGAGTCTTGCACCGCCACTTGTCATCACTAATCGAGCGGCCATGGAGTCTATAAGATCACCATTTCCTTCCACTCTCTTCTTCCTTTGTTCTTGTCCACTAAATCACCAAGATTGAGAGAGTTTGAGAGTGTTCTAGCCGAGAGACCGTCGTCGTACGCCGTGCCGTCCCCGTCGTCGTTGTCCACGCAGTGCCGCCGCCGTCGCTCGTCGTCGTTCGTGAGCCGAGTCATTGTCATCTCTCTCTTTTCATCAACTTCTCTAAGTGTATGTCTAATCTCTAGTTTGTGGTTTGTTAGGAACTCTTGGACCGAGACCTCATTGTCAAGCCGAGCCGTTGTAATCTCATGTTGGTACCGGTTTAGGCAAGTGACCTGTAGTTCATAAGTTAGGAGAGTCCTCATCTCCTAGAATTTTTCTTTTGTTTTTAAAATGTGAATAATGGACCGTGCTTTGATCTAGTCTTGCATGCATTCTATGTGGTGTGATATCATGCATTTCTAGGCCGTGTAGAACTTTTGAAAAGCCTAAGTGTTGCATATGTCCATATGCATGCCTTGATCGTACATGGTATGGGACGTGTATGATTTAGACATGAATATGCACTAGATTTCAAAATATATAGGTTACATTGATCTTATGTTTAGCCGCGTTGGCATGGTATGGGACGTGTGCAGCAAGGCCGGACATTTGATCTCACTAGTGTTCTTGAGATTGTGTATGTGATGCATGTGGTTGTGATGATCATGACACCCCTGGGAGTTGGGATGCTTTGGATGATGGTAGGTTGGGACTTGAGGTGTCGCCAATGCTAGCCAGACGAATTGCCGTGCAAAGTAAGCCGCGACGCCTTCGGAGTGGAGATGCCTAGACAGGGTTCTAGTAGCTCCCTTGTGACAAGTCGGACTAATTGTTGTTGCCTAAACATGAAAGGAATTGGTCAGATTTATCCGATAGCAAGATGTCAGACGATGTGGAGAATGTTCCTCCTTGGAGTAGGGGATGCCTCGGATGAACGAGGGTCGGATCTCTTGAATGAGTTGTGTGCGATGCCTCCGGACGGGTAGCCTGGATTTTGATATGGAAACCTTCGGAGTGAAGGAGTATTGTGATGAGCATGGTTTTCGGAAAAATGTGATTTTGACACGTGACATCGTTTTTGCAGGTTTCGATATTAAACTTGCATGTGTGTGCTGATGATGATACATGTCATGTTGCTTGCATTGCATGGGTCATGTGATAATATTGATTTATGTGCTAGAGTGTTACTTCGCTAAGTAGTGGCTTACTCCCTAGATTAACAATTTTTCCAGATTAGCTATGGCACTTCGACCACCCTTGTACTATGGCGAGTTTGTCTAGATGTACACCGAGGAACACGAGTTTGTTCATTCAAGATATCTTGGTGCTAGGTTCAAGCGTGTGAAGACCGTACTTGTCTTTTATTCGGGAGCCTTCCATGGCCTTTCTCGTTATAATTTCCGAGCTGATTATCTTTGGACGGGGATTGAGTGGTTTGGTCCATTATCCCCCGTTATTTTTGATGACTTGGAAGGCAAAGGGGGTGTGGTCGTGGAGAGCTAGCATGTTTTATGGTCGAGGAGGGTGGTCATGTTAAAGTTGTGATGATGTTATCTTTTGATGTTTGATGTGTTTTGGGTTGTAAGATGTTTGTAAAGAAGGAAAGTTTTGTAACTTGACAAGTATGTCTTTTAAATACTTCTATGGAGAATAATAAAAGCCCTCCTTGTTTCTCATTTTTAATGTTTTCGTGTACAACTCCAAGGGTAAAGTACGGGATGGGTTGATGTCGTGATGAAGTGTTAAATATTATTTACTTCCGCTACTCTAATAGAGTGAGATCTTTAATGATGTAAAGTTGATTCACTTATTAGGTTGTAACGACCCGTGTGCATGTTAAGTCCGGCCTAAAGGCACGTCACTTTATGTTAACATCATGTTCTCGAGCATCGATAGTAGGTCGTTACACTGTTAAAGTTTCCAAGTATATAGATGAACTTTGTGTTAGTCTTAAAAGTTCTTTCAAAAGAATTTATGAGCTAAAGAAGGAGAATTCCAAAATCAAACAACATGAGTTGAGTTCGAAAGAAAAATTTGAGATTCTTGACAAAATTTTTTATTTGAAAGAGAATTCCGATTCCATTGCAAAAGAAAATGTTATATTAAAAATGATATTTCGAATATTTAAAAATGGTTTACCTATGGATCAGAAAAGTTAGACAAAATTCTTTCAATACAAAGACCTTATTTCAATAAATCTAGATTAGGTATGACTCTTGAAACAAGTTCTTTAATTGACTTTCCCAAAGTGAATGAGAGACTTGAGCAAAGACCTTCAAAGGCTTTTTATAAAAGTCATTTTCAAAAGAATTTTGTTAGACCTGTTGGTAGGAGTTCTCTTAGATGTTCCAAGTGCAATAGCTCATATCATTTTAAGAATAATTATCCTAAGGTTTGGACACCTATTAAAAGGAACTGGGCAAAGTCTTTTTCCAATGCTAACTCTCTTGGACCCAAGAAAATTTAAATACCAAAGAAACCTTGAGTTATCTTTTTTTGCAGGTTACTATGAAGAATAAAATCAAATGGTATTTGGAAAGTGGCTGCTCAAGACACATGACTTGAGACTCAAGTTGCTTCACAAAGTTCGTTAAGCTTAATTGAGGAAAAGTTTCCTTTAGAGGAAAAAACAAAGGAAGAATTATAGGCTGTGGTACTGTGAAAATCGGAAGTCTGACCATTAACAACATTTCCTTGGTGGAAGGTTTGAACTAAAATCTTCTGAGTATTAGTCAACTATTTGACACTGGATTCAAGATAAATTTCAAGAAGATATATGTTTTGGAATGAGTCAAGACTCTACTCAATCTTTCACTAGACGAAGGCATAGAAATATTTATCTTCTGAATATAATCCCAAAAATTTCTCAATGCCTCATATCCATTCAAGAAGAAGCAAATCTCTAGCATTGAAAGCTTGGACAAGTGAATATGAAATAAATTGCCAAGATTTCTTCCAAAAAAGTTGTTCATGGTCTTCTCAGCTTGTCATATAAAAAGACCGATCTATGCACTCCATGTGTTCTAGGAAAACAGGTTAGAAGTACTTTCAAGTCTATAAAACAAGTTTCTACTAATCAAGTTTTGCAGCTTCTACACATGGACCTCTTTTGACCAACTATAACTCAAAGCATTGGTGGAAAGAAGTATTGCCTAGTAATCGTGGATGGTTACTTTCATTTTACTTGGGTGTGTTTCTTGGCAAGTAAGTCTAAAGCTTTCTCTCATTTTTCAAAGTTTGCAAAGAAGGTCTACAATGAAAAAGGCGATAATATCTCAAGCATACAAACTAGCCATGGAGTGAGTTTGAGAATCAAGACTTTGCAAAATTCTGTGATGAACCTGGTTTCCAGCATGTTTTCTCTTCTCCATATACTCCAAAACAAAATGGGGTTGTGGAAAGAAAGAATAGATCCTTACAGGAGATGGCTAGAACCCTCATGATTGAGAGCAATATTTCCTCTCGGTTTTGGGCTGAAGTAGTTTCAACAGCATGCTATATCATTAACAAAGTGTTTTTAAGGCCTATCTTAGAGAAAATTACATATGAAGTATACAAAGGAAAGAAGCCAAATGTTTCTTACTTTCATATATTTGGATGCAAATACTTTATCCTTAAGAATGCAAATGATCAAGTTGGTAAGTTTGATGAAAGATCAGATGACGGAATATTCCTTGGCTACTCAACTATAAATAAGGCATATAAAGTCTTTAACAAAAAGATTCAGTCTGTAGAAGAGTCCATAATCATCAAATTCTAGGAGAATGTACAAAATTAGCATAATCAGACTCAACATGAAGAGTCTCAACTTATTACAGACTTAACAAAGTCTGACTCCCCTAAAGAAACTCAGATTCCTAGAGATCCGCAACAAGCAAACCAAGAAAATTTAACCCAAATAAGGGGTGCACAAATTTCAAAATGGAAGCATAAGTCAAGTCATCCCTTAGAACTCATCATTGGTAAAATTAATGAAGGAATTCGTACCAGATCCAAAAGGAGATAGAAGAGTCTAGTGCTCTAGCACTCGTTTATAAATTTGAACCAAAGAGTGTAGATGAAGCTTTGTCTAATGAGAGTTGGATTGAAGCTATGCATGAAGAACTCATACAATTCACCATCAATGATGTTTGGGAGCTAATTCCAAAACCCAAAGGAAAGTCCATAATTGGAGCAAAATGGGTTTTCAAAAACAAGATGGATGAGCAAGGAAAGTGGTCAGAAATAAAGCAAGACTTGTGGCCTAAGGATACACACAATAAAAATGGATAGACTATGATGAGACCTATACATCAATGGTGAGGTTGGAAGCTATTAGATTATGACTTGTTTTTGCTTGCTATAAAAATTTCAGGTTATTCTAAATGGACATCAAGAGTGCATTCTTAAATGGATTCATCCAAGAGGAAGTCTATATGGAACAACCCTAAGATTTGAAGATCCAAGAAAACTAGACTCGGTCTTCAAACTGAAAAAGGCCTTATATGGACTAAAGCAAGCATTTCAAGCCTAGTATGAAAAATTGAGTAAATTTCTTATTCAAAATGGTTTTGAGAAAGGTAAAGTGGATACAACTTTATTCATCAAGAAAGAAGGAAATGACTTTACACTTGTGCAAATATATGTGGATGATATTATCTTTGGATCACCAAATGAAATTTTGTGCATGATGGGTGAATTAACATTCTTTTTGGGATTGCAAGTCAAACAATCGAAGAAGGGTATTGTTATTTATCAAATGAAAAATGTAAAAGATCTCATCAAGAAGTTTGGAATGGAGAACTGCAAGAAAACTGAGACACCTATGTCAAGTTCCTTAACACTGGATAAAGATTAAAAAAAATGGAAGAAAATAGACCAAAAGCTCTACGGAAACATGATTGGTTCTCTTCTCTATCTTACAGCTTCTAGACCTGACATATTGTTTAGTGTTTGCTTGAGTGCTAAATTTCAGTCTGATCCTAGAGAATCTCACTTAAGTGCCATTAAGCGTATCATCAAATATGTTGATACTACTCGAAAGCTTGGTCTATGGTATTCAAAAGAAGAATATTTTAATCTTCTCGGATATTTGGATGTCGACTACATTGGTTGTAGAGTTAATAGAAAATGCACTTTAGGCACTTGTCAATTACTAGGAAGTATGTTGGTATCTTGGTTCTCAATAAAGTAGAATATTATCGCTCTATCAACAACAGAAAGCAGAGTATGTGACTCTTGAGAGTTGTTGTTCTCAAATTATGTGGTTAAGACAACAACTAAGATACTATGGGATTGAAGAATCGTGCACAAAAATCAGGTGTGACAACACTAGCATAACAGATCTCACCAAGAATCCAGTTCTTTACTCAAGGGCAAAATACATTGAAATTCGATATCATTTTATAAGAGATCATGTTCAGAACAAGGAGATTTTGATTGAGTTTATTGATTCAAAGAATCAGCTAGCGGATATCCTTACAAAGCCTTTGGAGAAAAGCTCATTTGAATCTATTCGCAGTAGGCTAAATATTATCTCTCATACACTTTTAAAGCCTGGAGTTGATCAGACTTAGAGTCGTCGAACTCAAATATTTCCAGATTCAGAAATTTTCTGACTCGGAAATTTCTAGACTCAGAGTCACTAGACGTACAAATTCTAGATTTGAAATTTTCAAACACTACATCACATTTTACGATTCCAAGTATTTATATTTGCATAAGAATGAAAAGGTATGAATATTTTTCGCATTGCCGCTTGAATTATTTGAATCGTTGCTTACTTGATTTATTTTTAGAAATTATAATTATGAGATGATTTTTTTGGAGTTAGTTTCCTTTTCTAAATTTAACAAGACATCGTTTCCTCTTTATAAAATCAACGATGTTCTCTTCTGATTCCACTGTTTGAAAACCCTTACTTTCGTACTCTCTCCTCCAGTTTTCTTACAAGTATTCTTTGCAAGTTCTTGTTTTCTTCTTTGAACTTGTCTAAAAATCATCCTAGACTACAAAAATGTCTCCTCCAAGAAAGTCTTCCAGGATTGCAGACATAGGATCTCGAAAGGCAACTGAAAGGCCAACACACTTCGATCTCACTAAAGAGGATTCTCCTTCACTGGATCCAAATGTTGAAACGGGAGGAAACTAAGGAAGGTGAGACACCAATCACACCTCTATGAACCTTAACTCCCAAGGTACTGTTTCACCATTATAGTCTTCTCAAGCAAGGTGGGTTCTATAAATAAGAGAGCGAGGATTTAGGAATGAGATAGTCTTTTCAAAGGAGATGGAACGATTAGGTATGGAGATAGGGGGAGTTAGTGGGATAGCAGGACCGTCTTCTCTTCATGCTACTAGTCCACCTCCTTCTAACTTTGCTGCACCTACTATAAGTAGTGACACCAGACAAGCTGATGTTTCTCCATTTCTCCAAACTCAACACACTTCATTTGCTGAGGCTAGTGTTCAAATTGAACAGCCTGCAAACCTTCAACAATTGTTGACACTCTGGATTTAAAAGCTCAACACTCTACAATGCAATTTGAGATCATCCAATTCCTTAATGTCCACACTAATGTTTAGGCCTTCCACACAAATGTTCAAGCCTTGCATACACATGTTCAATCTTTGGCTCAACAAGTTCCCCATAATGCAACCATTGCTAATGTTGAGCAATTGAGACAAACAACGAGATAGTTCGAGTTCCCCACAATCCTTAATTTTTTTCCTTCTCTATTTTTTTATGACAAAAAGGGGAGAGTTTGGTTGTTTTTTATTTTAATGATTTTGATGATCTTTTAATGACTTTAAATTTTCATGAACTTTGGATTGACCTTTATGCTTTGAATTGATCATCCGCATGAATCAAAGACTCGAGTTTATTCAAACAAGAATCTTTGTGGTGATGAATGACTAATTATCTTATTTGTCCAAACTAACATGTCTTTCTATGGATGCAGATTTGATGACCTAATTTAAGACATTTATGCATTGCTAGAGTTTTATTTTGCAGGATATAAGCTTTTAGATCTGCAGGGTGGTTTGTTATCATAAAAAAGGGGGGAGATTGTTAGAGAAACTATGTTCATGTTTTGAAGATGACAAAACTCGGTAAAGTTTGAAGACAGTCAGACTCAAATGATAAGATTTGAAGACAACCAAACTCAAGTATTAGACTCAAGTAGTAAAAATCTAAAGACGGCCAGACTCAAATATCAGAATTCAAGTGTCAGAGTCTAATGACTACCAGACTCAAGCGCTAAAGTCTAACAACTTCCAGAATGAATCAAATAAGGAAACTTAGATGCGATATCTTGTTTTATTCCTTTTGAAGATTCATTTCCTATGACTCACAGACAGCTTCCTGGTTGGACTGGTTGGATACAAGATTGACAATCCTTATTGATTTTGATGCAATCGATCTTTCAAGAAGGCAAGTAGATTTGGAAGGTATCTACTTATGGAAACCAAGATCCTAATTGTATGGGCGAACATGATTGACGGACTCTCATTACAATCCGCAATTGACTCGAGATCTCCTTGATTGATTCTGTCCAAAGGGTAGATTGGAAGAATTTCCTTGGAAAGTGTCAGTGGTCATGAAGGCATGAATGAGTAATTAAAGGATTCCTCTCTAGTCATTTGGGGCACTGTTATTGAGAGGAAAATTCCAAAGTCCGAGATTTACATTTCACTTGTCATTTACTGAGCTAAAAAATTGTATATAGAAGAAAGATTCATAGTATAGTTTCGTGAGAGCAGAGGATATTCTTCACTAAAAACCTTTGAACAAGATTGTCATTCTCTTTTGATTTATAGTGAAATCCAGCCAATCGGCTGTCAGCGTGGAAGAATGGACGTAGACTTGGACTAAGCCGAACCACTATAAACTCTGTGTTCATTCTTTCTTCTCTGAACTTATTTATTTTGTTTACAATGTTACTTGCTTTCAACTGAACTCATTCTATCATAGTTCTGCTAATTTGTTTCGAAAGAAAATCATTTTACTTAGTTCTGCGAAAGTTTGTTTTTACACCTATTCCCCACTCTAGGTGTCAATACTAGCACTATCACTTTCCAAGAACATCCATTTTCCATCTCTTCAATTCTCATACCCATCACAAGCACCCATAAGCAATTAAAATCCAAACAAGCGAACCGGTCCGAATGAGTTTATAATAAGAGATGATTTAATCTTTATAACGTGGAGTTTCGATAAAGAGGCATGTGAAATTGTTTGTGTAAGAGTAGAATTACGCGACATTATCCTGTAATTAGGCACTTTAAATTGCAATTGCAATTGGAATCGTCCATGCTCATTTGCCATCCCCAAATTACTGCCCCCCTTCTGCGAAATTTGGGGTCAGAGAGCGCGGGAAAATTTGGCTCCATGCAATAAAGAGAGGAAGACTGCAGAATTAGGGCTTGCAGTGAACACGTTTGAAGAAGGAAGACAGGAAGGAAAAAAAGAAGCGAGAACTCGGTTGAATATGGATTCTTCAATGGGTTCGACCGGTGCAATCGATTTGACGGAGTCGGAACCGCCGGTGGATCTGAGCGGCAACGTGCACCTTCTCCCCTGCACCATCAAGTACGACGGGCCATGCGCCGTTTCTCAATACTTCAAGCCTAGAGCAACTGGTCTATATCTTCCTGCGAATCGAACCCGACCCTCCTCGTTTTCTTGACATTTTTCATGAGTGGCTCTGCGTCTGCGTCGATTGGGTGACTTCGATCTTGGTGTTGCATTCGCTTCCAGGAATGGAGGCCGATGGTTTGGCAGTGCAGGAGGCCTATTTCCGGGGGAGGAAGCTACAAGGCGCCGCCGTTCCGCTTCCTCGCGGATATTCCGGTAATTTGGTTGTTGTCGCCTTTTGATTTTGTCATTCTGTTGCACTTTTTTCTGTTTTATTTTAGAATTGCGAATGATTTATTTCTGGAGTTACCTTCTAGGGGTGTGTATATTCAGGTTGCTATAGTTGCCTACTGTTGATGTTTTTCTTGCTAATCCTCGCATTTTATGTGGTGCTCGCCTTACTTACATGTTGTCTGCAATCCCTTAGCATTACTCCCATATACTTTGCGGGGGTTGCATTATCTCGTGTTTCCATGCGGGGAACTCGTGAGCGTCATTTCTGATTTGGACATATCCCGCAAAGTTAACATTGACATATTCGCTCGGTGGAAGAGAGGAACAACCTGCTTCCTCAAAGTTGATCTGGATAAGTTCCATTAGAAGGGGTTTTGTTGTTTGTTTGTTTTTTATAATTTTGGAAGCAACCAGGTTTGGCATGTAATCGTTTGAGGATCTGCAATAGAGAAAGTATTCAAAATGCAGATGGATATGTTCTCTTTAAGGTGGCAGCAGAGTCATCAAACCATACGGTTTCACCATAGCCTGGGAAACCATCTATCTCATTTGGTTTTAGTTTTCCATGCGTTTTGTAGGTCAAAACTTGCAGCTATTGTTAGGATGATCTAGAGATAAAAACCTTTGAGCCTTTGGAAATTAGGGATACTTGTGTGCACACCTGCACACTAGTGTGGGGAGCGTGTGCATGTATTTACAGGTGGGTGGGAGGGTGTTTTCTTTTTGCTCTGAAAATTGTAAAGATTGGAGGATTTCAATTAGTTCATTTATGAGTCATGGGATACCAGTGGTGGGTTTTATGAAAATTTCTTATTTCTTCTCGTTTGATCTTTGTAATTATTTCTCTGTTAATTGCAAGTTTTTGGTGTCAAATCGTGGGTGTTCTTCAAGAGACATTTTTGCTTCCTGGTCTCTAGCCAACGTGAATCTTAATGACTTTGCTTAATCCAATTCTCTGTCTTCTGTTGTGAAAATTTTTTCCAGGCTTGAGAATTATTCACTTTCATTGCACTTGAACTTCTTTTGAATTTCTATTTTTGTAATTTGGCATTTGATTGTTTGGAGTCTAGGCAGTGCAACTCCTGAGGAGACTGAGAGGGTTTCAAGGGTTGGTTTTACTTTAGCTCTTAGAGTTTGAAATTAGACTTGTATTTAGTATTGATGGCCATGAATCCATGAAAACATAAAAATACTAATGGTGAATGTCACCTGAAAATTTCCATAATTTTCTTTTAATTTTGGGGTATATTTACATGTATGGTAAGAAAGTTCAATCAAGCACCCCTTGAAGTTATCATAATTGGGTGGTTATTGTCCAAGATCATTTGGTGAAGTTGGAGACTTCTCCACTGTTGCTTGCCTATGTTTCTGTCAAGTGCTTGAAGGAGATTTCACCTCAAGCTGGAAGGCTTCCATGTATATGGATTAAGGCTCTTCTTGTCAATATCCACCGACTTTATTGATGATATTTTTTGGCCAGATTAGTTCACTTTTAGAGATGTTCTGCAGCCGCTCCATTTGTGCTCTAGGTTCTATATCATTATTTCTTTTATAGTCAAAGGAAAAGAAGTATCTGAAGATACTTTGTACTGGATAGATGATCTTTGCATTGGCAAAGTGCAATTGTTTTGCACATGATCTTATTGCACAAGATTAAAAAGCACATCTAAGACTAAGACTGCAATGTTTTATCTAAACTTGTCATTGCTTTACATATGCATGTAATTTATGAGGCAGAAAGAGAATTTCTGATGGAATATGGAGGGAAAACTTCTTGCTTGCAGGTTTTGTCATAGGAAAGAAGACTTCTGGTGAAACAAGTGGTTCAGAAATCTCTGAAGGGAACCTGAACTTTTGGGAGACGAAAGCAAAATTTGGTAGTGTAACGTATTGGAACCACGACTCTCTTCCAACAAAAGATGATGCTTTTTTGCGTTCTTTTCACTGGATTGCCGTTGCAGAGGCGGTCAGTCTCTTCTCCTGATCCTTTGTGATACATATATATTAAAATTTGCTATTATTCCCAATTGTGCAGCATGAAATACCCAGCCTAATCTGGTGCAAGATATCGTTTATTCGTGTTCAATAACCAGGTTTAGCTAATATTGTACACTGGATGATTCTAAATTAATCAGTTGAATATTAAGTGCCTCCTTTGCATCAATACCTGTCACACGAGGTCTCGATGATTGCTACCATCTTTACACTTAGGGTGTTTAACATGTAAATGGACCCCATGTGCTCAGATTCGGAACATGGGATTTTGTTTGTTTAGATTTACTTGCTTCTGGTCTGATTTACATACTCAACAACTTATCCAGTGACTTTAGGCATAAGCTAAGGTTTGTCTTGTCTATTGTAAGATCTAGAGCTGGCTTAAAGTAACTACTGCTGAGATTTTTGTGCGAGTGTTTGCTTCAATCTAACCACAATGATGGTTAGACTAAAAATTAAAGATTGACTGAAGTAAAGTGACAATTTTGTGGTATTGTTCACTTTTCTTGAGTGCAAGGATGTTAGTACTTGAAACTACTGACTGTAATGGAAGAACTTTAGTGTTTTTGGGACCCTTGTTTGGGTTGAGTTAAATCAATGCAACCAGCCATCTTCACGAAAACTTGGCAGATATTAGATGGAATCTGCTTTAGACAATTTGCCTTCTTGTCTGAAGATATATATAGACCTTTGCATCTTATTCTCTTTTCTTCCCAGCCAGAGATTCCAGAAGATATGTTAAATGACAAACTTGAAGCGTTTCAGCTAGATCCTACAGGATTCTCATCAATGCACAAGCACATGGTCCTAATTTGCTGTGTTTCATCTTAAGCTCTTTAATCTCATATAGTTGTGTTGGAGGAGGCTTTACTTTGGATATTGAGATTGATTTGATTAATTATTCAATGTATGGTTCTTTGTCTCTGATTCTAAATCACAATTCATCTGTTTGCTGCAGCTTCACAAGCCAGTGACAGCAGAAGATTTGGCTACTTCTTCAGTCCAAGAGAAAACTCAAATGGCTGAGAGCTAGAACGTGATTGCGGGCTCTTCTATTTATGGGTAGAGGTTGGACATTTAGAGCGATACTAATCCATGTCCTTCATGCCTTCCTGCTTCTATTGCCAAGCTTTGCCATGATCCTAGTGCCTATCGTATTCATGTTGTTTGTCCTTAGTTAATGACCCCAAATCATTACCTCCATACTTCTAACTTCGGCTTAGGTATTTCTTTCTGTCCCCTGTTTTTCGTGCTTGGAAAGCAGCATATGATCAATTAATGGTGGTCTTGAATATCAGAACATAGTTTCATGAAAAGGACATTTGGAGTAAACTAATAGCCTAGCAAGGAAGGTTGATGAGTGCATTTGAAAAGGTTCATATACTCAATTGTGGTGAGTGACTTGATCAGTTGACAAACCATTTTCTTGCCCTTTGAAGCATCTGCACCAAAATATGTTGCAACTTCGATGGACTCCCTCTTGTTCACCTGATATATCCTTGCGTTAAGCATCGTTATGCTTAATGGACCTATCTTCCTAGTTTTGGATTTTTCTTTTTTGGCTGATTGAATTGACTTGTAATTAATTGATTCGACTGTTGCACCATTCCTTGGTTTCCTGATGGTCTTGTGAGCTTGCTGCATATATACTTTATTTCTGAGTTGAGTATGGTGATATTGAGTACTGGCGAGTTCTTTCTTCCATGCACGGGGGACGTCACTCCACTTTATGTTTCTCCCTTCAATCTCCATCTCCTTTTCCAATTAATCCGGGTGTAGTATTGCTTAGTGTTCTTGTGTTGTCTATTATGCCAACAACCGGAATCTCAATAAATTGGACGAATCGAATTGGGGAAGGGTTTCCGTTTGCATCTGTCCTTTGTCTAATTCTCCATTTGGTTTTCAATTTCAAAGTGGGCAATTGACGCCTGATCTCTTACATCATGTCACGTCAGCCATCGAAGTTGATGGAACCGCGAAAGAGCAACGAAAAATTAAAAAGAAAGTGAAACATAAACAGTAACTTCAACCCCTCGACGCTATTCAATTCCAATCAATAGCTGGACCAACCTTCTTCGAGGGCCGAGCCCACCACCAACTCTAACGCTGCCCTACCATCCTCCAGTACGAGATGGGTGCCGTCCCATTCCCGACGTCAGGCCAGACGACAAAAGCTGCGTCTTCGCTTTAACGTGCGCATAATGTTGAGGTTCGTATTGTCGGTAGTGATGGGCAGGAATAGCTTTCCCATTCCCTATCCTATTCATCTTTCAATCGCCGTCTCTCTTTATTTAGTTACTTCATTTTCTGCATCTACTTAAAACTGAAATCTTGGATTTTGGAGTTATTCAACCAATAATTGAAACTGTGAGGTCGACATGTCAAATCGTAGTCATGGTTATAACGTAAGGCTTGATCATGGTGACTGTGCACAGTTGAGGATTGATGAAAGACAAATTGCACGACATAATTGAAAAAAAACCAAAGTAGACTTGATAAATTTTTAATCATATATATGTACGTGCGTATCTATGTATAAAAGGCAATTTCCGAGACAAGATTGAATTATGATTGTCCACTTGAAAATGAATCCATGAAGTACGGAATTGATTGGCTATGAAAATGGAGTAGGAAAAAGCACCCCACCCAATTCTAAAAGGAAGTGACGCACGATCAAAAGAGCACCAGCAAGCGAAATCAAATATTTATCATCGCCAACCCAACAAAAAAGGCGAAACTAAATATACAAATAAAGCAAAGGGCTTCCACGCAAGAAAAAGAAAAAAAAAAAGAGATAACATCTCACTCATGTAACTTCCAGTACTTTCCATAACTCCCTCTTGAGGAGTGCATACAGCACGATTTTTATTTTTCTTTCAGCTAACTAATACAAATGAAAGAGAATTAGCATGAGTTCCCCCCCAAATTTCCCGTTTTGTACTGTCCCATTTTTCTACCTATACCGATGATTTTTTGGTGCACAAATGCCACATTATACACTAAAATAGGATATACTCGAAACTCATAATTATTACCCCTTGATAAAATAATAGCTATAGCCTCAATTTCAAACCATGAGCTAGAGAGATTCGAGATCAGACCTGCGTGAATTCGAGCATTCGTTAATGGACGCCAACAGGAACGTTGCTGTTGACGAAAGTATGGCTTTTCCAGCAAGATAATCAATCTTCTCCAGCTTCAAAATACATTTTCGATCTCTGCTACTATTGAAAATCAGACTGCTTTCTCCTCTTCGGCTCGGGCTCTCCCAGCTGCAACGAAACAGTAACCTCCGCATCAGCATTGCTTGCCAGAGCTGACAGGTTCCTGAGTTCGGAGTTCTCCTGTTGGTTGTTCCGATGGAGAGGCGATCTTGCTGAACAGCTCGATATGAACTGATGTTCGATGCCAGGGTTTGCTTCAATCCCATCTTCTATGTGAAATGCTCTAGGCAGACCTTGGCAGGTGTCAATTTCCACAGGGCCCAGTTGGTGGTTCAAGCTGAGAAGCTCCATGTTTTCTTCAGTTTTGTCTCTGGAAATATGCCTAGGAGGAGATGATTCTCCCACTGCTGAAACGTTTCCTGCAGAAGCATTTCTTTGTTCCAACACAGCAGCTACAATTGCCGAAAACAATGAAGAAGAAACAAAGATGAGATGTTAGAATGTTCAGTTGTAATTGCAACCCAGAAAACTATGAAGGAGAAACAAGGAAAACAGATTACAGAATGTTAAGCAAAATTACAAACCCAAAACACAAGGAATACCAAACCTAAGACCCCTTGGAACTTCACTGTTAACCATGCATACATATCAACGCAGGTCATCTTTAAGTTCTCTTCAAAATGGTAATATGACTAACCAATATTATCAGATGGGTCTGCTCAAAAGTTTAGCTGAAACACTCAACCCTATTATTCCACTATGATTATCAACTATTTTGGAAAAGTCAATCAACGAAATTAAAAGATAAAAAGAGGCTCCTAACGAGAAAAGTTAAATGCTAAAAATGTCAAGAGATTAATAGTGTAGAATGTTTGCTTAGTGAAAATTATATGTTGACGATTGAAGAGATCCATATAATTGACTTGGTAAGACAGAAAAAGGCTGGTAGAATATTCGGGGGCAAATTTTCCCCAGTGTTATACTTGACTAGATTCTTAAATATCTTGCTATGCTCAGAAACATAAAAGCTACTTTAGAAATGCCAGGCACAGGAGAGAAATAAAAAAAATAAAAATAAAAAACCCACAGTAGATCGGGAAATTTTCTCCGAAAACTTTCAGATGCTGCAGACCTTGAAGACCTTCACTGGTTGTAATGAGATCGAGCTCAAGAAGATCAAGAAGACGCCCCAGATCAACTCCACTAGTCCAATTCTCAGGAGGTTGGCCAACCTTTAGCTTTAGGCGCCCCCGATTAGCCGTTCCGCCCCATATGATTCCAACTGGTCGCGGTTTCTCACCATTAGGACCAGTTAAGAGAATGAGGCTTCCACTATCACCTTCAAGATCAAATGTCTGCTGGTTCTCCCCAACTACGAGAAAATCAGTGAAGAAACATATTCCTTTTTCATCATTGTACTCAAGGGCATATGCCATGATTGTTCCAGTGGTCAGACCAGAGCTTCTTCCAACTTTGACCACCTGTCTTCCAATGAGACTGCTGATTGGGGACTGCAAGTCAATAGTGTTAACTTCGCCAACCTCACCAATTCCTCTAACAGATGTAGTCACATTGTTCATAATAAAATCCTCAGTAAAGGGAATGAAGGCCCCATCTGCTCGCACAAATGTTTCTGCCGAAGAGCCAATTCAAATTGATATTCATGAGTGAATGAGACCAGAAAGGTACATTTGGCAAGAGAGATATGGGTTATTTACATCCATCAGGAGACATTTATAATACCTGTAGTTAACTACTGAAACATCAGGAGATCTAATATATGTGAAGCAAGCCCTCAATATTCCTCTTTCAATTAAAGATCAAAATAAGGAAAACCCTGGAAAAACTACAGAGCAGGACAGCACATAGCTCAAAAGGAGCAATCCATACAGTCCTCATTGGGAAATTTCACTGCTTAAACTTATGATTACAGGTCATCTAGAGACTGAGAGCACAGCCGCCGCTTCAAACCAAGCAAGCAAATACACTTGAGCTTCTCCCATGTTTTGATATTCTAGGAAGAAGTATTTAAATGTCTATGAATTCATGAAGCCAACATTAAATGAAATCTAAATAGAGCACAATTGAATAACAAAAAATAACAAAAAAAAAAATGATTGTCCAGTTATTGGAACAAGATGACCTAAGTTTGAGAACTAAACATGTCCAATAGAGCTAAATTTCCAGCTACTACAGAAGCTTAGACTGTCTGGGAAAAGGTAGAAGCTCTCATGAGCTTTTATTTTGTACATTTAACTCCTAAAACTTCCACCTTCAATGCACTTTAAGTCTTTCCTTCCATCGACAGAATTACTTAATCGGAAAAAAGTCTACAAATTTTAGGACTCAAATGCATGAAATGAAAGTTTGAGACATAAGTGCACGTAGTTGTTAAGTTTTACAACTTAACCTGTAATTACATCTCATTTGGGCTACTGGATTCATGTTCTTACCTTTCAGGCATTCCCCATAGTTCATGAATAAAAAAGCACAGCGTAACAAGTGTTACTCTTAATTGGCCAAGTTCTAGCTTCCAGTGACTACACTTAAGAAATTTTGCTTCTACAAGCAGGCAAGGACATAGAACATGGAGATCATGTGATATCAGTTATAATGGTGGTGCTTCAATATGCATAGGAAAACACCAGTATCCTATTTCAAAGTAGAAGACCTAAGTATAACAGAAGCTTTGTCTTTTAAGAAAAAAAGAGATGGGCACAAATGTCCGAAATTCATGTTTAGGACAGACAACAGAAAGAGTAGCTGCAGCAACGGAATATCTTCCCGTAAAGTGGAGTCAGCTACGTTGATCCTATATAACAAAACGAAAGATTTGCTTTGTCAGCTACTAGGATTCTTCTGTTTGACAAAGGAATTGCCCATTTTTTAAAGGAATATTTGGTTTCTGAAGGTGAACACAGCCAAGGTACCTAGAAAAATAGTGAACTGTCAATGGAGTAGGAAGATCCTAAGTAAAATTCTTAAGGAGACTTTATTCTTCCCCCCTCAACTTGAGAACTGATAAACTTCTGTAATGAGGATACAAGAGTGACAGAGCCTGTCCTGCTAGAACAAATATAGGCTTGTCCACCCAGGAGAGAGATCATAGTCTCTTATAATATAAAGCTCATAAAATAATTTTTGAAAAACCTAAACCTCCCATATCTTGAGTTTTCTCAAAGGGTCTTCACCACAACTAAAGAAACAAAAGGCTAACCAAATATTGTCATATGGGGAAATATGAAAGAAACATTTTATAAAGGAAAATGACCACAAAAATACCCATGAAGATGAACATTGACTTTCCAATAACAATCTAGAAGCAAGAAAAAAGAAAAACTATATCCCAATCCACCTAATCCATCTCCACACTTCCAGCTCTGTAACTTTCAAGTTGATCTAAATCCATAGAAGCTGACACATGAAGCTATGACATGAAGCAAACAGGAACATCAGACAAAGTGCTCTAATGAGCATCAATCCTGCTCCCATGGCCAACTGATGTGGCTTCCACAGCACGTCTGGGGCTCATCTTGATACAAAAGCTCTTCCCCATATTTATTACATAAAGGCATATACAGGTCACACATCTTATCACACATGATGAGAAAATGTGCACCCACAGATATGGTATTGTGAAGAGTATTATCCTATTAATGCTGCAAATATGAATGTTATAGATCTGTGCTTCACATGTTTTGTACCTTCTTAGGAGGCTGTCTGACAAAGGAAGATTTATCCTTGTCTATCTCCTTGAATTAGCATTCACTTCGTTTAATGACTAAATAAAAAAAGATCGTACAAATCCATGAAAAAGTGCTTTATTCTGTAAGTAGCATCCAAGATGATGAATCCAGGATCCAGTATTACCTGGATTGTTAGCGGCAAAGATGCCATACCATAGATCATCCGTTATGAAAGATGTAGCCCTCTCAACAGCACCAAGATACACACCAGGTCCAAGGCTCGGCGGTAAAGGGTGAAACATTTTCTGATTTGGATAGTCCAAATCTACCGCCACATGCCGATTTGTCAGAAAACCCACTTGTTGATTACCAGTCCGGCTTCTCACTATAGCACCCAGGGTTCCATACGTCTCTTGACTTGCAACCTGAACCATTTGAAAACCCAGAAGAGAGGATTAGAGATGAAGATGAACCAGTAGATCCTAGAGCAAAGGTAGTAATGCTTGTGTAATGGGGAAAAAGAGGTTTGAGATATGGCCCATGACATATTAAACTGTAGGTGCTCATGACACCAAAATTTACAAAGGACCTAGATTCCTGTCCTCACTCCCATGATCTCTTATCCAAAATTCCCAGTGGCCCCTAAAGAATGAGACTTTCTACTTAAATTAGTTATAACGAGGAAGCAACTTCAAAGAATTTCATTATACATATTTCAAAAGATGAGCAGAAGTCAGATGCTACCAGCACAGTGAAATTAGAAAAGCCACTTGTTAATTATTTTGTGGAATTTTATCTACTCATTGTGTCTCATGTTTCAATTTTCTCAATCATAAGCAAAGGCTCAAACTATAGGAATCCCCCACCAAGTCCAACAAATCAAATTTCACTGCCTCAATAATACCTTAATGCACTCGAAGTTGAAGCTAAACCTGAAGAAAGTCTCTAACAATGAGATTTCACCACATTCTTATTTTCCAATTTACTCTTAACACTTTCTAGTCAGTTATTCAGGAATCCAAATAAATACTGCTTTCTTCTCTTTTCTTTCCTTTGTTTCATTCATCCCTCTCTTGAAAGAGGGACGATTTACTTTCCTTGTACAACCTCCATTACTGAGTATAATTGAGAATTTAGATATGGAGAACAGTATAAGCATATAAGCACATTGAGATGACTCCAAACAGTACTGCAAATAGAGACACTAAAGCAGGCCATTGAAATGATTCATATGGTATTATGATTAGGAAATTTATCACACATCATAAACATAGAAGAATTTTCTTGCCTAATATTTGACATAATAATCATATCCTGATTGGAAAATAATTATGTCCATTGCATGTCATTTACTGTGTATGGTACAAGATGTAAGAATCAAGCCCAACAGGATACCTGAGAACCAGAACCAATACATGGATCGCTACCTCGCAACCCATCTGCAAGCTCATTGTATAACTGCTCTTTTGGAGTAGGAGCTGGTGCACCATAATAAGCAAATTCCACCACATCAACCTCACACCATACACCTCCTGGCCCCTGTACATCCGTTGTAGAGGTAGTCAACTTCTCTGAGTTTATAATCCCCAAATCACATAGTTAATCCAGCTCAATACGTTCCATGACAGAGTAGATGTTTCATGACCTTTAGTTTACTCTGCTAGGGTTCTCAAGTTATTCCATCGAAGCTTTTCTGCCATGCTAATTGCAGTCTATTTGACCAATATAAGTTGGAAGACTGAAACTAGCCACATTGTCAGAAGGTCAGCAAAAGCACAACAAACAAATCTATTTTTGTAATTTCAAACATGAGTGGCCATAAAATTGCTTGTTAAATCCTCTCTCTCTCTCTCTCTCTCTCTCTCTCTCTCTCTCTCTCATGCAATTGATGAACCAAGTCATTTCTTGATAAGGAACCTACATGTCCTTGAGATTATCAAGTTATAAAGTAGATCATTTTCAACCGTTCAGTCTTCATGAATTCTCAGATCTCAAAATACATTAAAGGATCTCATAGATTAAAAAAGAGTCACATCAAAAGATCAATGAAATTCATGCTCAAAATTTTGAAGAGAAGGACCAATTTGTTTCACCTCAAGGGCTGCAGGTAGACACTGGATGCGGCTGAGCCATTGTTTGTGAACTTTTCGTGCAACAAAGACTAGAATTGCTGGTATATTGGTCAGAACTCCACGTCGAATACGAAAACCAACGGCCGTCCCAAGACTAAACCGACGCAAAATCTTGCTGTGGAATGCCCTGATAGTCATCAATTCAAGCAAGGTTGTAGCTTGCTGCCCCATTGGCAACTTGCCCAGAGTTTCAGGAAGCACCCCTTTTTGAAGGTTCCCAAAATAGTTTGCCCTATCTTCTGCTGCATCTATCAGACGGCTCGAAGTAGGCCACGAGAAATAAGCAGCACTATTTTCAGATAGCTGCCCACCGGAGGCAAAAGGCTGTAAAGGAGATGGACTTGAAGACAGCAAATTCTGACGATTGTAGTAGTTTCTTTCCAAATCTAGAGCTGACTCCTCAGATTGTGCCGATCCAGATGGCTGAAATGCCAAGTCTAGTCTTGTTCTGTCCATGTTTCAGCTCTAGCAAACAATACGAACTGAATAGCTCCAAGTACACCCAATATCCAAAATTCACACTAGAATACTCCAGCCCCAGTTTAATTAACGCCCCGCAAAATCACATTTTTCTAAAAGGTTCACATCTTCAGATGAACATTGATTTCATCTACAAAGTCAAAGAGGAAAGTTCTTTCTGATGAGAAAAAGTAGAGTCAACTACAAAGCAAGCGCCATCAAATTTCTAAGCATACCCTCAATAATAAAACATAAATTCATTAAGCTTCAAACTCAGTTAATACAAAGCTATGCATCGAAAATCACATTGATTAGGGGGCAAGTTTTCGGAAACTCCATGTAGGGTAGCTCCAATTTATTGCTCCTGACCTCAAATAGAAAAGATGAAATACAAATAAGGGACAAAGCCATCAACTGAGATATCGTAAAACCCACAAGAGATAAAAATGTGAAGTCTTAATGCAGTGTGAAAATCTGCGACCGGAACAAGAAATCAATCTGGGTTAGCTAATTGCGCCGAGGAACAACCCGGCAAATGGGTGATTGAAAAAGCGACAGTAGAGACAGTGTAACAATCAGCAGCCTTCTTCATATCTTACTGACAAAATGAGCAGAGAACGACTCACTGGTAGAAAATGGAAGACTCTGCACACGGACTCGGAGCAGCATCCACGACCATGAGTGAGGTCCTCGTGTCCATAGAAATAGAAATTTGCCTGCATATAGAGAGAGAGAGAGAGAGAGAGAGAGAGAGAGAGAGCGTCAAGTCATGAGAAGACTCGGAGAAGTAGTAATGCAAAAAACAATATGGACTTTTGGGCGCCTGTACATCTAAATAAGAAATATCTAGGATCTGCAACAACAATTTTATTATTGGGCTTCACTACTTATTAAATTTGACCCTTTTTCAATCTCTCTCCTCCTTTTTTTTGGTTTGTTTTTCGGCTGTCTTCCTCATCTTTTCTTTCTAAACTTTCATTCTTGGGCCTCTCACGGGGATTTACTCCAAACTCAGAAAAAAAAAATTAGAGTACCAAGAAGTTTTTGATGCAAAGACAGTAGATGAACTGCGCTATGCAGAAATATTGTATTTCAGTCAGTGTGTGTTAATATTTTGTATGCCTAGCAATTATGGAGGAGGAGGGTGGAAGATTTTAATGGTGGAAGAAAGGAGGAGAAGAAGAGATTGGCTTTTCTTGGATGCTGCTTGATATTTCGATCGGAGGTGGGGCGACTTGGCAAAACCCCAAAAAAAAGGAAGATTGGTGGTGGGGAGGATTAGGGCCCATGCGTATTTGCTCCCCAAAGCTAGCACACTTATCGACTCTAATAATTCATTTCCCACTTATCACAAAAGTGGGGATAAGGTAAGTGAGCATTGTTCTTTTTGTTCTCTTGGTCATGGACTTTGGTTGATCTACTAGCATACATGAAGTTATGAAGTCACTAGTTTTTTGTGGTTTCTCTAGATTGTGGTCACTCCTAAAATGAGTTATTGGTCATGTGAATTTTCCTAGGCCCTATCTACCTTAAGAATAATTAGAAAAAAAAAGAGACCAACATCAATTACTCAAGGATTCTTACAGATGTAACACACTTGTCTATATGAGCAAATCTTAAGCCCATTGAAGACATAAAATCCCTCTAATGTGTTAGCAGTATTGTTGATCTTGGAATCCCCACTCGCATTATGATGGAGTGGGGGTGACGATCTTGCCTAATAGATTGTAGTACGCGAGAAAGATTTACAACCTTAAGTTTAACATTCTCTTAAAAAGTGATTTATGATTTTCCAATGTCAAAGCACTCTTTCATTGAGCAAAATATTAGGGTAACCCGTATGTTTGTTTTAACTAAGAAAATCCAAAGCAACTTGTTAATTACCCACAAGAGTATCTCTAAATTTTTAAGAGAAAAAGAATAAATTTTGGAATCTATTTTTCAATATATGCACATTTTGAAGACTTCATCGAGCATGTCAAAGTGCATGCGCCCCCTAGTAAAATAAAAAAGTAAAAATGAAAAGCACCCCAAATAAACCTTTTTACACAGGTTTTCCAACTTTTAAAAAGTAATGGCTTATGAGAGTTTGAAATTTGACTTTTAAAACATCAAGTTCTAAAAAAATGTGAAATTGGAGTATTAGAAACTTCGAGAATATTTTCAAAATTACTATACTTAATATTAGACTAGAAATTCAATAGCCTTTCCAAGAAGACCTAAATTTGAATTATCTAATATCATTGGAAAATGTTGACGCTTTCAATTGTCCCAATTTTCAAAAGATCATTTAATTTGACTTACGGTTGATGAAGAGTTAACCAAAACTCAAGAGCGAAGAGACATGAGACTCGCAACGCTTTTTAAATTCAAAAAATGGGTTGTGCTTGTTGAAAAAGAGTCTTTTGACAATCATATTGGGAGAAATCGTATTTTTTATGATGTTGGAGAGTTTGTCTACTTTAGAATTCAATTGCGTGTCATGAAAATTAGGGAGCACAAACATTTCATTATAAGCAATATCTGGCCCATCATATGCCCCATGAGAAAGTAATCACTTATCAAATTTTGGTCCAACAACCTCGATCGAAAAGAATAGGAAAAAGAAATAAAGGTGAACAAAGATGACAAGAATGATATAGAAGTTTCATGGCTATAGCCTCGTGTACGTGAGTTTTTTATCCCTCCTTATTCGATTCTGAACCAAGCCATTCTTGCATTAATCCAATTAGAAAAATTCATTTGGATCATGCGATGATAAGAGCGGTCTGGAACTGGGAAAAGTGATTACCAATTTTAACCTAGGTGTGAGTCTTTGAACTAATTTTGATCTTCCAAGGAAGATCCCCGAGTCAGGCCAAACCAACTCTACAACCCTTTGGAAATACCGATGTAATCCAAGATTACTTGAATGTTCTCCACAGGAAATGCCAAGAAACGCAAATGAACTCTGCTTCTGGACTTGCATGAAAGCCCACTCGTGTGAATATTGAACTCTGCTTCTCAGATTGTCATCTGTTGAAGTTGCTTAAAGAAAGTGGGCATGAATTAATGATGAGAGAAAAGGATGCAAGAATCTGTCCTAGAATATGGAATCTTTATGAAATGATGAATTCGATTTGCACGAATTAATGGAAAGACGGTCAAGGTCCATATAATATGAATACCTCGAACAATGGAGTAAATAGATATTAAACATGAGTATTGGAGTATGTGTGGCTACAGCACTAATATAATGTTTTATAGGATTATCGAGAGTTGGATACCTACTCACATTATTGTGTCTCTACTAAACGTTGTGATTGTACGTCCTTGGAGATCTCTGGAAGCTGACTTGGTCAAATCAATGAAGATGAGGTATCAGCAAGACGAAGAATCAGCAAGGATGCTGATGTCCTTGGAAGTCTTTGTATGCCCAAGAAGTCAAGAGAATCATTGGATGATTTATCAACAAGTCATTCCACACGGTTTGTTAGTGGACGACATCAACAGATTAGTAAAATCTGCATGTCTTGATTATGGGTAAGAAATCATACTGATATTTTAATTTTGAATGTGATGGTCACTTGATCAACTGTTTAGAACAATGGACAAGAAGAATATAGCCATTACAAAGGTTGGGAATTCACAGAAATATCACATGGTTGATCAGGAGCATTTATGATATTAATGAGCAAGTCTAACAAAAATACACCGACACTTTTCTGGGAAACTACAATTGGCATGAAGACGTTGCCGATGTCAACGAGTCGTTTTGATGATCTTTAGAAACGTTCTGCCATTGGCACTAGCAACTACCAGAGGATTTCAATGGAAAGTGGTCATTTGAGGATAAATGGCTATAAATTGAGTCTAAGAGAAGTAGATTGGGTTAAGTGGAAACGAATAGTGAGTGTATCATGCTTTGAGTCTTCTCCTTTGCTTTGTTTTTGTTGTAGCTGCTATCTAGTCCCGATGTCGATCTTTGGGTCATGCTGTTATTTGTAATTAATGATAAGTGGAAGTGTGCAAGATGTCAAAGTAGCATATGTGTCCTGATAAGGTAATCTATTGGAAAGACCGTTCGATTAAAAACATGAAGAATCAAATGTCTCAATTTTCTTTGAACAAAACGAACAAAGAAAATTTGTTCATAATCGAGACCAAATGTGAAAACATAAAGAAATCTTTACTAACTTCCAACCATTGATGAAAACTTGATTCCCCAAGTGTCGATCGTTTAGAGAATGGATTCCTCGAACCAATTGCCTTATTGAACTGGTGGTGTGTTTTTCTGAATGAATTCGAGAATGAATGAATTTGGTCCAAATCGGATCAAGAGGGTTTGACTTAGAAGACCCCCTATTAAACTCACGTTCGTCCCTTCTCCCATCAAGAAGTCGTGCCTTTTGGGCGGTCATCACATAACGTAAAGTGGGTAATATTTGTTAATGATATAATGCGGGCTTGTATAAACCAAATGTGGGATCACATTATTATTTTATAACATTCTCTCACTTGATCTTAGCATTCCATCAACAAATATTGAACTGAATCCACAAGAATATGTGCTGCAGACAAAACATATGAATCATTGTGATAAGTCCTCTTAAAAACGAGTATTATCTTCAATGTATCACAATGTATCTTATCTTTTCAAATTAGCTTGTATGTGATGACATAACTTAATGAATAAATCCTATGCTATTCTGAGTAAAAAATGATTGTTATTCTCACGATAAATAAATGTATACACCAACACTAAGAAAACATCACAACGTAATAAGAGTTTCACAAATTTCTCATATGACAAAAGTCTACATGATAGGATCAATTCACATCCTAACTACCTAATCCTTATGACTCATTGGTGGCATGCCTTTAGTTAAAGAATTAGCTAATATCAATTTAGTTCAATGACCACTTTCTTCTCTTTGACACACTCTCTTATGGCTAAATAATTAATGTCGGTATGATTACTTTGACTACCACTATTGTGATTTTTAGCTATAGAAACTGCAATTGAATTGACACAAAATATTCTTAATGGCCTAGCAATGGAATCCACAATTTTAAGCTCTGAAATGAAACTCTTCAACCACACTCCATGTGAAGTAGCCTCAAAATAAGAAATGAACTCAGCCTCCATAGTAGAAGTAGCAACGAATGTTGCTTTGCATTCCTCCATGACACGGCTGCACTAGCTAGCCTAAATAAAAGTATCTAGATGTTGATTTTCGAGAATCAATATAACCAGCCCAATCTGAATCCGAATAACCAGCTACTTCCAAGTTGTTTGTCTGTCTATACATAAGCACGTGATCTTTGGTACCTTAAAAATACATCATCACCTTCTTTGTAACTCTCCAGTGGTCCAAACCTGGATTACTCTAATATCTTCCTAACATTCCCACATTGAATGCAATGTCAGGTCGAGTACAAACATGAGCATACATCAAGCTTCCAACAACAAAAACATATGGAATATTCTTCATTTGTTCACTTTCTAGATCGTTCTTTGGGCATTGATTCAAATCGAACCTATCACCCTTCACAATAGGTGCTATACTAGGTAAAAAAAAAATCGAAATCTCTCTAAGATTTTATTGATACAAGTTTTTTGGAGATAGTCCTAATATTTTTCGAGGTCTATCTCTATGGATCTTAATACCAATGACATAAGATGTCTCACCCATATCTTTTATGTCAAATTTTTAAAAAAGAATTGTTTCACCTAATGAAGTAATCCCTTATCATCGATCGCAAGTAAGAAGTCATCTGCAAATAGCACAATGAAACAAATTTTGCTCTTAGTAACCTTTTGGTATATACATTGATCCAGGACATTCTCTACAAAATCAAATGAAGAGATGACAACATGGAACCTTAAGTACCATTGGCGTGATACTTGTTTCAAGCCATATATAGCTTTCCTAAGCTTGCTGACCAAATGCTCACCATTTAAAAGAGAATCCTTCTAGTTGTTTCATACAAACCTTTTGCTCTAGTTTTTCATGGAAGAATACCGTTCACTCAATTTGATTCAATTCCATATCAAAATGAGCAATCGATGCCAAAATAATGCCAAAGGAATCTTTCTTAGATACAAGAGAAACTGTCTTTGTATAGTCGGTTCCTTGCCTTTGAGCAAATTATTGGGCAATGAGTCTGACTTTGTATCTCTCAATGTTGACGAATGAATCCTTCTTAATTTTGAAGACCTCTTTACAACCAATGGCCCTTGCATCATTAGATACCAAATTTCAGACTTCCTTAGATACCACTGAATTCATCTCTTCCTTCATGGAATTGAACTGCAAATTGGATTCATCACAACTCGTTACTTGTGAAAACGTTTCAAGATCATTTTCAGCTATAATATTATTGTCAGATTCTTGTAAACACACAAAATAATCACTAGGAAGTGATAATAACTTTATTCTAGTGGATCTTCTTAATGTTGCATCAACATTCTCCTGAGGAGCATGTTATTCAATTGGTAATTGCCGAACAACTAGATCCACCATATCAATATCAGCATGTTGTGGAACTTTAGTGATTGGTTTTTCAACAAACGGTTGAACTGAAGGGGCATTATGAACAACAACCAATGTCGTACTCGAAGTAGAAGGTTGAGTATCTAAATGATTATTTTCATGAACAAAGATCTTGAAATGATCCCTCCCATTGATCAAGTCAAATTCAAGAAACTTAGCGTTTCTCGATTCCACAATCCTAGTGGGGTGAAATTGGCAAGAAAATCTATAGCCCTTAAACTTTTTGGCATATCCACTAAAAAATACCCACTTATAATCCTTGGGTCCAACTTCTTATCTTGTGAATTGTAGACTCTCACTTCTGACAAATATCCCCAAACATGTACATGTCGCAATTGCCAACCTTTAAATAATTCAAAAGGTGTTTTTGAGATAGCCTTCGTTGGAACTCGGTTTAATATGTGCATTGTCATCTTAAAAGCTTTAGTCCACAAGGACTTAGGAAGTTTACATGTCCAACAAGGTCCAATTTCTTCTTTTTGCTATACCATTTTGGTTTGGAGAACCAGGCATGGTATATTGGACAACTATCCCATGTTCCTGAAGAAATTTTGCAAATGGACTAGGTGCTTGTCCATCTTCAGTATAACTACAAAATATTCCCTACCTCTATCTAACATCACGATCTTAATTTGCTTATCACATTGTTTCTCTACTTCAGCCTTAAATACTTTAAATGCATCTAATGCTTCGTACTTATTACAAACAAATAAAGATACATATATCGTGAGTAATCATCTATGAAAGAGATGAAGTATATATGACCATACGAATCCATATTTGAACTACAAATGTATGTATGTATGATTTTTGATATTTTTGTAGACCTATTGGCACCTTTTTTAGACTTGTTGGTGTGATTTCCCTTTATGCAGTCCACACACATATAATAGTCAGTAAAATCTAAAGTTCTAAGTACTCCATCATTTACTAATCGCTTAATTCTTTTTGTTGAAATATGTCATAATCTATGATACCACAACATAGATGAATCTCCATTCACAATACATCATTGCCTTCCGGCATTATCATAAACATGCATTGTATTATAAAAGGCACTGTCTTGTAAATTAATTCAAAAAACACCATTAAACAAAATACAACCTCCAATAATTTTAAATTTAAATGACAAACTGAAAGTAGAATTTGACTAGTATCCCATAGGTACAAGTCTAGCAATAGACATTAAGTTTCTTGAGAAACTTGGAACATAAAAGGTTAAGAACAAGATCCTAAATTCAAAAGAAAGCCACTAATGAGAACTAATTTGCATGTCTCAGTAGCTTATACATGCAAATGCATCTTATTTCAAGAATAGATGTTTTGTTCACTGCCTACTAGATTCCTACGGTTTTGAAAACCTGATTGTAGACCCAGAATCAATCCACTAAGTGTTGTAACTCACATAAGTCATATCATATTCATAACAGACATAAGAGATTGTACGACCTTTCTTCTCAAGTCAGGCCTTAATCTAACACAATCTTCTTCATGTGTCCTTTCCTTTTATAGAAGTACTTGGATTCTTTCTTAATGTCAGGTTGGGAAGGTATTTTCCCCTTTCCCTTTTGCTTCCCTTGCCTCTTATTCTTTTCTTGTGTTGCCAAATGAGCACTTTCTCCTAATTCCATAAGCAGCATTTCTTCTTCTTGAACACACATGATCATGAGTTCATTATTTGATAATTTATCCTTCTGTGTGTTATAAGAGATCTTGAAAGGTGCATATTGTTGTGAAAGAGTGTTCATAATATAGTACACAAGAAAAACTCCGGTATATCAACGACTGCACTATCTGCTCCAGCTTCTTGATCGTTTAAGTCCATTTATCAACATCCACTTTCTTATTCAACTGCTGATAAAAATCTTGAACAATAGAGTGGAGAGACTGAATCTGCAAGTTGAAGTGATTACGATGTTACAAGAACTCAAGTTCCAAATCAGAATGACAAGATTTTAACTCGATAATAAGTCCAAGCAACTGTTTGAACTCGTCAGGATGATTGAGTTATGCAAGAACGTCAGCAAAGATAGTCTGTGGATGAAGATAAAAGGTAGGAGCATTGGCCTGTTGATATGTAGGAAACGAGGTACCAACACCCCCTGTCTTATTGCTTTGATCAACGTTGCTTTGATCAGTCCATTTACGGAAGGCGGACCGTTCAGCTTCCACTGGTTCCTTGCCCGTGTCGAGTGGAGATCAAACAATGATCGAATTTCCATAGTGACGAGACATATATTCAGCAACAGTGATAGTGTCATCATCATCATCAGAATTGACATCAGGAATGTTTACCGTATTCCTTGCTGGAACTGGTGTAAACACGACTGTTTTTCCTTTATCTAAGAATTTTTCTGATGGAGTCGGTGTTGACAGAATTCCGGGCCTACTTGATTTAGGAGCATCAGCAAACGTCACCTTCTTCTCAGTAGAACTTGAAGTCTTCCTTGACATAGACATATTGATAGTCGCAGATAAAATCTACTTTTGATCAAGCAGAAGGTTGAAAACTTTTTGGAGGAGAGAAAACAAGAGAAAACAAACTTCTAGGGTTTCAGAAGAGCGAAGAGATTTTGAGCGAAGAGGTAGAATCCCAATCGGGTTAAGAAGTGAGAGAATTCCTTTCGAAATTCAAAAGATAACTGTAACTTTGGAAAATAAAGTTTCCAAGACAACGATTCAACAATCAAGGGATGCATATATCACGCAACGATTCAAAGAGGCAAGTAAATATGCACTATGTAATAATCATACATTAACATTCTAAAAATAAAGATACGAGTTACCTTATGAACTTGTGGCGGGAAAAATTCATATCATATAGTCGAGTCATAAAATATCATAGATGATAGTGTATCAAGACTTGGACCGTCTGAGATGTTTGTAAGATCTAAACGTCGTAAGATCTGAACGTCATAAGATCTGAAGGTTGTAAAATCTGAACTGAGATAAGATCTGAAGTTTAATCATCAGGGGATAAGATATTCAGCTTGCTCCGAATGAATTCGAAAGAATTCTTATCCAATGCCTTTGTAAAGATATCTGCAAGCTGATTTTTATAATCAATGAAGTTGACTTTGACATCCCTTTTTCTCCACATGATCCCATATAAAGTGGTGTCGAATTTCAATGTGCTTTGCTCTAGAGTGCAAGATAGGATTCTTAGTTAAATCCATTGCATTGGTGCTATCAGACCTAATTTCAATACATGACCTCGGAATTTTGAAGTCACGTTGTTGTTGCTTCATCCATAAAATTTGTGAACAGCAACTTCCAAGAGCAACGTATTCTGATTCTGCTGTTGAAAGAGCAACAGTGTGTTGCTTTCTTGATAACCATGAGATAAGTCGTTCTCCAAGCAACTGACAAGTACATGAAGTACTCTTTCTGTTTAGTTTACAGCCTGCTAAATCAACGTTTGAATATCCGAGTAAAGTGAAGTCCCTATCTTTTGGATACCATAATCCAAATTTTGAAATAGTTGCCACATACTTTATAATTCTCTTCACAGCACTGAGATGTGACTCCTTTGGATTGGGTTGATATTTAGCACATAGACATACACTAAACAAGATGTCAGG
The DNA here is from genome assembly GCA_019926035.1 of Melaleuca alternifolia. Lineage (NCBI taxonomy): Eukaryota > Viridiplantae > Streptophyta > Magnoliopsida > Myrtales > Myrtaceae > Melaleuca > Melaleuca alternifolia. Next base: position 862,285 of record JAGKPW010002420.1, on the reverse strand, counting down.
TCTAGATGTTGTTAGGTATAAAAGAGATCCAATCATGCTCCTATAAAGTCTCTAATCAACTTGTTTCACATCGATGTCTTCATCAAGTTTCAAAGTACTTGACATGGGTGTCTCTATCTTCTTGCAATTTTCCAAGCCAAATTTTGACACAAACTCCTTAGCATACTTCTCTTGGTGAATGAAAATTCCTTCCTCTAATTGTTTGACTTGCAAGCCCAAGAAGAATGTCAATTCTCCCATCATACTCATTTCGAACTCATTCTGCATCACTTTTGAAAAGTTCTTGCAAAGTGTTTTATTTGAGGAACCAAAGATGATTCATCAACATATATTTGAACTAAAAAAACAATCTTTGCCATCAATCTTGACAAACAAAGTTATATCTACTTTGCCTTTCTCAAAGCCATTCTTAAGTAAGAATTTACTTAACCTTTCGTACCAAGTTCTGGGAGCTTGTTTCAGACCATATAGTGCCTTCTTTAGTTTGTACACATGATCTGGCTTCTTTGGATCTTCAAAACCAGGATGTTGCTTTACATACACTTCATCTTCTATGAATCCATTCAGGAATGCACTTTTGACATCCATTTGGAACAACCTGAAAATTTTGTAACAGGCAAAGGCAAGCAATAATTGAATAGCTTCTAACCTTGCTACTAGTGTATAAGTTTCATCATAGTCAATTCCTTCTTGCTGAGAGTATCCTTTTGCAACCAGTCTGGCTTTGTTTTTGACAACTTTGCCTTCTTCATCCAATTTGTTCCTGAACACCCACTTGGCTCCAATGATAGATTTTTCTTTTGGTTTTGGGACTAACTCCTAAACATCATTGATTGCAAATTGTCTAAGCTCATCGTGCATAGCCTCAATCCAGCTTTCATCTAGTAGAGCTTCATCAATACCTTTTGGTTCAACTTCAGACACAAGTGCTACTGCACTGGATTCTTCGTGTCTTTGTGCCCTTGTTCGAACTCCTTCATTAAGATCGCCAATGATAAGTTCAATTGGATGACTGGACTTATGTCTCCAATTTGAACGGAGAATTCTTCTGGTCTCAGCTGATAGAGTTTCATCTTCTAGTTGTTGAGCTTCCTCATGAGAATTCATGGTTGAAAAGTCTTGAGAGTGAATTGGAATATCAAGCTGTGGTTGAAGTGAATGTAGTTGAGTATCTTCATGAAACTTGACATTCATTGATTCTTCCACAGTTTGAGTCCTTTTGTTAAAGACTCTGTAGGCTTTGCTTGTCATGGAGTATTCAAGGAAGATTCCTTTATCTGACTTCATATCAAACTTACCAACATTATCATTAGGATTCTTCAATATAAAACAATTGCAACCAAAGGTACGAAAGTAGGAAATAATTGGTTTCTTATTTTTGTAAATCTCATAAGGCGTCTTTTCAAGGATAGGCTTGAGGTAAACTCTGTTGATAATGTAACATGCTGTACATATAGCTTCAGCCCAGAATTGAGAAGGCATGTAACTTTCTATAAGCAGAGTTCTGGCAATCTCTTGTAATGACCTGTTCTTCCTTTCCACAACTCCATTTTGTTCAGGCGTATATGGAGATGAGAACACATGTTGAATCCTAGGCAATAAGTTTTTCCTCCAATACTCTGAGTTCGAGTAGGTCCAAACAAGTCCATGTGAAGCAGCTGTAAAATATGGTCAGTTGATACTTGATTTATCAACTTATAAGAACTTATGACCTGTTTTCCTAACACACAGGATGTGCAAGTGTTGTTCTTTTGAAAAGCCAATCTAGGAAGGCTATGAACAATCTTCTTGGAAGAGATCTTGGCAATCTGTTTCATGTTAGCATGTCCAAGTCTTCTATGCCACAGGTTTATCTCATCCTGAATAGATAACAGACACTGCGAACTATCTGGATTTATATCAAGTAGATAGATATTTCCATGACGCTTACCCGAAAAGGATTGTGAAGTTACCTTGCAAGAACCATAGCATATATCTTCTTGAAACTGAATTTTGTAACCAGCATCACACAATTGACTAATACTGATAAGATTGTACTTCAAACCTTTCACCCAGGAGACATCCTTGAGAATCAGATTCCCAATTTGTACAATTCCACAACCAACTATCTTTCCTTTGCTTTTACCTCCAAAAGACACTTTCCTTCCTTCTGTTTTGACTAAATCAACGAAGCAGCTCGAATCTCCTGTCATGTGTCTTGAACATCCACTGTCCAGGTACCATTTTATTTTGCTCTTGATGGTAACCTATTAACAAGAAGAATACTCACTTTTTCTTTGGTGCCCAGACCTTCTTGGGTCTAGTACAGTTAGTATAAGCAAAGTTCGACTAGTTTTTCCTCACCGATCTTCTCAACGAAGGACAATTTCTTTCAAGATGTTATGAGCTATTGTAGATGGAGCACTTCAAAGAATGTCTTCCAATAAGCTTTACAAAACATTTTTTAAAAATGAGCTATTGTAGATGGCCCCCCACTTTCTTCTTCTTCTTTTTTTTTAAAACCTACCCATGGGTAGCCCAACTGGTTAGGGCGAACTTGGACTTCGTTGAGGTCTTGGGTTCGATTCCCCAGGGAAGCGCCTGTGATTTAAGTGGGGGCCATGGCGGTAGGTTGCTGTGCTAGTCTCCCCCGAGGAATAGTTGAGGTGCGCGCAAGCTGGCCCGGACACCTCGGTCATAAAAATGATTTTTTGTAAACAGTCTTTGAAGGTTTTTGCTCAAGCCTTTCCTTCACCTTTGGAGAATCAATTAAAGAAATAGTTTAAGGAGTCATACCCAAACCGGCTTTATTAAAATAAGGTCTTTGAATTGAGAGAAGTTTATCAAGTTTTTCAGAACCATTTGAAAACTTCTTTGAAAGATTTGAAAAGTCTGCTTTGAGACAAACAACCTGCTTCTCAAGAGAATTGGACTTCTCCTTCGTAGCAGCTAGTTTTTCACTTAAGCTTTCAAATTTTTTAGACCAAACATTAGCCTGCTTTTGAAGTCTCAAGTTCTCATTCTTTAGCTCAGAAATTCTTTTTAGAGAAGATTCCAGACTTTAGCATAACTTGTCAATATACTTAGATACTTTTACAGGAATTTGGAAGTTACTGACCTCATCATCTTGATCTAAGTTTGAATCTGAACTTGCCTCTGAATCCAAATTTGATCGTGCCATCAAGTAGATGTTCCCAAATTCATCATTACTATCAACATCACTCCAGGATTCTGCTTTGAGTGCTTTTTTATGTTTTTCATTCCTCTCATTGCTTCGCTTCAGAAAAGGACAGTTGGGTTTAATATTTCCTTTCTGCTTGTAGTTGTAACACGTTACTTCATTGTTGGATTCTTTGTTCCAAGACTGCCTATTCTGGAAGTTTTGTCTAGGCTGTTTTCTTTGAAAATTTTGCTTAGGTTTTCTTCTTTGGAAATTTTAAGAGCTCGAATTTCCTGAGTTGAATCTTCTTCCCCTATTGTTCAATTTCTTGAACTTCTTCATTAGAAGGGCCATCTCTTCATCATCCAAAGTCTCAATTGATCCTGCAACATGAATTTCTTCATTAGATTTTAAAGTTATAGATTTCTTACCTTTCAAGTCTTATTGTTCATCAGATCTTTCAACTTCGTAAGATTGGAGAGTTCCAATCAGCTCATCAACAGATAGAGGTTGAATCCTCTATGTCTCTCTGATAGTGATTTTCACTTGGTCCCATTCACTTGAGAGTCCACAAAGTAACTTCTTCACTTTCATTGGTCCAGAAATGATTTGATCTTGATATGCGAGACCATTGACAATCTCTGTGAAGCGACTGAACATATCAGAGATGCTTTCTCCAGGTTTCATTTTGAAGGCTTCGTATTGACCAAGTAGAATGTTGATTTTTGTCTCCTTGACTCGGTCAGTTCCTTCAAAAGTGATGTTCAATTTTTTCCATATTTCTTTAGTTGTTGAACAAGAAGAGATACGATTATATTCTGTAAGAGACAAAACACAGTATAAAGAATAAATAGCTTTAGCATCAATGTGTTGTCTTCTGATGAGTTCAGCTTGATTCATCTCTCAAGCTTCTACATCATTTCTCTCTGAATTTGTTAAAGATTTTGGATTTACTCCTCTTTCAACAGCATCCCATTCCAGTGGATCTTTTGATCTCATAAATGCTCTCATTTTGTTTTTCCAAATGTTGCAGTCCTTTCCATCAAAGTATGGTGCTCTGGCAAAGTGCTGTCCTTCCATCACTCCTGGTACAAACACACACTAGACATAGATCTTTAGCTTAGAAGTAAAACACTTCAAAAACAAGCGCGAAGCTCTGATACCAATTGAAGGATCTAGTGCGATCACCTAGAGGGGGTGAATAGGTGATTTTAAAATATTTTGTGGAAGTATATAAAACACAGCGTGTGAAGCGTGATATGTGAAGAACAGTAAGCACACAGAGAGAGTTAAGAGAGAAAATCATAACACAATGTTTATAGTGCTTCGGCTTAGTTCAAGCCTACGTACGTCCACTCTCTCGGGCTGACAGACTATCGGCTGGATTCCACTATGAATCAAAAGAGTTACAAATCAATACTAAGACTTCACAAAGTCTTATGCTCTCACAGCAAGTATATGTAATACTCTTTTGTTTACAATAAGTGCACAGTAAATGAACAACTCTAAACTTTTGAATTGAACTCTTGTCAGTCTAGTCTTTCACGAACAGCTTGAAATATCTCCCTTAAATACTCATTCATGCCAATACGACCGTTAGCACTTTCCAAAGAAATTCTTCCAATCAACCCGTTGGACAGAATCAGGAATATATCAAGCAATCTTCAAATAGTGTCAAGAGTCCGTCAATCCTGGTCGCCCATACAATCAGGATCTTAGTTTCCATAAGTGAATACTTGCCACATTTACTCGATCTTTAGAGAATCCAATATGCCAATAATAAACTTCATATTCTTGGGAATAATCAATCTTGTTGATCCACATATATGATGTATGAAATCCACAAGCATTAGAGTTGTAAGAATATCCTCTTACTCAAACAGTCGTCACAATTCCGACTTCCCAGATTTTACTAAATCTACCTTCTAGACAATACGTGTTTGATATCTTCAGATCTTAAAGATCTGACTATCTTTAGATGTTAAAGATCTGAGAACCTTCAGATGTTAAAGATCTGAAAACCTCTAGACTATACAAGTCTGACATCTCTCCAAATGATAAAGATCTGGCCGTGACTAAACACTTGACTCCAAGTCAAATCACAGAGTTTTGTCCTTTTGACATAAAGCTTTGAATAGAGTTTTATCATCTTCAAAATCATCGATAAATCTTCCTCTAACAACCACAAAACAAAAAGAGAACTGGCCCTATCGGTGCTATTCTAGTCTAAGCGATCCTAACAGTCTACAATACTACCACTTGGCGGATCGCCAAACTTGGGGTCAATGATCCACAGCTCATAGCCACCATAAGGATCCTCGTGATGATCCATCTAGAAGACCAGGGCCCCCCTCATCCTCACCGGCATACATAACCCAGTATTGATAGGGCACCCAACGCTAGAGTTACTCATCCTATTCCCAATCTGTCTTCTCGTGCTTCTCCATGACATACCTAAAATTGGTCTTGATCCTATTGATTATTCACCTGCTATCCTCGGGTTTTTCGAGTATCACCCACTTCTCCAGTTCCTATTTAGAGTCCACCTTTATGTCCACTACCATCTGATCCTCTATTGGATCCATGCTGAGAACCTGTAAAAAAAATTAGTACAAGTAATGAGATAAAATCTCAGTGAGTCTACGCCCTAATTCTCAATTAGGAGGGCACTCACTCTAGGGTTCCTATTGGTCTAGCAACTCTCACGCGAGGGTCAAGATGCGGCTCAATTATCACTCAAGGTACTAATTATCACTGTCAACATAGGTAAGCTAGCTCTCCCATCGCACGTGCGGTCACACGAGCTCCTAGGTCCAATTAATCCACTAACTCACTAGTCCACACTCACTACCAGCTAGCTCTTAATAATGTGTTTCAATCCATCCCACAACCTGATAGCCCTATCCACAGGATCCTCCATGATCCTTTGACCATACTTGAAAAGCTCGACAAACTTTGCCTTGTATTCCTCCACGGACAGCTAGTTTTGGCGGAGCTTCAGAAATTCTGCCATTTTCTACTCTCTTGTAGCATTGGAGAAATATTTATGGTTAAAGGCTTCCATAACGGTGCCCTAGGTTGGTGTTACTCCCGCAGAGAATACTCTATCCTTGATGGCCTCCTACCAGTGGTTGGCATTGTCTTCCAGTTGGTATACGGCCAAAACCACATTATCAAGGTAGGTGCATCTCACCATCGAAAACACTTTCTCGATACTCGGAGCCACGAAGTGGCGGCCTCCGGGTCACCCTTTCCATGGAACTATGGAAGCTTCAACTTCAAGAACTGCTCTCCTTGTTTTTGAATTCTCTTTTCCTAGCTCTCGCCTTCAACGGTCAGGATAGGGATGGCTACATCTTCATAAGTGGCTTCCTCATTGGGTATATGAGTGGTTATAACTACTTTAGGAGCAACGGCAGTGGCATTCAGGACCATGACGGCTGTAACATTCCTCGTAGCAGCAACAGCAGCTATGATAGCGATCTCTTAGTTCTAGGCCTATTGGTCTACTCTGCCCTTGAGGTCGTCAAGGGACCGCAGGATGTCCTAGATCCTCGAGTCCACTTGAGCCTCAACTCCTACGCTGAAGTGACCCAAGGTCATTATTCTCCTTTGCGATTTCTAATTTCCGCTCATTCTTGTAGCCTAATTAACTTGGGTTAGCAAAGCGATAACACAACAATGCCCCCAATGGTGAGCGATAACACAACGAGCCTTAAATAATGTGTGATAACACAACAATTTCAGCTTGTGATAACACAACAATGCTTTATATAGTGTGCGATATGACAACAACGCTTCAAACAGCATGCGATAACACATCAATCTTTAACTAGCCTGCGATGACACAGAAACGCTTCAATCAACTATTTACCAATGACCTAACAATCACAAGAAGCCATAGCAATCGCCAATTATTACCTCGGGAAGTGTGCACTAACCTTATCACTCCATATTCTAAATCTGCTCTGATACCAATTCAACCGGGGCTATCATGCCCTGGACCCGAGCCAACAACAGTCCCAGAAAATGGTCCTCACCGGTTGATTAATTCGTGACATTCCCATGAGTCATCGCCAACCAATTAACAAAAAAAATCCCTGACAATCGGGGGTATAAGATAACTAGTTGATTCAGCTCGAGACCATAGATTACATAAAGTGTATTTACAAAAGGCCCAACCCATTGGTATGTACAATACAAAATTTTGGGCCAGAAGTCACCTAACTAAGGAGGGAGAAGCACAACCGCAGTGTAGAACAACAGAGGCGGGGAAGGGGGTCACCACAAAAAAGAAGATAAATTGGCCTTACCGGTGCTATTCTAGTCTAAGCCACCCTAAGGGTCTACCACACTATCATCAGGCGGATCACCAAACCCGGGGTCAATGTTCCATAGTTCGTAGCCACCCCAGGGGTCCTCATGGTGGTCCATGTGGAACACTAAAGGGCCCCCAACCTCACTGGCGTACCTCACATAGTATTGATGGGGCACCCAACGCTAGAGTGACTCATCCTATTCCTAAACTGTCTTCTCGTGCTTCTCCACGACATACCTAGAACTGGTCTCGTTCCTATCAATTATCTACTACTATCATCGAGTTTCTCGAGTATCATCCATTCCTCCGGTTCCTTTTCCAAGTCTACTTCCATGTCTACTACCATCTGATTCTCCATCAGATCTATGCTGAGAACTTGTAAAAAGGGTTAGGACAACTAATGATTAAAAGTCTTAGTATATCTACATCCTAATTCTCAATTAGGATGGCACTCACTTTAGAGCCCTTATTGGTCCAGCCAACTCTCACATAAGCCTCAAGATACGGCTCTAATTATCACTCAAGTTACTAATCATCCCTATCAACATAGGTAAGCTAGCTCTTCCATTGCACGTGCGGTCACACAAGCCCCCAGGTCCGCCTTACCCACTAACTCACTGGTCCATCCTCAGTACTAGCCCCCAAATCATTCAATTAATTGCAATAAACTCAATCAGATACCAATCGTATTTTAATTATTATTAATAACCATTTATCAATAAAATGCGCAATTCAATAATATTAAGCAATTAAATCAATAAAGCACAATTTATCTATAATTTCTCAAGTAATTCTAATTTGTCAACTGCCTGGGCAAGTCATTGAGGGATTCGCCTAGGTCCCTATTTTGAGTTTATAATCTACCATTCAATATTCTATGGGTGCTATCACCTCATTGACTGCCATTTGGCCGACAACCCCCGGTTCGCTAATTTTACCAAAATGTCCATTAATTGACCAAATTATCAAAATGCCCCTAATTTTCCAAATTACCAAATTATCCATATTGGCCAATTTACCAAATTACCCTTGAACATTCAACTACCAAAACACCCCTAATAGCCAAAATTACCAATTTGCCCCTAGTTAGTGTAAATTTACCAAATTGCCCTTAATCTGCCAAAATTATCAAATTGCCTATGCTATTCAAATAATCACAAGATCAGCCCAAAAAATTTATAATCCACTACTAAAGCGAATAATCACCTTAATCAAGGATTATAAGGTAAAGTCACTGTCGATCCTAGCTTTAAGTGTAATTAGCGGCATCGGTCGACTTTAAGCCCACGGAAAAGTCGCGCAACTCAGGGCACGAGGTCCTTGAAGGTCTGGTACATCACGGAGGAGTTGGTGAGTCGATGACAGCGGCAATGGTCAACGGTGTTGACTAGAAGCTAGGTTCACCGAAAAAGTGGTTAGAGGTGTTGATGGGGGGTCGTAGGGGCTCCACAGGGTGGTAATTAGGGATGTAAAGGGAGGTCCTGGGAGGTCCAAGGAGGTTTGCATGGTGGCTAGTGGTTGTCAAAGATCGTCAAAAGTCAACTGGTGGTCCACAGCTAAAGAACAGGCAAACTAGGTCAAAAGAGTAGCAATCGAGTCGAAGCTGAATTAAAGCAAATGGCTCAACGTCGACAGCAGTGAGCGGTTAAGTTTTGTTTCGGGCATACTCATGAATATTTTGTGACCAGTGGTAGCGGATGAGGTAGCCGGAGCAGTGATGGATGGCCAAGCAAGTTTGCTGGCCGGAATTTTGGGTCTGGGAGGAGCAATAACACTTCGGGGCCAGATTCGCCGAAACGCGAAATTTCGACGGTAACGACTGGTGGGTTATGCTCAAGGGAAGCTTAGGAAGCTCTTATAGGGAGCTGACTTTACCAAGCTAAGTCAGTGAAGGAAGAAAGAAAACCCATGGACACCATCTTCTTCTTGTGAATTCCTTCTTCTCGCACGAGCATGCCCAATTCTACGTCTATCTCCCTCTAAGCTTCGTGTCTTCTTCCTTCATCTTCTTCCTCTCTTCTTCTTCCCTGCTCATTCTTATCTTTTTCATCAATCAAAGGACTCCAAGAACCCTAGAACAACTGCATGAATCAACTGATCCAGTAGCATCCTTATGGGTTTCCAGCGCCGGAGGAACTTCGGATTTCATTTGAAAACTAGGCGAGTGGGCAACTAACCTAAAAATGATTATATGGAGAGTACACAAGTCAGAAAGCTCATCGATCAACGTTGGCTTTATTTACGTAGTTGACACACAACCGAGTTTTTCTAGGAAGTAAAAGATATATCACAACTTCCTAACATCTGGTAAATGACATCGGTGCTATCAAAATTTGTATCACACAACCAACGGTCCCAAAAGTTCAGTATCCAACCCCATACATAATCACCTACGAGCCACTGCTAGGACTGGAGTCGCCGTCACCGAGGAAGTAATTTGGTAATGGTAGTGGACATACCCAGCCATACTCGTAGTAGGCATATATGGCATAAAAACGATATGTAATTGGCTCTCGACCTAGGCCTGTCTTAAGCTTAATCCTTGTCTCGGCTAACATGAAATGTTCATGTGGGCTATGGGAGAAGTGAAATTCGGTAAACTCGCGAAATAAGGCGTCGATGATCCCGTACTGGGATAGCGGATCTCCTGAAATAGACATCTTTCTTTGAAAAATGTAAGCCACAATGGGGTAAGCTTGTGCTGAGCATGCAAAACAATCATTCACGCGTGAACAAAACCACAATCCATTGTACGTCCACACATGCATCAACATTCACCCCAAACAAGCATTCGTCACACGCCTGAACAACAAGGGTTGAATGCATTGCAAAGTTCTAGCATGCAACACGCACACAACCAACACACATCACGCATAAGGCAACACTCGATGATACAAACAGCAAATAACTCAGTACATCAACCAGCATTACAACTACACCACAAGGTAATCACTTTCCAACATGCAATCCATGATCAAGCCGAGGTTCACAAGCTCAGAGTTCATCCACACACATATAACCAACATACATGCAACTCAGCATACCGTTTACCATGTAAACATATGCTCAATGCATACAGATTCAATGCAAGAATGACAACCACATTATGCACAAGCAATTGCCAATGCTATCATCACAAGCCATGCAATTGCAAATACCTCGCACTACCGTCAAGACCACCTTTACCACAATCCGCAAGGTTACGTCCACCTTTAGCAAATGGTAACCAAAGAAGAGTCCAGCCTGGCAACGCGAGCTCTTGGATCAAATCCAATCCAGGCATCTCCCCTTGGGAGGTATCGTGGCTTACATTGCATGGCAACCCATTGCGAAGACATCCCGACTTTTACCTCAGCTACTAGACCCTCTGTTCATTCGAGACATCCCTACTACTAATGGGCGTCGCGGATCGCATCCACTGAATACCACTCACTTCTCATACATTCACATCATATGCGTATGTCTCACACTTACATGCACCGTGAGAATAAGGATCCGTGAATGAATGCACATTCAATCCGCACACATATGCACATCACATGAACAACAATTCAATTAGCCAATTCATCCAAGACCTTAGCCTTAGTCTTGCAAGGAATATCATTTCAAACTCACTCTCAATCAGCGATTCACCGAATATACAATCCCAAGTCATCAATCAAGTATTCAGCAATCAACACAACACAAACCAGTAGTTTGCACCAGGAGGTTGTTCACTTTGTTAAATCAGATAGAGAGATTTATCCATTCAACAATCTTGAATTTTCTCCACAACCTAGTTAAGACATATTTGAACAACTTTCAAGAAAGAATCATCCTCAAATTCGTTGAGCAAAGTTACCAAACAGGAGTATTCAATTGACTAGAAAAACTAGATCGCTGGCAAAGAGAAGTCGGATAGAAAAGCAAACCAAAAGTTGATCAACTGTCAACTAATGAAGCTGAAATTTTAACATGATTATCTCTTAGTATCAGCTACAACTTTCATGAAGAAACCTAAGTTAAATTTAAAACTTATCAAGCTCGAACAAGCAACTCTTTGAGTCGGGGTCGAAACTAGTTTGCTGGAAATCATTTGAACTCTATTATGGAATTTAGGCAAACCAATGCTTAAAATGCAAGAGAGAAACAACTTTTATAAAGACAACAACCTTAAAGGCTCAACGTATAGCTCTAGAGAAAATTGCAAAGCAGAATGCGCTTCTACTCTCTTCAACCCAGAATAGCATCGCCCAAAAATACCCAAAATGCATTAAAAATCAACCCAAGCAACTCAACCAACACTCATGCAAGACCATACAAAGAGATTAGAAACTTGTTCAAGAGGAATGGTTGCCCACTTCCCTAGTTTTCAAGTGAAATCCGAAGTTCCTCCGACGATGGAAACCTAGAAGGTTGCTATTGGATCAGTCGATTCGTGCGGCTGTTCAAGACTTCTTGGAGTCCTTGGATTGATGAAAAAGACGAGCATGAGTAGGGAAAAATAAGATAGGAAAAAGATGTTGGAAGAATACACGAAGCTGAGAGCAAGAGAGATGTAGAATTGGGCGTGCTCACGCGAGAAGAAGGAATTCGCAAGAACAAGATGGCGTCCACGGATTTTCTTTCTTCCTCCACCGACTCAACTTGGTAAAGTCAGCTTCCCATCTTGCCAAATGTCACTTGGTTGTGACACTTCGATGAGAGGAAGCTCATTGTTGCCAACTTAATCATGGGAGACGTCCATAGCTCACGTGATTTGGTCTTGAAGGAATTTCCACGAGGGGAAGTCTGTTGGTGCTCAAATTAGTAGTCCATCTACACTATGTTCATTATTTTTGACCGACCAATCTAAGCTTGGGCATCTAAAAATGTCAAGACATCCTCCGGTCAAGGTCTCAAAATATTGAGTATTGCTCATCGAACACTTAGTCGCAACAATTTTAATTTCGTACAACATTTTCATTGGCAATGTATCACTAATTACCTCAATTTTTCTAAACTATGCCTTATCGTGACCACACCTTGCATCCCTTGGTCCATCATGATTTTTTATAACATAACCATAATTCACTTAATCAAAGTCCAAGTATGTCATTCGACGCTTGCGATATTACTTGTTCTACTATACAACACGTGGTTTTGCACCTTACCATGATAGAAATTGCATATCATTCTCATTCGATTTACTTAACGCCCACTAAAATTCATTCTGTCACAATTCTCGAGGAACATAGGGATGTCCTTCGTTTTGCTTGGGTACCACTGAGTCTCCTCAATTTTTTTTCTCCTCTGCTCATAGTCCAAGCTCCAGTACGACCCGAGTAGAAGACGGTGGGATTTTGGAGATGAAACAGGGAGGCGCGATGCTTGAGGTAGCTAAAGAAAGGTCTTGGCTCGTTAATAGAGGTGGTAGGTGGTCATAGGCAATGGCCGTGTGCTTGGATTGGAGGGAAGAAGCAACTACGGTTGGTGGTGCGGAAAGTAGGAGGTGGCTGCTTCCTATTATACCGCCCAAACCGCAACTACAAGGTTGGGCTAGGCCAGTTGGACCAGTTAGTATGCAATAAGGAGAAGGAATCGGTTGACCATTGACTTAGGACCAAATTACAATTTTGAAAAAATTGAGGGACTTCTTTGAAATTTCAAAATGTTTGGGGACCGTCCTGAAACAAATTTTTTCAATTTCGTTAGTGGGGTTCTCGGAGTCCACGGGCCACAAACGGAAGTCCAAAATTCCAAATATTGGGCCACGAATTTCCCAAAAATGGACCATTACAGAAACCATATGAACTAAATTACCCGACCAATGATTTGGAGTTGGCCGCTGTGATATTCATATTAAAGATTGAAACATTCTTTGTATGGGGAGAAGTTTGAAATATTTACCGACCATAAGAGTCTAAAATGTTTATTTTCCCAAAAATAGTTGAACATAAGGCAAAGATGGTAGATGGAATTTATGAAGAACTATGATCATGAAATTCTATATCACCCAAGGAAAAGAAATAAAGTAGTTGACGCTCTTAGTCAGAAGTCGGCAATTGAGATAGCTAGTATGAGATTACGGGGATGGAAACTACTCAATGAGGTGGCAAATACTAAGTATCATTTACAGGTAAGCAATATGAGTGGTATAATGGCTACTCTCTAGATTGAGTCGGAAGTAATACAGAGAATTAAAGAAAAGTAGGAATTTGAGATTGCCAAAATCCGCAATAGAATTAAAATAGATAGTGGAGTCGGATTGTCTGAGGCTAATGATGATACTATTTGAGTTGAGGTCGTTTATTGTGCCTAATGGTGTGCATGTAAAGTTAGATATACTAGCAAAGGCACACCATAGTAATTATAGTATTCACTGGGGTAGCACAAAAATGTATGATGACCTTCATTGACATTATGGTGGAATGGGATGAAAAAAGATGTCGCTTAGTATGTCGCACAATGCCTTACTTGTCAGTAGATAAAAGCTGGGCATTAGAAGCCAGTAGGATTATTGAGACCTTTGGAAATCCCAGAATGGAAATGGGACATGTGACCATGGACTTTGTAAAAGGATTACCCAGAATGTCGAGTAGTCATGATTCCATTTAGATAATAGTTGATTGGTTGACGAAATATGCTCACTTTTTGGCAGTAAGACAAGATTTTCGGTTGGAAAAATATGCAAGATTGTATGTGAGACATATCATTAGATTGCATGGGATACCTGTAACCATCACCTTCAATCGAGATCCTAGGTTTATCTCTAACTTTTGGAAAAAGTTGCAGGTTGCTTTGGGAACAAAATAGTAGTACAACATGACATATCACCCACAGACGGATGGATAAACGAAACGAGTTATTCATATCCAAAAGGATATGTTGCAGACATACATGCTAGATTTCATTAGTAATTGGGACGAAAAGCTACATTTAATAGAATTTGTATACAATCATAGTTATCAACAAATTATAAGAATGGCACTATATAGAGCTTTATACAAGAAACCTTACAGAACTTCAATTTGTTGGAACGAAGTAAGGGAACGTAAGTTGACAGAGCTTGAAACTATACAAGTCACTACCGAAAAGATCAATATTATAAAAATCAACTGAAAATGGCGCAAGATTAGCAGAAAAGTTATGCTAATAAGCGAAGGAGACTATTGGAATTGAATGCAGAATTTTTTTTTCTTCGAGTAATACTCATAAAAGACGTGACCTGAGGGAAGTTGAGCCCTTGATACATTGGCCCTTTTGAGATTTTCGAATAGGTTTAGGAAGTGGCATATTAGTTAGCCTTACCCCCAAAGTTATTTAACATACATGATGTATTCCATGTATTGATGTTGAGGAAATATCATCCTCACTCCACTTATATTTTGAGGTATGAAGCGATTGACAAGGACGAAAAGGTGACGTATGTTGAAGAACCCGTCAAAATATTAGATCGACGAGAGTGAGTCTCCCTATACAAAACTATGTTTAGTAAAAAAGGTAATGCAAACCTAAGGGCATCCTACCCTAAGGATCTATCATTGTACCACCTTCGGGATCCTCAGTATCTCAGATAGTAACCCATTGATCATATGTCACTTGGCCTTCCAGGAAGAACTCCATGATCGGTAACTGTAAAAAGGTTAACAAGAACAATTGTGATATAAATCTCAGCGACTCTACGTTCTAATTCCCGATTAGAAGGACATTCACTCCAAGGTCCCTATCGGTTTTACCAATACACACGTGAGTCTCAATGCTACTGCTCTTCGTGTTACCCATAGTACTAGTTGTCACTATTCACCTAGGTACTAGGTAAATCGGCTCTCTAGTTGCACTTAAGGCAACACAAACCCCAGGCCTGATCAACCCATCAACTCATTAGTCCTCACTTAATACCAGCCCCCAGTCATTCAATCAGTCACAATCAATTCAATCTCGTACCAATCACCAATCAATTGCACGCATCAATCAATTGACAGTAGAATGCGCTATTCAATAATAATAAGCAATTAAATCAAATAATCACAGTTAATAATAAATCAACTCTCACGTAATTCTAATTAGTCAACCGCCTAGGCTTGCCAATCAGGGATCCGCCTAGGTCCCTACTTTGAATTACAATCTGCCATTCAATATTTTATGGGCGCCATCACCTTAATTGATTGTTATTTGGCCAACCACTCCTTATGCAACTAAAATTACCAAAAATTCCCCTAATTAGCCTAAAATTACCAAAATACCCTTGATAGCCACAATACCAAATTGGCCCGTCAGCCAATTACTAAATTACCAAGTCCCATTTGCTAGTTTACCCCTAAATCCCTAGAATTACCAATTTGCCCCTAAATATCCAAAATTAACAATGTGCCTTTTAATTTAAATAATCACCAAATAAGCCTAAACAACTAATAATCCACTACTAAAGCGAATCACGCTCCTAATTGAGAGTTAGGACACGAACTCACTCTCTAGTCCGAGCTTTTTAGGCAATTTGGCGGCGGTGACTTGCGGCGAGTTTGCCACGTCGTGTAACTCGTGCGACGAGAACACAAACAGTCTGGTATGGTGCAGTACAATGCAGTGCGACGGCAATGCTATTTTGGCAAGTCTCTTGCGAGATTACGACGGGGCTTCGGTGAAGCTCCAAGCGCAGTTTTTGGTGGCAACAAGGTGGCAGGTCACTTAGGTGGCGTGGCGGAGGCAGCTGCACGACTGAGAGGCCCCAACCAAAGGCAAGCAACAGCTAGTCGGTGGCTGGGCAAGGCAACCAGCAAATAGCAATGGAGGAGGGTTAGGGCGGCGCAAGATGACCCTAGGAGGAGGCAACGACGGCTGGAGTACTTGAGCGGTGGTCGTGGACGAAGGTGGAGCGTCAGTAGTGAGCGTTTATGGCGGAGGGGCTGGTTGACGAAGCTGGAAACTCGAGGGAGAGGGAGTCGACAATGAGCAAGGCGGAGACAAATGCTAAGAATGGTGGCCGAGGTAACGGCCAGGCGAGCCGAGATGTGGCCGCGGCCGGGACAGTAAAGCAATGTCGATTGTGTCTCATAGCAAAGAAGCAGAAGCTCGAGTCAGCCAGGAAGAAGAACAATACATAAGAAAGAAGAGGTCTGGCGTTTGTGAGAGGAGGAAGAAGAAGAGAGAGGGGGGAAGGGGACGGGCCATGCAGGTGGGCCTTGTGCACTGTTTTCGATCAAGCTAGAGGAAGAGACAAAGGAGAGAAAGAGTCCACAATAGGTGGGGTCTGCAAGGGAGTCAACGGAAGAAAGGGAAAATGAGGAAAGGGAAAAGATAAAAAAAAAAGGAGGGAAGGAAGAGAGAAGAGAGAGAAAGAGGGTTCGGGGCATTGGGGAAAAGGGGAGAAGGAGGAGAGAGAAGAAAGAAGAAAGAGAAAAAAAAGAAAGAAAGAGAGAAAGGAGAGATGAAAGTTAATGCATGGGGAAGGGAAAAAGGAAAGAGGAGAGAGAAGAGAGAAAGAGAGGAGGGATGTTTGGCTGGGGGAAGGGAAGAGAAAGAAGGAAAATGAGGAGCAAGAAGATGAAGAGAGAAGATAAAAATAAATAAATAAATGCTCGCAAAGTTGGGCTATTACATGTGGAGCATGTGTGTGATTAGAATACATTACTTGCTAAGTATATGCTTACTATTGTGGTAAACTCATATTTCAATTAGAAAAGATGGTAGATTTTTCGTTAGATCGACCGCCCAAATGTGATGTGCTACGTGACTTCTCTTTTCATTGCTCGCAATATATTATACCTAGATTACTTGTTAAGCTGTTCCTGCTAGTGGAGTCCTCAATTTCAGTCAATGTAGGTCTATTTCGGGGCCACATAGTGTACAGGTTTAATGCCATATACGCTTGACATGGCAATGGTTGGTTAGGTCACTATACATTCCCCTGGATCATTACAATAGTCGGGAAATCGATCTCAAAGAAGACTGGGCAAGATGGGAAAAGCTTACGCTATTTTTATGTCATTAGGCTAGAAAGGTAATGACACCCAACCGTGGGTAGCTGTGTTGATTAAGAACCTCTCCTTGATCGCCGATGTCAAGAGTTTAAAACTTGTAATAGCTAGCGTCTTAAGTAGAGGGTCATGGTGTTAGGTTTTGTACTAGTCTCTCTCAAGAAATAGGGGTCTGACCATTCTGTGCTGTCTGGGTACAGGGGGCCGTGGTGGAGTCATTGGTCATAAAAAGAAAAAAAATACGTGATGAATACTTTTGGGAAAGGGCAACTGAAATTGTATAGCTGAATAGGAAGATTGTGGATAGATAGTTTATCTTCTTATTACTAACTATCATTGTTGTCATCATAATATGTTAATAAAACCGATGTGTCTTCAAGTGATCTAATGTGTGTACAAGTATGTGCCTCTAACTATTTCACGTTTCCAACGTTTTTAACTAACTTCTAAGAAATTATATCAAGTAAACATTTTGAATCTAGAGAATATAGTGACGATAAGGGTGCCCTAACTAGATGAGTGTGATAGCAATGGTGACGTGATGGTATCATAGTTTGGTGTGTGTTGGTATCAGAGCAATAACAGCAATATGGTGTCACATCCATTTTTGGTATCAGAGCAGTAATAGTGCTACGTTATCACAAATCCAAATTAAGGGAGTCACACTTATGAAAAAGCTAATTCATCTTCTACATCTATCATATCATGAAAGGAATTTTCTATGTTCATCAAGACTCTAAACAGAGGGAGTATGAGGGCATGTGTAGTCATACCTACACATCAATAAAAGAAAGGAGTGAGACAAAACTAAAGAAGTAACTAGTGTAAAGGTAGGGGACCAGTTTACCCTATAACTTGGCATAAAGACTCGTGAGACAAACATAAACCATTATTATGTATCGATGGCAGATCAATAGCAAAGCTAAAGTGACTAGTTAACTATATGCATGTTAAGAATCTATGTCTTACCATGCAATCATACAAGAAACATGATGTAACATCCTCGATTTGATGCCTTATTTTATGAAGGGTTTAAGTTGTCATGGCATAAATAGCGAAGCGGGGTAATTAGCCGCTAAATCCTTTAGGCAAGGCAATCAGGGATTGATGAGCGTGGTCAAGGAGAGTACTTGACCTTAGAGTAATTACTCGACCATAAGGATCGAAGCAAGATGACCTTGCACTAGCACGAGTTGATGCAGAATCTTTTAGGAATGGATTCGTTGGATGGTTATGGCCAACTCATGGGAAATTCCATGTGGCAATAATTAACTCGAATCGACCCTTCAATTGTCGACATGACCCTGTAACTGAGCGAGACGATCATCCGCTCGATTATATGACAACCGAGAATTTTCTAAGGAACAACGAGGCTCAAACGAGGATCGACTCGAGTAACGATGGTGAGATTCGCAAGCGATGCCCTGTTTGCCAGCTTCTCAAGGAAGCTATTTTAAGGTCCCCGAAAGGCGACTCTTAACCACGAATGAGATTAATTATGGGTGTCAAATTGTGGAGGATTAGGCTCCAACCAAATTAGGAATTTGTGGGAGAGCCAACCCTATTAGATAAAGCTTAGCCAATGGAGTATGGGTCTTCATTTCAGCCCAAGGAAGGGACAAGGCCATTCGGCCACTTGCCAAGGACCAAGGAAGAGAGCTAGACTAGTAATGGGTTTTGTTGCTTCTCCATGTAGAGCTAAGGACTAGGAAGAAGACAAGAACTACGATTAGTTGGCCTAGAACTAGTCCAGTCAAGAAGATGTACTGACCAAGATGATGTCATGGAAATAAGGAGACAAGATGTCATAAGGTTGACCTAGGCCAGGAACACCTAGAAGGGCTAGATTGAATAGCCAAGAGAATGAGGGAGAGAGAGAAGAATGATGATCACACATATGGAGGAGAAAGATGACAAGAATGCCTAGAGAGAAAGAGAAATTTAATTGGCAAGAAAGGGCTAAGGTGATATAATCTTGATGAGGAAGGCAACCTAGGAAGAGGATGATGTCACCTAAGGAAGCTATGAGGGGAAGAATCCTAAGAGTTGCTTCATCATTGCCTAGTTTGAGATGATAAGCCTAAGAGTTGCTTCATCATAGCCTAGTTTGAGACTTCTTTGACAAGGAATGATTTGTATGATGTCATCTTGATGAGGTAAGCTACCTAGATGAAGGATGATGTCACATAGAAGGCTATGAGAGAATGAGGTCATGAGGAGCCTAAGACGGGCTTTATCATGGGCTAAAAGAATAGCCACATGAGCTATTAAGTGATGATGGGAAAGACTAGCTAGGCTTAGGCTTAATACCTAAGGGATTTGCTTCATGATGGCAACATGTGCAATGGGAGTGATCGGCGGTTCAAGGGAAGGAGAAGAAGAAGTTATCGATTAAGTTATATCTAGATTCATCATAAGGAGGAGGAATAGACATGAGGTCTATTAAATCAAGATGATGTAATGTACCTAGAGGTAGGATGAAGTCATCCTAAGAAGCTATTAGAAGAATAGGTAATTAAAAGGCTAATTCTAGTATAATCATGAGAATTAGATATAGCCATGTGAGCTATTGGGCATAGGATGATGTAAGCTTGATGATGCAAGATGCCTAGATGTAGATTGATGTCATCCGAGGAGCTATTAGAGGAGAGGACAATTAAGAAGCTAGACTATAGTCTCATCATGAGGAGAGAATTAGAGATGTGGCCTAGCAATTAAATATTGAGACTAGGCTTAGTACCTAGTAGATAAAATAGTCTTATTAATAGTCACATAGGCTAAAGAAGTAATAAGAAAATGGGGTAGATTTTCGGCCAAGAGGGGGAGGAAGAAAGAAGAGAAATAAAAAAATAAATGACAAGGCATTAAATGTTGAATAGTTGACCTAAGCTAGAGACCATAGGCCATTAATGCATTAAATGTCCCATGAGCTTGCTCCCCAAGTTTCTCCTCTAAGCTTGCTCTCCAAGTTTCTCTTCTAACTTTGGCTCCAAGTTTCTCCTCTAGCTTGGGCCCCAATCCTCCTTGCCTATAAATAGAGAGCAACTCACTTCATTTGGACACACACCACAAGCCAAGAACACACAAACCACTTCTACCTTCTTCTGAAAATTCGTAGCTCAGCAAACCCAGCCACTGTTCTGCCTTCAAACACCCACCAGAAGCCATTTGCTTCATCAAAACCCTCCACCAACTTCTTATATACTTCCATACCGTCCCTCCTGCAAAATTTCAACCCCAACGGAGCTTTGGTTCCTCCCGAACCAACTCTGGAAGTTACAGACCCCTGGACCGAAATACTGCACCGTCGATCGTTTTGTTTTCCCTGGTTGACTACCCACACGACCTCTGAATCGAGTGAAATCAGCGCCATTCTCTTTGTAACATCCATAGCTTTCCAACGCCACCAACTACGCTCCAAACGTTGAGTATTCGCTGCTGTAAGGCTCCTAGAAGTTGTCCGTACAGTTACCGAGTTGGACGACGGGCTGCTGTTTGCCTGCTCCGATTAGCTCCTGCTTCTATTTTTTCAACTCTTCTCTATGTTTTTTAGTAACACCTGTCTGTAAGTGGACTTTCTAACCCTTGGGTAGGGTGTGACGTTATGTAGTTAACTTGTGAAGTGGTTTTCTAAATGTGCCCGCTTTGGTCTTACTAATCTTTACAGAAAATGTTTCTGTTCTTGCTATGGTTTCTAATACATTTCTTGAGTTCAAAAATCTATCTTTTGAAAAGTTTTCTAAGTTGTAAGAAGATTTTCTAACCCTCGGGTAGGGCGTGACGTTACGTAGTTAACTTGTGAAGTGGTTTTCTAAATTTATTCTCCACTTTGGTCTTACTAGTCTTCCAGAAAATGTTTATGTTCTTGTTATGATTTCTACTCCATTTCTTGAGTTAAAAAATATATCTTTTGCAAAGAAAAGGTTTTCGATACTATAAGTGGATTTTTTAACCTTCCGGTAGGGCATGACGTTACGTAGTTAACTTGTTGAGTGATTTTCCTAATTTATCTTTGAGCTTTGGTCTTACTTGTCTTGCTGAATTTGCTCTATGCTCTGCTACCTGAATTTTCAGCTTATTTCTTGAGCCGTGTTACTTATTTTGACAGAGCTACATCTCTGTTGAGCTTCTAAAATTGTTCTTGAACTTTAATGTTATCTATTTTGCCCAAAAATATTCTGTTTTACCGTAAAAGATATTGTATATTTTCTTGAGTCAAGAAATCCCTCTCTTTTGCAAAATGATGTCTTTAATTTTAAGAGCAAGGTGGAAGAAATGATTTTTGAAATGGATGATCTCTATTGCAAAGAAAGTATTGGTTATAATCTCAAAGATAAAATGAAAGAAATGATCTTCGGGAATGGGTGATTGTGCGTGATGCATGTTATAAGACAGGACCTGCCACACGACCAAGGTCGTGTTGGCGATGATGGGCCTAGAAGAATTTTGGATGATGACCCTCCTCGTCGGATGGACTTCGGTGGAAAAGCGCTCTGCGGGGTGTGCCCGGCTTTTGAGTCGGATGGGTTGTCTAGACGAGGCTAGGCATTACTTGGGCTGCGGTCCAAAAGGTCGGATCATTATGGAACTGGTGGTTGGGGAGGGCCAACATATTATGAAAGATAAATGCATGCAATGACGTGTGGAGTCTTTGTTGATTTTGGGATTCATGGGTGATTTTTGGAAGTCCTTGAAATGTGATCTTTTCAAGAAGAAATGGCCAAGTTTTGGGAATGATTTGATAATCTCTTAAATTGTGGTTTTCAAACCTTTGCTTGTTGATTGCGAGGCCACCTCCTAGGCGAGGTTTAGAATTTCTACTTACTGAGTTATCTCACCCCGTGGTTATTAACATTTTCAAGATCGTACCATGGTTAACCCGTGATTCATTTGGTGTGCTCGTTGAGATGATCACCGAAGTAGGAGCAATTGACGGCGAATGTCTTCTTGCTCCCTTTTGTTGAGAGGTCAGGTTAGAGGAGTTAGGGATAACCAACCCCCGATCTTAGTCAACTCGTGATTAAAAATGCTTCTGGTACGTCTTGTTGTAATTACAGCGCTTTGTGCTGGGGATTGTGTTCAATGGTTGCTGGCTATGTTGATAGTGGTCGTTTGTGTTGATATGTCAATGACTTTGAGTGATATATGAAGTCGATGTTAATGTGACATGTTGCTTAGTTTGCCTGTTTAACTACCAAGTAATGTACGGGAATTGCTTCCGCTTGATGATAAAGTTGACAATGGGTCCTGGGATAATATTGTCGCAAGTGACAAATAAAATAATGGCCATGTGGGGGTTTGTCACGTGCCCAATGGATCGGGGCGGATGAATTCCTGTTGTGGTGAGCCCTTGAACTTAATTAAAATAATTAAGTTTGTTTTATTATAAATTGGTGTTTGGGGCATCACACATGAACATGTTTAGGACTTCTTTTCTCATTATCCATCACGTCATTAAACCTAGATCAATCTAGGCATTAAACGCAACGACATCCTGAAAAAATTTGACTCGGGGTCCTTTTGGCTCAAACAAGGCATTGCCTACTTCGACAACATCCCATTGTCAATAAGTATCACAGCTCATCTTGGGCATCAATGCCACCATCCAATGATGCCGAATCTTATATCATTAAGTGTTTATTCATGAAAATTCCCACATTCACCGATTCTTATTCTTCAGCTTACCAATTTAAGCTTGGCCTAAAGGCATTATATGCAGCAAGTGTCATGATTCACATATGATCATAACATGACTAGATGTGGGGCGTGACTCGTGACCAAGGTCAGTTAATGCCTGGCCGCTTCGCAAGTCACCCATGGCCTAGGACATGAAGTGACTTGTACACACCAAAATATCATCAAGCCAAAACTCAAGCAAACAACCAAGTTTTGAATGAAACATGGGCCACCTAATTTAGTTATAGGGATTCCACTTACATTAACAGTCAGCGGTGGGAGGAGCCAATGAGCCAACATCCTAGGTAAGGAAAAGGGCAAACAGCATGAGGATAAGAGATAGGGGAGAGAGAGAGAGCAGGAAAGATACGTGTTGATGAATGTTTATGGAAAATAGAAGGGGCGAGCTTATTTATAACCATCCTTAAAATGATAACCCTCATGAATATATGCTAAATGATCCGACGAGATTTTTACGCATTTCTTAACTAATGCAAGAGGTGGCACTCTAAATTGCTTATGTATTCATCTAGGCTGATAATGATATAATTTACTTAGCCAATAATTTCCCAAGTGGCCTTGACATTTAAATGTCTAAGATTTGGTAAATAAGAACCTTAGGTTATACTAATTAGTCCTAAGCATAAGTGATCCAATAAGGTTGCTTTACCTAGCTAGTATAAGTGAAGATGTAGCATGTCTCAAATTTTAGAGTAATAATGGTTAGTTTGCCATTAAATAAAGGGGAAAGGTGGTCCAATAAATTTAGATCACTTAGCAAGCCTAGAGAGAAGAGGTGGCTTACCTAAGTGGATATATATCTCCTAAGATGATAATCATTAAATAACTTCATAATTGAGGGTTATTGTCACGCCTCACTCCTGAGCACACTGCAGTCCCCGATTCCTTTCTCTTAAAACCCTTAATAATCGTGGGAACATCCTAGGTTTGTCACGGTCTTCTTAAACATAAAAGTAAAAATGATAATAAATGGAAACAAAGTAAGTGAAACTAACCACAACCTTCACTTTACGGGGATCCATCAACAAAGTCTCACATTAAACATAATAACTTACAAAGCAATGTGGACATCAAAGTTAAGTTCTCCATATAAGGATAACTTCCCAAGAGAAATTAACCTTACCGAAATCTTTCCTCAAGGAAAAGGTAGCTTAAGCGATATGGGACTGCACCCCAAGCAAGAATGGAAAATAATTTTTTGAGGCAGGTGGGAATTTCAATAACTCCAAGAAAAGGACCTCGCTCTACCACACCGGAAGGGGAAACCTCGATATACAACTATACATCCAAAAAGCGTCGAGGTAGGGGTTAGGATAGTACATCAAAAGGAGAGAGAGGTCTGCACCTAAATCTAATTTAAGTCATGAGACCTAAGGGTCTATACACATCCGTCTGAAGGATCCGCTCCATTGGGGTCAATATACCAAATGCCGTAGCCGCCTCAAGGTGTCTCATGTAGCTGTGTGTAACACTCCAATGGGCCTCCATTATCTCTCGTATATGCTATCCAGTACTGGTGGGGGACCCACTTCCATAAGCCTTCGCTCCATTCCCAGATAATCCTCTCGTATTTCTCAAAATGTTGTCCGTCGACTGCCACTAGCTCATCTACTACCTAACCGACATCCTTTGAGCGGTCGGGGATATCAGGTCCCTCTGGCCCCTCCTCGAGCAAATCCTCCACCTAAAACTCCTTCGGGGGCTTCTCCTCCTCCAACTACTCCACCTCCTCAGGTTCCTCATCCAAAAGCTCCACTTCTAGGAACTCCTCCTCCAACTCGATCAGCTCCTCCTCCAAGTCCATGGCCATCTCCTGAAAGGGGGGTGGTGGTGGGGTGAGATATGGAGATATCCTAGTGAGTTCCCGCCTATGCCAGAATTAGGATAACCATCACCCTAGGGTCCCTAGCCACTCTCACTAGACGGCCCTTAACTCTTATCGAGCTATAATCACCTACCTCGTGTTCTGAATCAAACTCATTTCCAAACCCCTCACTATCTATAAGTTGAACCGATCATGGGTGAGACCCATGAATAAGCCTTACTTCTCTATCAAGACAGGGTTAGACCCCATAACATCACAATCCATCGTGCAAGTAAGTACATGATTAAATAAATAATTACCAATTAAATAAATAACTTAATAATTAAATAAATAAATTACTAATTAAATAAATAGATTGCCAATTAAATAAACAAATGACTAAATTAGAGAATTAAATTTCTAATTAAATAAATAGAATGTTGATTAAATAAATAAGTTACTAATTAAATAAATAGAGTATGCAGTTAATTAAATAAGGCCGTCCACAACTGACATGAGATTCTAATTAAAATCCATCCACAACTGAGGCCTATCATTCATCTAATTTGTCCGTTAATTGCCACAATCAACCACCTCATCCATTCATGCCATTAACCACATAATTTTTCCGAATAAACTGTTAAGGCGGTAAATAGACCTAACTGAGGCATAGAAAACCATTCACCTCAAATTTGTCAAAAAGGCACTTGGCACGAAGTCCTGAAGTGGCTGTTGTGAAAAGGAAAATTTCTCTCTCTTTTTTTTCCTTTTCTTTTCTTTTCTTTTCTTTTCTTTCTTTCTTATGGTCGAGCTAGGCCGAGCTGCTGGGCCGACTTGGCTAGCGTTCGGGCCTAGTCGCTAGTTCAGGTAGCTCAGGAATTAGGTGGGTCAGCCAATGGTTGTGGTTCCGCGGCTCTGGCTGCGGTTTTCACAACTGTTTCACCTAGAAATAGTAGGTTAAACGAGTCGAGCTTGAACCTGTGCAAACCAAGAACGAATCGAGCTTCGATTCGCGCCACCTAGATGAAATAAACCAAATTAACGAGTTAAGAAAGACTCATGAGGAGTTTGCGAGTTGATCTACACCAAAGACGAGGGATGGACGTCACTGGAACAATCGATTGGTTAAACCTAGAATTGCGACAACGGTTTTGAGCAAAAAGGGGCTAAACGAAACTCAACTGATTCTAGACCAAATCAATTCAATCAAGAGTCAAAATTAAGGTTTAGGGACCCCTATGATTCGATTGAGAGTAGTGGCATAAGCCCTAGATTGAAGGATTGAGAGACCTCACCTTTAGAAGTTTGGTGAGTTTTTCGGAAAATCGAACCATGGAGCCTCCTTTCAGGGGATGCTGGCAGCGGCTCAGGCGGAGAAGGCAACGCGGCTGGTGGCGTTTTGAAGATGGCATCACAGATTTCCAATGACACCAACGACGAAGCAAATGGAGTTCTAAGCGGGAAGATACGAAGCTCGCAAGTTGGGGGGTTAGCTCAAATCGAAGACAAAGAGCAAGTGGAAGTTGAGGGAAGTATTGCGTCACTGATGCCATGTGGTGACCTCCCAATGGTCGCTTGGCACCTCGACCATCCCTTAAGGATGGAAGGTGGTTGATAGCAGCGACGGGGTGGCCGATTATGCAACCGGTGTCCATGGTAAGTAGTGCAAGCCAATTGCTTGTCAGAAGGCCTTAAAGAAGAGAGAGAAAAAAGAGAGGGAAGGGGAAGAAGATGGTCGGTTCGTGGAAGAAGGACCAATTTGATCCTGGTCAGATCGGTCAGACGCAAGGTTGGACCAGTCAACGCGTTGACTCAGTTCAAACCCAAATTAAATAATATTTTAAATAATAAAATAAATAAATAATTATTTATTTTAAATCAAACTAATTTGTGGGAAATTCCCAAAAATTCCCAAAAATGCATCTGACTCCTTCATGCATGCTCCACTTGGCTCGGGGGGATATAGCTTAGTTGGTAGAGCTCCGCTCTTGCAATTGGGTCGTTGCAATTACGGGTTGGATGTCTAATTGTCCAGGCAGTAATGATAGTATCTTGTACCTGAACCGGTGGCTCACTTTTTCTAAGTAATGGGGAAGAGGACGATGGATACTAGGCGTTGTGCGTATCGACCCGTGCAGTGCTGTAGCTAACGCGTTAAGTATCCCGCCTGGGGAGTACGTTCGCAAGAATGAAACTCAAAGGAATTGACGGGGGCCCGCACAAGCTGTGGAGCATGTGGTTTAATTCGATGCAAAGCGAAGAGCCTTACCAGGGCTTGACATGCCGCAAATCCTCTTGAAAGAGAGGTGTGCCTTCGAGAACGCGGACACAGGTGGTGCATGGCTATCGTCAGCTCGTGCCATAAGGTGTTGGGTTCCCAATAATTAAAAATTCTCAAAAATTCCATAACAGCTTTCCAATAATATACCAAGCATTATTAGGTCAACACACGGTCAAACTAATTTGTGGGAAATTATATTAAATTTTCCAATTTTTCGCGGAAAATTATATAATTACTGGAAAAATTCTTGGGCCCCAAAATACAGTTGTTACAGTTATGATCCAATAATGTAGGCTCACTTGGTTAGGCTAAGAGGAGAGTGTAGCATGCCTAAGTGGTGAAATGTGGCTTTAGTATAATCTTTGTGGGACAAATAGGTGGCCACTATGAAAGGACATTTTTTCCCCTTATGCCAACTAGCCCTGTGAGTCATCTTGGTAATTATGGCCTAAATATTTGATCATGATGGCATAAGATTTGCACCACTCTTCACTTGCCAGATAAGATGATGAACAATTTCATCATTAATGTTCGGTTCATGATTGAGGCTTGGATGCGGGAGATGAAATATGCACTTGACTTAAAGCATTGATGTTATCGGGCGTGGTCACTTATGACCACCCATGACCACATCTGCATCTCCATGGTCAAGGGTCACGGCTAGGCTTGTGGTTGGGCATGTCGAGCCAAATTCTTGGATGCTACATATGATTTCCAAAGTACAAAGTGAATAGACTCGTGAAAACTGGGAAGACCTTAATAAAGGATGAAAAAGTTGGAAGAATGAGAAGTTTATGGAAACTTGGAGATACCATAAGATGAACAATTCTGTGAAGCCTCGATTACTAATATAAAGATGCACATAAGCGGACTACCAGTGAGAAGCTTAGGTAGTTTCACAGATTGATGGTATAAGCAACTCTCTATATCAGTTGAGAAAAACTTGCATATCACGGTATTACACAGTTTGATTTGAAGACATAAACATTTCTTTGATTATCAATCTAAGTCTCAATGAATATTAACAAGAAGCCATAGGCCTAGAACTGCGAAATAGATTAAAGAAGCAAAATCCAATCGGTAGTCAATAATGTTTGAGAGGAGGACTATTTCCTAATATAAACAACTCTACTTACGGAAACTACACTATTGCTTGGAAAATTTGATTGAATGGGAGATCAGACCACCCGTAATTGTGTTGTTAATCATCAATTAAATATATTATTTTAAAGATTACTTAATGATAAGTTTGGAATTGAAGACTGTATAAGAAGATCAAACATTGCTAGAGAAACATGAATTGAAAATCATAAGAACAACAAATGAAGAAAATTCAACTCTTTGATACACGTATACTTTGTTGAGTTATCGAGTGAGAAGTTCATTCGCTAAAAGTTCTTGTCACTGATTGTAATCTCTTTTGATAAGTGTAGGTGTGTTATAATGGTGCTAAGGATTTGGTAGTGTGATCTACCAACTTCAAGTATAAGCAGCACTTGCTACATTGTAACCCTTCAAAGGATTACTAGTGAATTTTAACTTATAGGTGGATGTTAATCTGGGAGAGTACTGACACCTAAATTTTGACGAATCATTGTCATATATTGCCTAAAAATTTAGAAGTTAATTAATTAATTCCTCAAAAAAAGTTCAAATAACATTGCAAAAAACACAGTTCAAGCATTTATGATAAAATCCGCATAACACATTAGACGGAAGGTGGTATGGACCAAAATCAATCCCGTGAGCTCAGTCTGCATTGCAAGGAATTTCGGCTAGCACTTGGGAGCAAAATGGATGAATTTTCTAGTTCCTAATGGAGCAATGTGAGCTTTATATGGAGTAAATTTAGCCAATTAGTTTCTTAGGCCTTGAAATTAATTAGAATAAACCCTAAAATGGGTCGGGACTTGTGAATTCCAAGCTGGCGAGCTCGAGAATTTTGGCTAGCTGATTATGAAAAGTGCTTGGCTGAAATCAGCATGCGATTGGAAGAATTTATGCAATTTGACCCTCCAAGGATTTAATTGAAGAGTCATTATGATTTAGGGTCAATTGTACATACTACGCAAACTTGATGTCCTTAATGGCAATTGACATTGCCTACAAATACATCGTTATAGCCTCAGGATTAGGGGATAATCACAATTTCAGAATGCTCTTAAAAAACTCAAGAACAGCACACGAGAGAGCGAGAGATTGGGTGGTGGCCAAGCCACTGCAAGACGGCCCAACGCTATCTCACCAACTATGACAATGTTGTCGCCTTCACTGATCTAGCGCCAGAACCCTGACATCACCGAACTTCCGAAGCTACTGCCTGACACCACTCTCGGCCGTCCTATGCCAAGCCCATCTCTGCGCTTTCACTCATCGCCCCACCTCTGCCATTGCCCACCACTCCACCAAATTGAATCATGCTACTATGTTGACTCTTTACATCGCTTGATGTTCGATGTTATCTGTTAACGCTGCCGCTCCCTTCGTTGGCACTCACCAAGGGACCTATTGATCGCTACTGCTATTCACGTATTCGACAACGCCTGCTGTCTCGCTGATCCAACACCGCCCGACATTGCTCATCACTCCTGCACCGTCGTAATCGTGAGCCATACCACCACCAACCTAAGCCTCACCTTTCTCTGTCGGAACTATAGCCAACACAGCTGGTCTATCGACCAAGTTGATTCGCTGGCCACTAACCTAGCCATGAGTCCCCTCGCCAATCGCCGTTTAGGCCTCAATCTGCCAAGTTTAAATCCGTAAATATTACCTACGAGATATCCCGAATTAGGTAAAGATTTTATATAAATTCGATCCTAAAAAATATTCAATTTTAATAATGTAGTATGTGAATGAATATCTAGAAAATCTTGCATGAAATATTTATCTACAAAAGTCTCTGCGATGTAGCCTCCTTAATTAGGAAATATGCTCCAATTGAAAAACGTCCTCTAGATTGCCTTGACCGATATCCACCTCGAGAGACGATAGTGACGACATGAAAAAAATCTTCCACACCTTTCACTGTCTCGTGGAATGAGTCATTAATTTAGAATGTGTCTTTTTAGAATAAACTAGATTGCAATTCAAATTTAGAATGCATGTTTGAGATATGCCTTTTATTAATCCCAAATTTCCATGAAAATACCAAGAATGTACCATGCATATGTCATATAGTTTAGGCATATCATCATTCATGTCATTATGTCATTGCTAGTATTTCATTAGTAATAAATGTTGAAGTTTGCCATAAAACTAATTATGGAATAGAAATCTATTCCAAAATTGGTTTTCCAAAATATTTTTACCAAACGCTATTATGTTTCAGAATGAGTTTTTTTATTCCAAGCTCATTCTGGAACAAAATTGGACACGAATCATGCGCGCCCTATGCAAGTCAACATGAGTGCACAGCCCAGCCCATTCACGTTCCTGATGGCTTTAATGATTGAAGGCCCCCAGGTCTAGTTCTAAGGAGAGAAGCACAAAGTGATTTCTGGTGTTTGGTTGACATTTTCGTTTATATTATGCGAAACTAGTATATACTGCAAGCTTTTGTGCGGCAACCACTTGTCTTTTGTAATGATCCACTTACGATTAAAGTATGCTTTTTATAATTATGATTTTTCTCTCTTTATTGCTCTGATGCTTTTTTTATGATAAAAGGGGAGAAATAGTATGGAAAGTAGTGGTAAGTTGCTGACGTGGATCTTTATTTGCTCTACTAAATATTTCTGTCATACTGTTACATGCTCGGATATGTTATATGCTATGTGAATTTATCCTCCGATAAAAAGATTGTGCATACTTATTATATGCTCTGATATGTATACTTACAATTAGGGGAATCATTTTTACTCTTATCACTGAGTACGCACTTAGGTAAACTTATACTACATAACTCATATTTCTGCCATCATTTTGAAAGGAAGAATGTTTGAAAATTTAAAAACCAATGTCGAAATTGCTTCAATCATTTTGATGATCGCAAAATCTTACCAAAGTATTTTTTGAGTTATTTGAGTGAATGCAGAAGTATTGCAGTTTAAAGATCTTCTACGAGTATTCATCTAATGGTTATAAAAAAAGAAGAAGGAAATAGACGTGGATACAGCGTAAAAATGATACGCTTTGAATATCAAATTTGCAGAAGTTATATGAGCTACATTACAGTTAGAAAAGATCATACCTGAAAGTTTTCATATATAAATCATGCTGTGGAAAGTCAAATATCCAACACCCAGCTCATGGATATTATTGTGATATTCCGCACACGATAGCATAACTAGTTTGGTGAGACATTCCGGGACTTAACTTTTTGATTGCTAATCGAAGATTCTTAGATTTGTTTCATGTATAGAAGATTCTCTATAGGTTTGTCAGCTGGATTGCTCGGAAGACTTTTGAAAATGTTGACTTGACTAATGGCTACAATTTGTAAGAGAACTCGAGATTGATACAACGACTGTCATTCAAGCTTTAACATTCGTGTACTTGCGAGCACATATTCATCCTCGAGCTTCAAATTTGCAAGTTTTACTCTGAGAGTTGAGAGTTTATGTGAACGTCTTGTCTGAACACTTGTTATTCATTAGTAAACCCTAGTGAGCGTGAGAGAGACAGAAGAAAGGTTATTACTTGTGCTCGTATAAAGATATTAGCTTTGCAAATGCATGACGGTGGGATCAACGGAGGGTGTGAGGGCTCCACTAGTACTGTGGATGGGCACTGGCAAAAAGAAAGCGTTAATTCTTCTGTGGTACGTCAACAGAGGAATAGCCGGGACAAACTCGAAGAGGAGAAACAAGTTTGGTGCGAAATCATTTCGTAAGACTCGTTGATGCAAGTGGGTAAGACCTGATTAGACACCTAGAGCTTGGAGAGTGAATAGCCACAACCAAAGCCAAGCCACTAACGACGTTGTCGCGATAATGTTTATTCCTCTCTCTATACAGTAGCTGGTATATTTGCATAGAATCCTTTTACTGTTGCACTCACACATCAGTTGGCAGAAGTTTTTAAGTCTACATTTATTTAAGTGTTCAAACTGCAGTCACTCTAAATATCAATTAATTCACCCCTTTCTTGATTTCACATCTAAAATTGACACAGAGCTTTATGCTCAATTTTCTGAAATATTTTTCATATCAGAGTCAAAGGTCAAAGAGCAATTAATCATCATCGGACAAGTTTGCTGAATGTAATTCAATCATGCGACCACCTCTATTTGATGGACTAACTTTGCATAACCCAAGTGCATGATGACCTGAGAAAACTTGGACCCAAACTTAGGTTGAGCAGAATAGTGAAGTGCCTTCATAAGTAGCTCGAAGAGATGTCTCATCCTCTAGGTCCAAGATGTGGGCTCATCTAGAATATAATTTTGTCGTTTTGTGAGGTATGAGATGATAAAATAATAATTTACGCGGCCAACAAGATAGCGTAAGTTGGAAAAGATAGTCCCTCCCAATCATCTCCAATCATTGCCACCTTTACTTCTCCCTCTCCATCATTCTAATGGGCGACATCCAAGCGATCTCTATCTCCATGTTATCTTATCTTTTTTCTCAATCACATCGTCTTTATCCCCATCTTGTCAACTATCATGCCATTACACAATCTAACCATTGAATAATCTAATTAAATATGTGCCAAAAAGTAGTTGCTGTGCCACTCGTTCTATTTAACTGAAAGGAGAGTGATGTCAAGGGGTTCCAATTTTGAACTTTAAGATGGAGAAAGAAAAAAGAAATCGATTGAATTAAACGGTGTGGTAGCCGGAGAAAGGAATTCTTCTTGAGAGAGAGGAAATGATGGACATTATGGGTGTTAATAAGCTGGTTCCATTTACGTTTTGCATATATATCCGATTCAATTCAAATACGAAGGGCACATGATTTTTGTTATTGTGACCTCAACTGATATCTAACCTATATAAAATTAAACTTTAAAAAATTACTTGCATTATGGGGTTTTGTTTTTTGTGTTCGTAATGGGTTTACTGTTTGGTAAACACTATTTAATCTGATTAGTTTGGTTCCAAAATAAGGTCGGTCATGTACTTCATATCAGTTTGGACTTCTGGGGACATCATGGATAGGTCCTTAACCTTTTTTATTCGTCGGGAATGTCCACTGCAAATCTCATTATTGGGATAGAGTGACAAACTCGGGAACAACAAGAGGCAGAAAGTGGAGGTAAATATGATAGGGATGAATAGAAGACTATTAATTAAAGAACGATAAGATTGAAGCATATTAAGCCATCGAAGATTTAGAGAACAGCTTGACTAGCGTCACTTATCACATGAACAAAGAAAGTGAAAATGGAAGACATTTCCGTAAAGTCGAAACCACTTGTGTACCTATATAATCGTCATGTTTCAACAATACATCAAAACTTGGCGACCTTCTCGAGGCCATTAAACAATAATAAAATGACGATGAATTGTAATGACCCGTTTTGGCCTTCTCGGGAGTTTATTAGGTAATTATTCTAGTTTGTATAGTGGTCTAAGAGCTCGGGGAATTTTTCCGATTTAAATCGTAATTTTCATTTCAGGTGCTCAAATTTCTGAAATTTAGTTTTGGATCCCCGAAATTTTATTAATCATGTTTTGCCTTGAGTTTTTGGTTTTGGAAGGATTTTCTGAATTTATGGATTTTTATTTTTTATTCAATTTAATTTAATTTAATTTATTAGTTTATTATTTTTCTAGGCTGACCATCGAGCCAGCGCTCGGACCAGTCCAACCATGAGTCAAATCGATCTGATCGTCAGTCGACCAACCCAACTTGTGCGAACCAGTTCTTCCCCAAAGAAATTCTCTCTTTCTTGGGCATTTCATCAAGCAGCTGACACGCACGCATGAACAGGGCCTCACCAACAATGAACTGTCGGCTAGCTCTAGTATCCCGTCGAAGGACATCACCACAGCTGGCTGGTTGCCACTTGTCATCGACATGCCATTTTCTTTTCCAGCCTTGGGCACCCCCTGTTTTTTCCACCCATGCGACCAACCTCCTTTTGATCGGACATCTTCTTGCTCCAGCCACCATTCAGCTCGCCATCAATTCCCTTGGCTTCCTTGCCATGCCCTTTTTCCATCCCGACCAATCCCTACCTCCATAGTCATCGTCGTTGCCATCGGGAGCCACTTGAAGTTGCTTTCACAGCTCAGGCATCCCCTGTTTCTAGCAACTTCCTTCGTCGAAGTCTAGCCATTCCGACAACCCCTAGGCCACGTCGTTGCTTCCAACGTGTCCCTAGGCGTTCCCTCAACTCCATGGTGGCCTTTGTTAGAATTGATTTGACTTGAAAATCGCTAATTTGCCCCCGAACCCCATTTTGCCCTAAAACCCTCGCCGGAGACCTTGTCTGGACACCAGGCTGTTTCTGGCAATGCCCAACCCTCGCCATCACCACCAATCAACTCCTTGATGTCCCATGAAGAAATCCCAGCCACTCGTCTCCGTTGATTTGGTCTAGAAACCGCGAATTGAGCTCAACCAGATTGGCCTCCGTTCGGACCCGAACCGATTCGATTCGGGTCAAACGCCTCCTAGCCGAATCGAAGTCATTTCGTCGTCCTCCACCGCCACCCACGAGCTCTCCGGCCACCCAACACCACCTAAGAGTCACCCTGATCACCGTTAAGCCCCCAAATCACCGTTTGGCCACCTGATTTTGTCTGGCCAGCTCTACCGGCCATAAATTTGAGTTTGTGGACCCTTGCCGGAGGTGTTTCGTTAGCCACCTGCCTCCGCTGCCTCAGCCATGAGCTTGGTCAACCTCCACAACCCTTGGTCGCCTCGAGGAGCCTCGCTGAAGCCGTAACCGGAGTCCCCTAGAGCTGGACCACCCTCTCATGGTGTTAGGTCAGAGTTTGACAAGCTGCACCAAGCCCAATCATGATCCAAAGAGTGAGAAATTGCGTCACTATGGGCCGTCGCTGCCAGTCGCCAACTCGCGAGAAATTGATAGTGAGTGAACTCCCTATTCCTAGATTAAGGTTGTTTATTGCTTTAGTAGAATTATTAGAATTGACTGAGTTGCTTAATTGCATGATTTGGTGATTATGGCCAATTAGGGCCACATATTCATTATTGAATTAACTAGGGCTAGTTAGTGGTGATAGTTAGCACTAGGGTTGTAAATAAGGACCTTATGGCGATGTCATTCCTATTTCATGTATAGGGGGTAGACTCACTAAATTATTATCTCACATGTCGTTATAAATCCTTTTTATAGGACCTGACTATGGACCCGAAGGAAGGCTAATGGAGGAAGAGCTGATAGCAGAAGAACCGATGGAGGAGGAGGAGGGGATTGAGTAGGACATGGATTTGGGCTCAGATGAGGAGGAACTAGAGGAGTAGGTAAGGCCTAAGAAGCCTAAAGATAGCAGTTGTATTATAAAGAGGTATGAATCAGCGTTGAGGTATGTCATGGAGAGGCATGAGACTACTATTTGGGAATGGGACGATCCACTCTAGCGTTAAGTGCCACTTCAGTATTGTGTCCGACATGCATGAGAAGTTGGAGGCTAGGCCTACCACATGGAGTATAACTAGGAGCCCTGGGGTAGGTATGAGCTGTGGAACACCGACCCCGGGTTGGGCGATCCCTTAGGTGGTAGTGTAGTTGATCCTTAATTTGGCTTGGTCTAGGTTTGTGTTTAGTCTAGTCTCCCCTCCCCCACCACTTTGGTTGTAAATTTCGAGAGTTTTGGGCTTCTCCTCCCTAGTTTATATTTGGCTTGTACTTGAACCGATATATCTGTATTTATGGATGTGTATATATATACATATTATATATATATGTATGAGAATGGTGGATGGTTATATTAAGACTTGGAAGGGTTGTAATTTATTTACCTTGCTTTCGTTTACATACGAATTTGATGAGTTAGAAGGCTAGCGAACTACCGGAGACGTCATGATATTTTGGTCGAAGAGAATATAATAGGGAGTGTTGCACGTTTGGGAGTAGGGCATGACATGAATACCTCAGAGCATCATCATTCGTCCTTGACCACGGCTAGCTTGATTTCTCTCAGACAAACTATCCTACATTCCATTAGACCACCAGCTCTCTTTTCCATGCCATCATTCCTTTGCCAACGGCCGCCACCTAGCACGTCGTGACACCAGGCGAGTTGTGGCACCACTTGGCACAAGCCAAGCCAAGTGCCATTTGGCACTACTGCCGTGCCAAATGGCACGCAATAGTGCCATTTGGCATGCGGTAGAACCAAATGGCACCCAAACAGTGCAAAGTGGCGCCATAATGGTGTCACCTACCGTATGAAGAAGAAAGGGGGTGGGCGGCTACAAATAAAGTTGCCCTCCTAGAATTTCAAAAATTTCCTCCAATCACGAAACTTCACGTGTCCTACTATTCATCTAATACACAGCTAATCCCGCACCAACACCTTGTGAACTATTAAACAGCCACTAGACCATCACCATTCAGTGACCACCGCCTCTTATCCGACGCCAAGACCCTGGAGACACCGTTACCATTGCCCCTCCTTCTAGCGTTGTAGGCCACCCAAACAACTCTAAGGTGCCACTTTTTCTCGCGATTCCATGAAGGCCATAGGACTTCACAAACATAGTTCCTAACACAACCATCCACGAAACTTGCAATTTGGCAAAGGCAAGTAGTGTTCTTTTAATCCCAAAGGCAATTCTTGATTTCCCTAGAGTCGTATATGGAAGGTTTGCACCTTGTATCTCAATAAGTTTTGATTGCACGGATTGAATTTCAAACTGTCGAAAAACTGGCTTTGAGATAGTTTGTGTGGATTCGAGTCTAAGAATATTATGTGTTTTTTTCTCTTTGAACCGCTTT
The DNA here is from genome assembly GCA_019926035.1 of Melaleuca alternifolia. NCBI lineage: Eukaryota > Viridiplantae > Streptophyta > Magnoliopsida > Myrtales > Myrtaceae > Melaleuca > Melaleuca alternifolia. Next base: position 825,253 of record JAGKPW010002420.1, on the reverse strand, counting down.
TCGTAGCATAGATTCTTTGTAAAACCTAGCTTGCTTGCCCAATAGCTTTTATATATCTGTATAACTGCATTTGATGCATAAACGGGTATGATGCATGTGACGTATATGGTATGAATTGAAGTGAGTGTAATTCCATGCATAGTAGCCCCTAGGTAGTAGAGATGCCTCAGATAATTGAAGGGTCGAGTAGTGGGGAAGTAAGCCGCAATGTCTCCAGGACGAGATAACGGGCAAAGTAAGCCATGATACCTTCAGGGTGGGGATGCCTGAGTTTGGAATCTTGAACCCTCTCGCAATAGGTTGGGACACACCGCTAGTTTTACACAAGGATAGGTGAAAATATCTCATGCCTATCAAGGTGTGTCATTGATATTAGATGTCAGGAGAGTAGGGGGATTTGTACGTGATTCTAGTATAGTATATGTATACATCATTCGGAATCAGTTGAAATGAATTGATATATTTCCATGCACATGTATATTTGCATGTTCTATGAGCTAGGCGTGAAGCATTCCATGAATCAAGAAGTGTGATGTGTGTGATTATAATGCATTGCTGTTAAGTCTTTGCTTACTATTGTTATGACTTTACTTTTTTCAGAAAGATAAGACGAGTGACTTCCCTAAGGATATGGCACATCGGTATGGCGTACTTCGCGACTTCACTTACAAACTTTTTACAGTTTATCCTGCCAGGACTACTTGTTGAACTTTTTTTATAAGTAGAGACATCTTTCACTATAAACCGGGCCCTATTTATAGGCCAAACCCTGTATAGGTTCCATGCCATGTACGCCCGTTTTGGAAGCAGGTGGATCGGATCCCTTCCCATACCCATCGATCGCTATAGCAATAGCGACGAGTCAAGCCCTGAGGAGTGATCGAGTACTCAGTTCAGATCTTTTCAAAGAACTGGAGGTTGCTGTTTTGGTGACGAGTTTTGATAATGTGATGGTAGTCAAACTTGTACAAACATAGGAAGTTTGTATAGGAAATTTTTTCTTGCTAACCCCTGTACCATCAGCTAAAGTCATCAAGTTATAAATAAATCTAACGGCAACTTTTCAGGTGATCTGATGTATGCAGAATATTATTCCCCATCTATTGTAGCATTTCATGACTGGCTGCACCTAGCTAAACCAGAACATAAAAGGTGACTCGATAGGTTTAGCAGTTAAGCGATTAGTAATGTGGTAAGCGATTAGTAAGTGTCGCAACCAAAGCTCCTGTTGACCAGAATTTTATTGCTTCGTTAGGAGTCTTTGATGGCCAATTATTGAAACAGAGACACTCCCAGCTGGCATGGACGCATGGACAAATTGATGGAGACGAAGGGCGTCGGTGCTACAAGGAATTTGTACGAAGCAGTGAACCGTTGAGCATCAAAAATACTGAGGATCACTCAAGAAAAAGGGTGATGTCTGAGCCGCGATGGATCTCAATTCACCGTTCGTAGAGGAGGACTCGCCAAGCGGAGAGTTGTCGTAAGAAGACACCAATAGAAACTTCACCAATTTTTTCAATTTTTGAACCCTCCCTCTCTTTTCTGACGTTCACGCTCTTTCCCCGTATGTTTCCCCAGAAGAAGACCTAACACAACTCACACTTTCTAGCTTCTTTTCTGCTCTTCGATTTTTTCACTTAAGAGCTCCCCCCCAAAAAAGAAACCCCTCGGGAACGAAACCCCTAGAAGAACAAGTACCCCCAAAAGCACTTAGAAACATAAAGTAGACAAATTAGTAAAACAAACAAGAGTAAAAAAAAGGTGTATCTAAAAAGAAACTCTACAAAATGTACTTTAAAAAAAAAACTTTCCAATTTTTAAATAAAATAAAATGAGAAAGCATGAAGAAGTCCAGGCCTTAGAATTCTCCAATGATATTTTTTCATTTGTTGGATATCATCACCGGGCTGGTTTGGTGTACCTCATCATGCCCTCAAAACAAACATCGTAATTTTATTGAATAACTTCAATTGAATTACATTTTATTGAAATTGAAATTGCATAATTCAAGCCCTAAAACAAGAAATCAGGAATCCTAAGAAAGAGACATAAATTCCCACGTAGGGGAGTAAACTAAATGAAGTTACTCTTGCGAGCTTGCACCCATTTCCTCTAAAGGTCCATCCTGGATAGCGCATACGAAGAATTCTTCAAACAAACTAGTAACTCCCTCCAGCTCTTCCTCCTGATCAGCTTGATTTGCAGAAGTTTGATCAATCAAATCATCCTTTCCATCTGAAAGAATGCCTCGTGAAGTCGAATACTCAATGCCCGGCTCCCTCATGGTATCGACCTTTTCCTCTTCATCATGCATCATTCTTCCAGGGCCAGGAAAAGTGCTTCGGATATGTGGAATGACAAGGTTGGTTCTCCCGCGTCCCCTACGACTCCGTCCACCCCTTCCATGATATCCTATTCCAGCAGTATAGGATCTTTGGGGAGCTTCAATGGGTCTTCGAATACCATGACCTTCTTTTCCCATTCCATGGCCAGGAGTGAAACCATTTCCGACCATAAATTTGCCTACCATGATTGCTGCCTTGGACACTTCAGGCACACGAGGGGATGATCCTTGGGACGCATGTATGGTTGACACAAGTTCGAATGACTGATAGCTAGATTCCACTTTACACTCCGGCTCGACATAGGGAACAGCTGTCTTGTGATAAATATGGTGATCTTCCTCACCATGAACAGTAATCAACTTCCCATCAATGACAAACTTCACGCTTTGATGAAGGCTCGACGGTACAGCTCCGGCTGTATGGATCCAAGGGCAACCCAGCAAGAAGTTAAATGCAGTAGGGATGTCCATCACCTGGAATACAACATTAAACAATGTCGGTCCTATTTGTAAGTCTAGCTCAATCTCCCCAACTGCTTCCTTTCTCGTTCCATCGAACGCTCGCACTGATGTTCTTGCAACTCGTATTTTGGATGAGTCTATTCCAAGGCGATAAAGGGTCGTCAGTGGACAAATATTCAGGGCAGAGCCGTTGTCAATAAGGACACGGGCCACGTGAGACGCCTTGGATTTGACAGAAATGTATAACGCCTTATTATGCCCTCTCCCTTCAGCAGGGAATTCTTCGTCCGAGAATGCTATGAGGTCCTTGAGAAGGATCGATCCCACAAATTCTTCCAACCTGTCATGGTCAATTGTTTCAGGAACATGGACTTCACTTAACACTTTCATTAGGGATTTCTGATGCTTGACAGATGTTTGTAGCAATTCGAGCAAAGAAATTTGCGCCGGTAATTTACGCAATTGGTCCACCACATTGTATTCACTCGCCTTTATCACAGCCAAGAATTATTTTGCTTCATCATCAGAGACCTGTTTTGGGGGTTGAGAATTAGCCTGCGCATAGGTTCTACCTGACCTCGTGACTAGGTCAACATCATAAGACCAAGGGACTACCTTGTTGCTAACATAATCATAAGGCTGCGTGATTTCGATAACTACACCTTCACCGTCATCAACGACCACATCCTCAAGCGGAGGCAAGTCGTCTGGTAGGGGACCATTTTCAAATCCAACCTTCAAGGTAGCAAATTCCTCATCCCAGTCGATAACAACCTGGGAGATAGTTGAGACCATTTTCAAACACAATCATCCCAGCTTCAAGAACTTCTCGAATTCTTTCCTTCATGAGAGAGAGGGACGGGATCTCGTCGGTCGAATAGTATCCAGCCCTCATCAATCCACCGTAGACGTCCATCACATGGACTCGAAAATTCTTCCTTTCACCCACGTGGGAATCAAATATAGCATGCACCCTGTCTACATGGTCTGGGAGCGGGTTGTTCTGGACATTTGGCTGAGCGGTCTTGAAGCTAAAGGCTTTGGTATCCAAGAGATTTTGGACACGATGCTTGAGAGTAAAACAATCGTTGGTAGAATGCCCAATTTCGCCCATGTGATAATCACATTTTTTGGACGGATCATAATTGAAATACTTCTCAGGATCAGGACGCTTTGGTTCACTAGTGAGTAGCCCCTTCTTTCGAAGAATCGTCAATATTTGGGAGAAAGATCCCGGGAGAGGAGTAAATTGCCTCTTGTTACGTTGTGGGAATTGCTGCTGTCTAGGTTGTTATTGCCCTCCTGTTACTTGAATTGCCGGGGAACGATTCTCGTGACTATTTTGAGTATAGGCTACATTAACTTCTGGCACATGCTCTTTCTCCTTCCTTGCGGTGAATCTTCTACCCACGAAGTTCGGCTCATTGAACCATCCCTCCCTCAACCCAATCTCAATTTTCTCCCCCACAGGAATGAGTTGATTGAATGTATCCGTAACAGCAGTCACCATGCGAATACGGTATTCATACGGAAGGGTCTTGATGAAGATTTTTCTCAGTTCCTGATCTGTCGACTCAGGACTAATTTGGGCTGCCAGATTCCTCCACCTTATGCAATATTCTTTGAACGATTATGTCTTCCTCTTCTCAGTACGTTCGAGATCCTGATAGGAGGGAGTAATGTCCATGATAAACTTGTACTGCTTGAGAAACGCCTCATTCACCTCATCCCAGGTCTCAAGGAGGTTGATACTTTTTGTAATGTACCATCTTAGGGCGGGGCCTATTAAGCTCGCTTGGAATGACTGGATCATCAAAGGAGCATTGTTAACATACTGGGTCATCCGCACTAAGTACATTTGCAAGTGAGTCTTAGGACAAGTCGTGCCCATGGCAAACGGTCTAACTATTCACTTTATTCATTCATGAAATTGTGCTCATATAAAATGACAATCGGGACATGAACTAAAAATATGAATTAAACTGATAGATACAAACTTATTTAGCTTGATCTATATACAATCGGGAGGTGACAGTTCGACGAAGTCGCTTATTCTCTCGAGCTAACTCAGAGACATAATCATTGATCATTTCCAGCTCCCTTTCCAGATGCTCAATTTGGGCTTTGCGGGTGTGTTTCTCGGTCACATCAGGCACCAGTGGACGTATAGCAATCGGAATCTTGTGTTGGCGGATATAGTGCATCGAAGCACGGTAAATCTTTTCTTCTTGTTTCAGCTTCTTAGGCACTAGAATCTTCTCGGGACAACACTCGTTCCATGTAGCATCAATCTGGCTAACCTCCTCAAGGTAATCATAGTCTGAACGGTTGAAACGAACTTGGAATAACTCCGTTTGGAGAGGAAACGGAATGTCCTGGAGAACTTGATACTGTCAGACCACCCTTGACGGATAGTAAGAAGTAGCGCCAGAGAGACCCAGTAGAGGAAGAGGACCATTACCTTTGTATGAGAGACGAGCCTCACTAACATGGAACCATTTAGCATGCCATATGAATGTCTTAGGATCTGGATCTCTTAAAGAGTTTATCCAAACAGAATATGATTTATCTGGGCAAAATTTTTCTAAGACCTCGAACCTACTAATTGGGTTAAAATAATCATCCATGTTGGGCAAACGCATTAGGTGACCAAATCCTTTTATGTGTGAAAGAAACCAAATCTGTAAAAGTTCAGGGGAAGCACAAAGAATTTTCTCACCATTTTGCTTATACTGATTAAGAGACAAGAAAGTTTCTGCTAGTATCATATTGACATAATTCAACCCAGCACAAACTTGTCTAGTCACCCACGCAATTGAAGGATTAAAAGCATTTTTACGATGAGGAAAGATGATAAACCCAAAAAAAGCTAGAATGAAAATTCTACTTCTTTGCATGGTGGTTTGATTTGAAAAACATTCGGTTAGAAATGAAAGTGGACATGCATGACAATTTGCTTTAACAACTTTCCTAACCGTTTCAATTTTGATTTTCAAAAATTGTGCTAACTCAGAGATGGAATCTAAACCAATGGGTGGCCTAACAATTTCAGTCCCAAAGGCATTCCGATGGCAATGCTATATTCTTCCAAGGTCGATGTTAACTCATGCTCACCAAAGATAAAGGTAGATGTCTCGGGGCACCAAAAGTGCGGTATTGCTTGCATGAGACCGAAGTGAACGTTGATCTTCAATAAGGGAAGAAGGTAGCATATCTTCGACTTCACGTAACTTTGACCCTCTCGATCCAAACTTTCCCACTACTCCTTGAGTTCTTTCTTGGGAGTGGAAATGAACTGAACGTCAATCCTCCCCCATTGTATATAGACCAAGATTGAAGATTAACTAATTTGCCATGGACCAATGAAAAAGAATGAAATAAATGAGTTAAACAAGGAAAAGAGATAGGAAACTTACTTCACCAGGAAAATGAAACAATCACAAAAACATGCACATGAGTCGTGAGGCTTGATTTCTATCTAATTGGCACAAAAGTGAAGCTAAAAGGATGATCTGACCAGTTGCAGTCTCGCATACTTGTATCAGGTCCTCCTAGCTTCGGCTCAGTCAAAAGGAATGCCCTATAGTCACGCGATCTCGCAGATAAGGACAAACCATTCCGACATTAAGAAGAAAAGTTCGGGGTTGAGCCAGGCAACATCTATATCGCGGTCTCGTGTTCGAGGTTGTGACTTTCTCAACACCATCCTAGATTATCCTATCGCAACCCAGGTCCGGCAGCAGGTTGTGTGTGCAATAGTGTAGTGCTAAAGCCGTAAAAGCATGCACATCAATTAAAGCCAAGCAACACTTCTAATAAAACATTTAGACATTCATCCATACACCTTCCTGCAAGACAAATGGGTTAGCAAACACTCCACCCCTTATAACTCCAATCTGCAAGAACATTTAACACATGTGTTAGGGGCTTACCTGGAATCCTCACTACCAAACAAAAATGTTTTGTGAAAAAAAAATGAAAATTGGCCTAAGTCCACTAAAGTTCTTTAAAACAAGTCTCCAGTGGAGTCGCCAAGCTGTCGCGACCAAAGCTCCTGTTGACCAGAATTTTATTGCTTCGTTGGGAGTCTTTGATGGCCAATTATTGAAACAGAGACACTCCCAGCTGGCATGGACGAATTGATGGAGACGAAGGGCGTCGGTGCTACGAGGAATTTGTACGAAGCAGTGAACCGTTGAGCGTCGAAAATACTGAGGATCACTCAAGAAAAAGGGTGATGTCTGAGCCGCGATGGATCTCAATTCGTCGTTCGTAGAGGAGGACTCGCCAAGCGGAGAGTTGTCGCAAGAAGACACCAATAGAAACTTCACCAATCTTTTCAATTTTTGAACCCTCTCTCTCTTTTCTGACTTTCACGCTCTTTCCCCGTATGTTTCCCCAGAAGAAGACCTAACACGACTCACACTTTCTAGCTTCTTTTCTGCTCTTCGATTTTTTCACCGAAGAGCTTCCCCCCAAAAAAGAAACCCCTCAGGAACGAAACCCCTAGAAGAACAAGTACCCCCAAAAGCACTTTGAACTGCAAGAGCTCTTTTTTAAAAAGAAACAATTTTTCTCTCCTGCATCACACTAGACCATACTCTCTTCGTACTAAAGCCCCCTTTTTTTTTTTACTTTTTCCACTCTCTCTCTCTCACCTTCCCCAGACTCTCTTTTCTCTTTTTTGTTTTTTGCCGCACGCGATTTTTTCTCTCCCCTCACCCTCGCCCACGATTTTTTTCTCTCCCTCCTCTGCTCTCTCGTCTACCTTAATTTATAGGAGGAGAACGCGCCCAATTTTTTGAAAACAACACAAGTTTGACCCGGATTATATCCTTCTAGATGAGATTTTCTGATTTAACAATTTTAACAAACTCTTAAACAAACTTAATCTTCAAGGAGATGTCTATCCATAGCACAACCACTCTTATCTCTATCAAAATTTGAACCTCGCACCTTCTAGAAGCTCTTTAAATCACACGTGCAATGGTTCGTAATAAGATTATGCCAAGACCATGTGATAATAATTTAATTTAATTTTTTTTAGGGGTCGGACTAAACCCCTGATTTTCTATTTGGGAACAAACCAAAAACATATAGATATAAATGATAGATGTCCCACGGCATGGCACGGGTATATTTCTGGCATATGCATTAATCATAATGCATGGCATTTCCTGTGGTGCTTTAGTCCGAGATACTTGTTCTCAATTGAGAAGCAACTGTAACTCATGGTTACATGAACGACTTGTCGCAATTCCTCATCAATGTTGATTACATGTTGCAAATTGCTCGGATTTGGAGAAATTGTCGTAGTATTTCAGGAAGCTGCAAAGCTTTTCAAGGGAAAGTAAGTTAAGACCACAAGCGTGAAAGCTTCTGATTGGTGCTACACATCTTCGTGAGATACTGTTATCTCATTGCATGACTACTGGTGTGGAGTTTGTTTTCCCTGCTGGTGACATCTTGCGGTTTAGTAGTCATAACTGTCGTGTGCATTGTCTTCCTCACCCTATTTATGTCATTAACTGAGCGAATAGGGATGATTATTGTTCACAAGGTTCTTGGATACACTGATATTTGTCTTGATCTGCACCGCATGGATTCCTCTTTGTGCCATCTGCTAGGGTTCAAATATCTCCCGGAGAGGGATCGACACAAGGTGAAGCATCCATGTTGGCCGGACGTATACTGCACTTCGAACAAGAACATGAGGAGTGGATGAGGACGAGGATAAAGACCACGTTTCCATGGGGTAGTTTATGCTTATGTCCGGAACTATGTTTATTTTTTCCATGTTGTAATGATGTGTAGAACATCGATGTGGTCCTGTGTTTTTATTTTTTTGCCTTAATCACGTGAATCATATATTAAACTATTCGATGTGATGGAATTCCGCCACTCCTTCATGTGCTCGATTATATTTATTAACAATTTAACTAGTAAAACGAAAGATAAAAAAATTAACCAAATATGAGAAAATAGATCAAATATGGCGAGCGTAATTTTGTCCCCGTAGGCTAATGTGAGCTACGGTGGTTAAAATAGGATCTGTCTCCATAGACAACCAATGGCGACGAGATTGACTTCGCCGCTGTAGCAGCTTCTGCAATACAATTGGGTTCGTCGCTGTTGGTGAGTATGTAAAGGTGACGAGAATTAATTCCGTTGAAAGTTGAGTATCAACTGTAGCAAAATTCATCTTTTACCTCCGTTGCCTCCATCTACTGTGGCGAAATGTACAGTTTCGTCGCCGTAAGTTAATGCAGAGAACTTTTTGCAACGAAACATTGGGGACGGAAATTTCCATCGCCCGTTGCTTTTGGCAACAAGGTGTTTTTTGGACCCACAACAACAAATTGACCATATAATTTGTAGTGTATTTTCAGCCAAAACTGGATTTCTTTTAGGTGGAGAAAAGTATGCTGAACATTTTTTCTAAGTCCACAAAGCACCAGACCCCACAACACCCAACAAGATAAAAAGGAGAAAAAGATCCTTGAAATAGAAAAGGAACAGATCTTTGCCTATATCTGTCTCCCGCGAGTTTCATGTCTTGTTTACTGTAGTTTCAGGGACCTCAGGGAACAGAATTCGAAACTCATACCGACACTTTGAAAATACAAATATTATTCAAACTTGTGCGTGTTAAAGAAGAATTGGGTTGATAAACCGTACGCTAATGTGTGGGAACGATGAAGTTCAGGCGAAAATGCAGGATTGGAGTTCCTGTCATGGAGATCACCTATGAAACCAACAATGGAAACAATCCACTCATCACAAGAAATCACGGGAAAGGTACAAAGTCATCATGAAACATGAAAGGCCTATTGTATGGCGTCGTGGGCCGGTGGAAATTGGTTAATAGAAATATCACCAGTGGGTAACAAATCGAACGTTCTAAATCGGAAAAAGCACACGATTTTTTGTGCAATTGTAACATAATAGTCAATAACAAGTTTTTGAAAACGGCAATCAAGTTATTGATGGTTTTATGGCACGAATCGATTGTGGGTGAAGCACCAGAGCGTGCTAAATGAGAATATTGCAGGAATAAATGTTACATGGGATGATCTTTGGACACTCATGCAAGGATGGCACTCCACAGTAAGTATTTCGAATTGGATGATAAGATAGAGAAGCTCACTGGCTTCCACACACTCAAATAAAAAGATGCAACTCGATAAAGGAGATCATCGGAAAGAGTAGGGAAAGACTTATGGAAGATAGAGGAAAAGACTGAGGAAAAATCTGGAAAATCCAGAGGAAAAGACTGAGGAAAAATCTGGAAAATCCAGATCTTTTGGCAGACTGATAGAGGAGCTCCTGACTATGCAAGAGGATCTCAGCTGTACGTACATATCGGATGGATTGTTGTGGTCTTCGCTGTTGTCTCATAAGACATCTCCCGCGGGGTTTGATGTGACTGCGTGCCTTCTTGCGCTCATGGAGAAAGTAGATGAGAAATTTACATCCAAGAAGAAAGTGGACCAAGCTCTGAAACATCATTCGGCAAAGTATCAGACACAATCCTTCTGTGCGCAAGCATCACAAACACCATGTTAACACCACTGAAACAAGTAATATGATCGCGGCAATTATTGAACATGCCTTCTCAAAAATATGATGCAAGAACAGCATGCCCCAAGTAAGACTTTCATCTAGTTTACAGGGTAAATATGTATGGAATCAAAGGCAAACTCCCTGAGAAATATGCTTGCAATTTCTTCGTAAAAGATCGAAAAGTGGCTTGCCAGAAGCACTGTAATATGCAATATGCCTTCACTTCCTCACTCATACAATCTTCAGTGTCACCCTACTAACCCCAAGAAATATGCCTGCAATATTTCTTCATAAAAGATCGAAAAATGGGTTGCCAGAAGAACTGTAATGTACAATAAGCCTTCACTTCCTCTTGCTAATACAATCTTCAGTGTAGCCATGGAAAAGAACAGGCATTTAGTCAAAGAGAGACTCTTGAGTGAGCATTCCAAAATGACTACAGAAAGAATTACTCAAAAAACTGCAATCATAGAGAGAATATGGTGCTGTTGATAAGACTGGCTTCCAGAAATTTCTTTCTGAAAAGCATACTGCAAAAAGGTAAGCTAGTTCCTCAAGGAAATATTATCCAGTGCATGTTGAAAGGCTTTAAAAATGAAAAAGCAGGCTAATACCAATGTTCAGACTCAAAAAAACATAATTCCTATTAAAACTACGGTGTGAAAGCACATCATGGAAATGCATGAATACTTAGCAGAGGTAACTTCAGCAGTACCATGTCAAACTGAACAGTTTAATTTTCATTTATACAGTAAACAAATTAATTAGAAGAGTGGGTGCATGGTTAGCCCAACTCCTAGTGATGAATCCTGCTTTATTGTTTGCAGCTCCACAGTGGGGTCTGACAGACACCAGTAAAATCAGAACTTTGGAACCAAATTACAGATAAGTCATCAATAGGTACTTGTCCCATCAATAGGTACTTGTCCCAACTAACTCTTCCATGTTCGTAGACTAAAAAATTTCTTATTCTAACTACTATAGAAGCCTAACATCTAAAATCCTAAGTAATAGTTGAGACGTAAACAAACTCAAAATTATGTCGACAATGTTGAACTACCAATATCTCCAATGCAGATGGTTCTGCACACTAATATGCTGCAACACTTCTAATACATGTATGATTGAATGCATCTACCAACAGAGGCTGTAGCAACCACGGGAAAAAGGAGACGAAAAACAAATAACAGGGTATACACGATGAAGAAAAGTAACAATTCCAAAGCAAAATTTCTTATTTCCGTGAATGCATATGTGAGAATAAAAAGTGAGAAAAATTTCTTAGTTCTCCAACATTGTCTCCAGTGTCTTACGAACATCTAAGTTGTGGTGATATCAATGTTTTCCAATTTGGTGTCACTGTCCTGACCAATAGCATCTACATGGACTCTGCCAACTGTAGGTGATGCAGGACAGTACTTCGTTTAATTCTGGCAGAAACTTCACACCTTAATTTTTATATAACTATTCCTTCATTGCGCTTTCATCTTTGTTAAGGAGAATGGAAAGGAGAGGGGAACAAAAAACCAATAGAACATGTGCAACAACTGCATCATGAAAAGCAGATGCACTGCAACTATTTCCTTATCAGGCTTTGCCATGTCCAATAACTTGTCAAAGCTGCCTATAGCAACGAAGTCAAAGTTGTTGTTAGTTAATAGACAACTGAAACTGTCAAGGAAATTCTTCAGGTAGGCGATGGGGAAAAATTGATTCCTCAGTCAATTTTTTGCCTATTCATGGACCCTTGTCATCTATTCATAGACAACAGAAACTGAAATATTATACAGAATCTACTATGTGCATAACATCCGTGCAATTGTGCATCTCCAAAAGCTCAATAAACCAAAGGGACTGAAGAATCGATCTCTAGCATGAAAGTAGGAGTAAAATTGACAACCAGACTCCAGCCCAAGTCCTTTGTGCCATGATCAGCATTCATATCACATTTCAAACTGGGGGTCTCCATCTATATTAGGTTCATTTAAGTTTTATTTCTTTTATATAAGTAGACATAGATTCTTCCAAGTAACTTAATTATTATTTTATTTCAATTGAAGTTCTGTCTTACTTGAATATTCCTAAATACTTGAGAGTCCTAAAAGTATGAAGCAATTCTGAGAAAGAAAGAGGTTGAGCAATTGTCTGCCTTTCTCCCCCACCATAATTTAGCAAGCAACCAGATGCAGATTCCATCATTTGAGAACTATTAGATGTTCCTCACATAATGGGATTCAGATTTACAAATCCAGGAGTCACTCAAGTGAGTAGTTACTAAAATTCTATGCATAAGTACACGTGAAATGCTACATTTTTAGCCATCTGCTCTGTTTTGAATTGGGAGGTAACTTCCTAACATCAGAACATAACGTACAAAGCCATTGGACTAATAATTTATGTCTACTGATATAGCCATTGACCTACACAAGAATAATACCCAGAAAATGTTTATAGACTTGAAATGATGCCCAATTCCAACTAGGCAATATCATCCTCTTAATTTTCCCTCTTTTAATCTTTGACATGACAACATAAGTACACTGATTCCCACTAAGCAACTTATACAAGCACATTATACAGTACATCACCAATCAAGGGCAGTGATATCCATGGAGAGCCAAGCAAATAAATAAATGTAGTAAAATGCCCTTGTTGAAGGTAAACTACTACTCGTTTTCAGAGTAGTAAAATGGTCTTGCTCATGGTAAAGGCAATGATGCTCAAAATTGACGTAACTACCCCAACGGTTCACTTGGAGCCTGAAACCCAAACTTCATGGGACGATGGGAAGATCCCCCTCATCAGTCAACCTTCTAGACTGCTTTGCTCTATCAGCAAGGTTTCAAGTGACTGAAAAGACCAACGAGAAGGAATCAAAACTCTTGTTGTCATAAACCCAAAACCAAACATGAAAGCAAGAAATTCATGGATCGAAAGACAAACTACAAGTCCAAAGAGCCCGCATTTAACACCGTAATAAGCACCCACATGATACCAATTCCGACAAAATTCCGACGAAAATTACACAATTGCCCAAAGACAATCAAATCATGGCAACATCCGAAATCAAGATACACGAACGCAGAATCGAACTACAGGGGGCAATCGATGAGGAACGTAGTAAAGAAAGAGAATTCGAAGAGGAAATCACCAGCCAGAGGAAATCGCTCCCTCTACGGTTCTCGAGGAGAATCAATCGCGCTGATGGGAAGCGAGACAGACGGAGAGATCAAGCTGCGCTTGCCGGCACTGGGAACGCTTGAGGGCGGTCCCGCCGCTCGCGCAGAGGCTGCGAACGGCCTCCGACTCGTTGGGGCAGGCTTCGGACACCAGGCACTGGGCTAGGGCACTGTTCAGGTGCCGGCACGCCGAAGCACGGGCAAGATCCGACGGGACGCGGCGGTGGCACTCGCTGAGCGCGCGGTGCAGCCGCTCGCACCCTCGAGCATCCATGGCATGACTTACGAGTGGTTCGAGGGAGACGATGAAAATATTCAAAATGGCGCACGCGCACAGGGGACGACGGTGTTTCAAAGGACGCCGACGCCGACGCCGATGGCGGATGAGAGACGCTGTTCCCGTGACACCGACGGTCGCGCACACGTACGCAGCTTCAGAGCGGTGGAATTGGAAATGCAACGTCGGCAAATTGCTTTTTGGCCTTCGGACATGGGTGTGGAGACTTCTCCTCACATTGGCGAAAGAACAAAGAGGAAGGGGAAAATGATGTAAATGACAATTCGACTTTGGGAAAATATGTAATGTTTTCTCTAACTTTTTTAATTTATTTAATCTGATTTTTTATACAATATGATTCATGAACTTTGAATTTATTTCATATGATAAATGTATTATATGATGCCAATTTTAATGAGTTTATTTATCAATCGTGTGGTAAAAGTATAACTTAATACTGATGGAAGTGTCGAGTCTAAGATTCTCACTATTTTTTTGGGAGAAGTTTGGGCTCAAGAATCCTTGCTTGTGTGACTATAAGAACAATGGGGGAGATAGGTTTAACATATTTAGAAACAAAGATTTGGATTAAAATTTATGGTTTGAAACAGAGGGATCATTGGCCATTTGGATGGATGTGGTGAACGAGGATGGAGAGAATATTGGTTCTTCAAATTCTAAGAATACTTCTCTTAGAGAATTAGAACTTTAATCTTCACTAGTATTTAGATTATACAAAATTTTTTCTCTTATGGCTCATTTTTTAAGGGAGAAAATGGATTTAATACATCGTCTCCATGGACATTCCAATTTTGTGCTAGATGGATTCCATTAGACTCATGCTTCTTCTTTTTGATTTTTTTATGGATAAAACATTGATCTTTTTTTCCTTTGCCATCATGTCTACTGCTGTTATAACATCCCGAAAAAGGCCTACTATGATTCATCAATGATTTGGTCTCGGGTCGCTCGCACTAGGTGCGAAGATTAGCTATAGGGACAGGTAAGCCAACCATGTGAATAGAGTGCATAAGAGTTGGCGGCAACCATAAGGAATGGTCATAGGATCACATGAGTCAATCGAGTGGTTAGACCATGGCACCACCTAGATTGGTGCAGGGTTAGCCATGGAACCACTCAAGTGGATAGCATGAATTGATCGCGAAATCACTTGAATGAATCATAGAAGCTGACAAAGGGATGGTTTGGACCAATCGTGCATCCGTTGTGAATTGATGTGGATCAATCGTGGATCAGTGGAGACTAGTTGTGGATCAGTTGTGAAATGGGGAAGGTCGATCAAGATCGGTTGATGGTCGAGTGGATTGATCCGAAGGTCAGTCATGAACCGATGGTATCGATCTCGGATCAGCTGGATTGACTCAGGAATTAGCCATGGATCGGAAGACCAATCCATGCATCAACTCCGAGATCATGTGGATAGATATAGGGATTGTATGGATCGATCTCAAGAATTGGTCATAGACTAAAGAACCGATCCATACATTGATTCTGGGATCAATGAAGACTGATCTTCAAATCAACAGGGATCGATCCCGAGCCATGCCAGGGATCGACCCATCGATTCATCTAAGGGCCGGTGATTAATCCAGGCATAATTCATCCAAGGGTTGGTCAATGATCTTGCATTGATCCATGAATTGAGAATCAATCATCTATTGGCCCCTTGCTCATGCATGGCTCAAGGATTAACCTTAAGCAGGCCAAGGACTAGTCATGCCAACCACCCTCAATTGTGCACTTGGCCACTACCTTGCCAAAAACAAGCCAGGCTCAGCTGTCGATCAATCATGTATAGTGTAGGGAATGGCCAAATTGATCATTGAACAGTGAAGACTGACCATGGATTGGTGGGCTTGGCTAAGTACCCGGTAAGGGCTTGGCTACTCCTTGACCATGCCTGGATGATGCACTGGCCATCATTTGGCCACACGCCGATCAACCACCTTAGCCATTGGTTTTTCTCAAGCCCAAATGATCACTTTTGTTTTCAATTGGCGAGGGTGAGTCCAATAGCCAATCATATGAAGCCAAGTGACCTTAGTGTTTTTAATAACATTAATAGCATCATTAATTGTACTAGGCCTACTCATGACTCTATGGTTAGACCTAGTGGTACACATGACTTATGATGGAGGGGCTAGCTTATCTTGGCCACATTAGATGACCACTTGGACACTAGCATTAATTAGTGTAATCCAATGTCCATAATGATCAATTCTAACCATTAAATGCAAAGTGCACACCTTAACCTTTTCTTGGCCAAGAAAATACATGGTATGAAGCCACATGTGTCTAAGTTAATCTAAGTGAATCTTAGTAAAATTTTAGTCCAATATTAGGTTCTTAAATGAGCTAAGACAAATAGACTAATATGATTAGTGGCTTGGAATCATTATGAGACCTAAAATGACACTTAAGCCTAGTTAGGTGCCACCTAAACTCTAGAGCATAAAGTTGGAAGTAAACCATTATGCCTTAATGAGAAATGATTCCCTAATCAATGAGAGTGTGCTTGATAGTCAAGGAATGGAGGCTATAAATAGGGGTGATTACTTCTTGAACAAGCCATTCTCACACCTCCTTCTCTCCTCCTCTCATTCATCCTCACGCACCGCCTCTCCTCTCCATTTCCTCTCACTCCCTTAACTATTCCTTGCCACCAGTAAGCTTGAAGTAGCAATCCTCAAGATAAGTAAGTTATCCTAGAGACTAAGTATGATGATCCCTCTTAGTGCTCAACATAGTAAGGGCCATATTGAGGGTCACCTAATGGTGTTGTCTTTGTTAATGAATGGCATGCTAGATTGAATTGGGTTGAGAATCCAAAGAGGTTCGGCGATGACTCTTCACAAGGGTCGGGAGGGGTTCCTATTTGAGAAGATAAAGAGCGGCCATTTAGGGTGATATAGGGACGCCACCGAAGTTCGGCAATGCCCCCTAGTCATACGAGAAATGCCCGTACATTGTGGTGTAAGGATGCCACGGATTTGTGAAGCCTTGTCGTGTACAACTTAAGGATCCTGCTTGAAGAGAGGTGTCACGTCCCGCTCTTGAGCACACAGTAGTCCCCGATTATCTTCTCTTCTACCCACACAATACTTATGCGACGTCCTAGGCAGGTCGCATGCCATCTTAAATATCAAAGTAATACATAACAAGAGCAAGGAAAAATAAATAAAATCATAACCCTCCATCTTTAATGTACACTTTGCTTTACAAACCCCAGTTCATGTACAACATTTTTACAACTAGTTGAAAACACCATCATTACAAGCCATGAGGAGTCAACAACCCGCAAGACCAATCAAAAGTAGTGGGGGAGTGGAGATCTATTGACCTATGGGAAAAGATCCAGTCCTAGAGATCAATCTATGCTAAACTACCCTAGGGATCAATCATAGTATTGTTTGGTGAATCATCCTCCCCGTCAGGATCTATATATCACTGCTCGTATCCTCCCCATGAGACTTCATGGAACTCCGTATGAAATTGCAAGGGATCCTCAGGCTCTCCAATCTACACCACTCAATACTCCAAATAACATCATTCCATTCCCATATCGTCTTTTCGTGTTTTTCCACTATTCGCCCATTTTGCCTAACTTCCCTATTTATAATCCACCCTGCGTTTGTTGGGCAGTTAGGCACCACCCACTTTTTTGGGTCTTCTTCCTCCTATTCGTAAGAGCTAAGAAGTATCGATTCCATCACCCATTCCTCCTCCTCCATTGGTTCCAGCTCGATCTACTCTTGCTCGTTCAACTCATGCTTGATCGGCTCATCCTCTAGGTCCATAGCCGATTCCTGAGAGGGGGTTTGTGGTGGTGAGGTGAGATATTGAAATATCCTAGTGAATCTACCCCCTATATCAGAACTAGGAATACTATCGCCCTAGGGTCTCTAATTGTGTTTCTAGCACCGATTGTCACCCTTAATCCACTTGCACACTACTCGATTTCTTCATAGGATCTAATTTATCCTAACAGACCATCACAATTACTCACCCCATTAATCTCTGTCTTGCTACATCTACTTATGAGCCAATCGATCCATAACTGAGACTTGGTACTAAGCCCATTCATATGTCCAATCAGGGTCAACTCTAATAACTAACTAACTAAATAAATAAATAGATTACGCAATCAAATAATTAAGGTCGTCCACAACTGACATGAGACCCTAACTAGTCTCCTTGGCTTGTCGTCACATTTGCTGTCCACACGCCACTAGTTATAGTCCCATCAACTTCCCGTTGGATTTCTTCGACATCCAACCAGTGATTGGGGTCCATTGACCACCTAATGATCCATTCTCTTGCCACCGCATTGATACCATGTAATTGGCTGTAATTGGCCATAATTGGCCCCATTCACCCAATCACACATTTAGGCCATTCAAATGTTTCTAATAATTCTACTAAAACGGTAAAATGCCTAATTAAGGCATAGAAAGTCCACTCACCTCAAATTCGCTAAAAAGGCATCTGGTAGTAACTATCTGAGGCGGCGTGTGGCGACATGAGGTTTTTTTTCCTTCTCTTTTCTTCTTGGGTCGCACTGGGCTGGCTAGGGCCTATAACCTTGGCCCAAAACTACAAGGGAGAGGCCCACACTTAGAGGCCTCCCGTGACGACTCCAACGAGGCACTATTCCGGTAAGGGTCCGGCGAGTCTCCTAGAGATGGCTCTTGGCCGTGGGTGGACGGTTGGAGTTGTGGGCGAGGAGGCAAGGTTATCGGTGAGCTGATCAATAAGGAAACGACGAGCAACAGCGCTGGCAAGGGCCACGAGTCTGAGTCGAGCTGGCCGGATAGGAAAAAGGCATGTAACACCCTGGATCTCTACTGTACACATATTGTCTTCTTTGGATACTAAGTCCTCATAGTTTTGTTCTTCTCAGAGCAGCCTATACTACTCCAAGAAAACGCGTATGTACAATTAGAGGGCCCATTGTGTGGGTGCCACCTTCCCCACTCAAGCACAGCTGCCAAAGACCATCTTCGGTCTGGCGTTAGATGAATAGGGCCTTTTCTCCGCGATGCTTGAAGTTCCTTGAATCCTTCAATTAGAGCAAATGCTTTAGGTGGCCAAACCAATACTAATTTCCCAGGACCAACTTGTGATCGCTATAAAGCACTCTATGATCACTATCTTCCCTAACCAAACTCTAGTAGCGGAAATATACATGAGACGGAGAATACACAATCACACAAATATGAGAAACATCGACTTATACATATATATGTATATATACATCGACAAGAGGCCGATCAAACAAAGTTTGGTAACCAACTATATACACACAACTTTACTCATAACAACCTTGACAACATATCAAAAGGAGTCATCATGTCAGCTGTAGTCTATATCTAGCCAAAAAGTGTAATAAAAAGGCCTCGTGGCCTATCACTCCTATCGTACGCCTCTTGAAGAGCTCTAACCTGAACGTCAAAGGTGTCTGCCAGAGGTAGAGAGCCAACCCAATGCTCACCTATCCAAGCATAGACTGCAAAGAACTAGTACGTTAGTGTCTTGGAGCCTCGACCCCTACAAATCTTTACCCGGATCTCTACTAATAGGAATTGCACATCAGGATGGTTAGACCAAAATAACCAAGTGTAATGGTGATATATATCATCTATGATGCCATATCATAATGGTGGATCTCCTGATGAGCTCGTCATATCAACTATATGAAAACAAAGCCTAAAAGGGTAAACATTTCACTTAGCAAGTAAGGGACCGATCACTCAATGAGCCTTCTAATATGCACTCACCAAGATCGCACACATGCATGAACCATGTAGGCAAATTAGTCTAGTTCTAACAATGCATGACGCATGCATACCAGACAATGCCATAACATCTGCATGCAAATGTTGACACTCATAAGCCATGAAACACCCTCAATACCAAAGCACACAAAACAAGTGTTTCAATGCATATGCAATGCAAGTTCATGCATAATCTCCGAGCACGTAGCCAAGATGCCCATCCCTGCACACAGGAAATCTTATCTCCTCTTTCCATGTACAGATGATCGGCACTATCACTTGACTCATATGGGCCACCAGATACCACTCCTAGGTATCCAGGCATCTCCCCTCCAGAGGCTTCTCCAGACAATGGGTAGATCATCCAGCCTTTCCCCCCGCTACTAGAATCTGATCATCCCTACACAAGCGGCTACTCGTTCTGGAAGCATCATTGGCCATTCCCCCCCCCTCGGCTACCGTGACCTTCTATTCATCCAAGGCACCCTACTACTCAGGGGCTTCGCAGCTTACTTTGCACGACCATTTCCTCCCTCCGCATGCAATGCACAACCATAATACAGCAACTCAATTACTCACTATGCATGCCTAGGACACATTAGTGTTTGAAGGAAGGACAGCCAAGACCTATAATAAATCACAACTTTTTGCTAGATGCAAGAGTACCATAGAAATCAGTTTTGACCAATCAACCAATTTAATCCCAACACCAAAGATGCGATCCTTCAAAAATTCAAAGTAGTTTACCATGTCTTAGGCAAGACCCAAACATGCAATTTTCATGAAGGTACCCATGTGAAAGTCGTTGGGTAACACAGCTTATAAAATCAACAAAGTTCAGGGAAAAGTAAAGCATTGGTACCCATTTTCAAAAGTTGCAGGACATGCTAGGGTTAGCGAAAAGCAAAGCATTGGTCATCGGATTGGGCTGAAATTTTAGTATGTTGTAGCCTAGAAATGAGCTACAATTTGTATGCATAATATCAATTCAGAATCATGGAGCAGCAAGCTCAAAACTGGCAATGAACACACAAAGGTCAGAAAACAGTTTCCGAAAACCCCTTCTGGGCGTTCTGGAAGATGAACGAACCATATGTTTTTAATACTCAGAAAAATCCCAATTAAATATATGTGATAGATCATCAAGTCAGAAACAACTTTCATGAAGACCACCTAAGCTAATTCGGCCTCTCGCGTTCCAAAGAAAAGCAACAAGCAGAGTGGGTTTCCAAACTGACTTAGCTCAACGATGGGTATTTCATCCTAGGTTCTTCATCATCAATTTTAACAGTCCAAATCTAGTCTAATTGGCAACAATTTAGCAAGATAGACAAGCTAATCTAGCCATGCACAGTCCTAATTCAAGGCACAAGGCGAATGCAATCCCAAAACTTGCCTCTCAAGCATAATCGGTCAGTGAGGGTGCGTGGGTGACTTCCGGCAATTGTGCAGCTTCACGGAGCTGTTGGCTAAGCTCCGGCTGCTCTCTCCACTACTCTTCATGAAGGAAAGAAGAATGAAGAAGAAGAACATAAGAAGTATAGAAGAGGAGAAGATGAAGATGGTGATCAGTGGAGTGCAGAAGGAGGAAGTGGGAAGTTGTTCACGCAAGGGAAAGGAAGAGGGCGGTAGCTCTTAATAGTTTCTTACCTTTATTGCATGTCTGTCATTTGTCCATCCTAAACTCTCTTGTGGCGTGGATAAAGGAGAGGACACCTCTCTTGCATGCACCAAGCCACATGTCAAGAGTCTTAAGCCACTTGTCCCTTTTCCTTTTACAAGTGGCGCCTAAGGGAATATAAGAAGCTTGCTCTTCAAGCTTGGGTTGGCTTTCTCCCTTTTTCTCTCATGCCCACTGCCTTTAGCAACCGTGGTCTTCCAAGGCTTGTAATCTTCCATTGGACCTTTGCCGAACTAACCGAATTGCTTAGCCGAATTTGACCTTCAATAAACAGTAATTCCGTTGTGGTTTCGAATAAAACTAGGGACTAGCTAGAATAATTCTTAACGATAAAATCCCTATATTGCATCACAATCCGTCTTTCGATCAATCCTTCTTGATTAATGTGCCTCATAGTAAAATTGTCGCAAATCCTTTGTGACATCTTAGGGTGTCATGAGTCGCAAGAAATCTAATAATAGAAAAATTCGATAATCTCACACATTTATCCTCAAGGTGTCCATGTCAATAATTTTGGTCTACCATACATTGCCTTATAAGGCAGCCCAAACCTCCCTCCATAGGAGATGTGGGATAAGAGACGTGCCTCTTCTTGGGAACATTTAGGAACCGAGGCGCAGACACACCATCATCCCTCCTCCCCGCGCACCCCCGCCTTGGGTCGTTACACTCTCCACCCATTAGGAGCACAATGTCCTCGTTGTGACCCCACACGCGGTCGGGAGTCGGCTCTAATACCACTTGGGGGCCGTCACACTCTCCACCCGTTAGGAGTACATCGTCCTCACGTGATCGGTAATAAGCTCTGATACCACTTGGGCCGCTGGCCCCAAGGCAGCGGTGCACGGGGAGGAGGAATGGTGGTGCATCCGTGCTTCGGTCTCCGGACGCGCGCAAGGAGGGGCACGTCTCTTGTCCCACATCACTTATAGAGGGAAGTCTAGATTGCCTTATAAGGCAATGGGCCCACTAACTGTACATACACTTTTTCTTGGGGTAGTATGGGCTACCTTGAGAAGAACAAAACCATGAAGACTTAATGTCTAAAGCGGGCAATAAGTGTACAATGGAAACCTGGGGTGTTACAAGTGGTATTAAAGTCGACTCCCGAGCGCGTGTAGGCCTACAGCGAGGATGATGTGTTCCTAACTAGTGAAGAGTGTGACGGCCAAGCGACGTGCGCGGGAGGAGGAATGACGGTGCGTTCGCACCTCGACCCCCGGAGGCACGTAAGGAGGGGCATGTTTTTTTCCCCCACATCGCCTAGGGACGGAGGTCTAGGCTGCCTTATAAGGCAATGGGCCCTCTAATTGTATATAAGCATTTTCTTGGGGTAGTATGGGTTGCCTTGAGAAGAACAAAACCATGAGAACTTAGTGTGCAAACCGGACATAATGTGTATAATGGAGACCCGAGGTATTATAGGGGATGGCCGGATGGTAAGCTTAGCCTCATCAAGGCCATGGGGGCTCTAGCGAACAACTAGGTGGTCAACGAGTTCCTGGACGATGGTAGGAGGCAGCGAGATCACCTGGACGACAACAGAGGAAATCTTAGGTCAAATTGGACCCAGTTAGGGCTCCATTGATTCGAGAATCAATTCTTCAAAACTAAACCAAATCAATCAAATTAAGGGACCAAGTTCTACTCACGAGACACCTACGAGTCGATTGGTGGCGATGACAAAGGTTGCGTGTCGCTGGAGAAGGCTCGATGGCATGGCGAAGCTTTGGCAGCGAGAAAACTAGGGTTTAACAACGATCGAATGTAGATCCGTCAAATTTAGATCAAATCAATCCCTACAAGAGCCAAAACTAAGGTAAATGGGTGCCTAGGAATCGATTGGAGGTAGTAGCGTGAGCTTTAGATTGAAGGATTGAAAGAGCTCAAACAATGAAGCTCATTGAGCTTATCGGAAAAACAGGGGAGGGCCTAGTCATGAGGGCTCCTTTCGGGGGCTCTCGAGGGAAGCTAAGGCGAAGACGACGGCTATGGTTGATTGGGTCTTGAAGAAGACGTTGCAAGGAACACAACAGCACCAACGACTAGCTCAACGAAGGTCAGAGCTGAAAGTTACAGTGATCAAAAGTGGGAAGCTCGCTTGGGTTCAAGGATAGAGGGAGGTCCCGTGCCAAGGAGTAAAACGCCTTGCTGGCGGCAAACGGCGAGTACCCATTAACTGCAAGGTACACCGACTAGGTCCTAGGAATGAGGAGCAGCTTTTGTTGGCAGCTAGCTGGCCGTTTGGCCGCCGGTGGGTCCCCCGACGACGTGTCCTTTAGCTGCTCGATGAAATGCTAGAGAGCATAGATAGAGAAGGAAGAGAGCTAGGCTCTCTCGTGCGGCTAGACGGGCTAGGCTGAGTCAACTTGGACTCGGACCCAGTCTGGTAATTCAAATAAAGTATTAATTAAATAATAAAATATTAGTAAATAATTAAAATAAATTTAATAAAATTAGATAAAAATCTTGAAAATTCAGGAAAGCTTCCCAAAAATAAAACTAAGTATCTTTGGGCAAAAGAGTGATTAAATTAATTTTTGGGAATCCTAAATTAATTTTTTAAATTTCCACGTTCACATGGAAATTACAGTAATTAGCGGGAAAATTCCCAGGGCCCTTAAATTGCATTCCATACTTAATTAACTACATGATAACTCCTAGTAAAGGCCGAGACGTGGCCGTTACAAGAGTCATCATCTTAGGGGGAATGCTAGGAATCATCAATTCATGCGAGTGTTTTTCCTTACTATTGTTTGATTATTGACATGTTTTCTCGTGTCAGGTTGAGTTTGTAAATAGGTCTTTTGACTTGGCTTTTCAGGGATATAAGCTTGCATAAGGCCACTAAAGTCAAGACATGTCGCATTCTGACCAGCTTAACCTTGTAATCTTGAGTGTCTAATGAGGTCGACAAGGTCAAGCTTGTCCAAATCTGGCAAGCTAGAGCCTTGTTGACTACTAAAAGAGTAAAAGCAAAAAAATGAATTATAAATTATAAAAAAATTAAAAATTATCAACAAAATTATATTGCATAAAATTATTTTAACATTACATTTAAAAAAACCAAAAAGTGAATTTTCCTAAACTTAATTAAATATGGAAGTGTTTTAATAATATGAGTCCGGTTGGGTATAGGTTGGGTATGAGCCGTGTCGGGTTGGATATGAGTCGTTAATATTGTATTATATTGCAATGGGTCAAAACAGATTAAATGAGTTAATATGGGTCAGATCATTTTTAACCTGACCCAAACACAACGCGACCCACCTATTTGATGTCTATAATTACGATTATGATGGAGTGAGGCCTAACAGCCCCTCCCCCTTATCGCGACCTCTCCGAAGGTGCACCACCTACGATTTGGCTAATGGATCACTAAGTCTAACCTAACTCGAGCTCTCCCAAACTCATATCAATTCACGACTTAGGTTTCAATTCTTAATATGCAAAAATGATTTTAAAATGGAATCTCTACTAATTTATTTATGATGGGTCGATTAGAAACCCATGTAAAATATTGGGAGTAGCACTTTACCCCTACGAACCATAGATTATGATTTCGGGGACTTGAGTACCTTTTCTTTTATTTCAAGAAAAAATATTTTGCAGGCAACTTGAATTGATTTTAACTTTATTCCCTAACATGCATGGTGATCACACGGGTGCACAGACATGTATGTAAATGCTCAAAACAATAAACAAAACTAAGCAAAGTAAATTGTTGTTTGGGATTTTCACTTTCTATTATGCAAACTATTCTAATATGCGATGCATATGATGAAATGTGTCTAAACTAACATGCTCTATAATATGCAATCCTAAACTACATGATATGCTATTTAACTAAATTATTAAATGACATGCAAAATGTATTTTTTAGGTATTTTCTTATTTATTAATGGAAATTTGAAATTAAATAAATTAATAAAATATGAATTCTAATCTACGTGACCCTATATTTCTAAATGTATTATTCTAACATGATATGAAACTTTTATGACCTAGACATGCAATTCCTAGACGACATGGCATGGGATTTATGCATCTAATATAAATGTCAAATAAAACCTAATATGCAAACTATATGAAGTGACTTATGCAATGTCATGCATATGAAATATTTTTTTTAGATTTTATTAAACTTGAAATAAAATATGCAACCTAATTTAGGCATGCAATATATCTAATATGCAACATAATCTAAATACGCAACGCAATATTATCTAATATGCAACCTAATCTAAATATGCAATGCAATATTATCTGATATGCACCCTAATCTAAATATGCCTCAATCTTATCTAATATATATTTTAATCAAAATGTGCAATGCGACTTTTTTTATTGTTTTTTGAATAAGAAAAGGAAACATATCAAATCAATCAAATAACTCTAACATGGAAATAACATATAAGTTTACCAACAAATTTCACGAATAAAATAGATAAATTGATCTTAAGCCTTAAAGATCAATATATCAATCTTATAGGTTCGAACATTTACTTCGATCACAAAAGAGAGACAGTAAAAATACCTAATAGACGCTCATATGTCAGACTGAGACGATTATCAAGATGACTCGAAATGCTCATATCTAGACTGAGAATACGAGAAAAGGAAGAAAAACAACTCATGTCCAAAATGAGATGCTTCACAAATGTAAACTCAAAACACCCAGATTCAAACTGAAATGTTAAGAATTGAAAATTAACTAATTGATGCTCAGTTAAGATAGATCGAAATATCTAGATCCAAACTAAGTTATAATGAGAAGTTGAAAAACATTCATATCTATAATGAAATGCTTAATGATTTGAATTGAGACGTCTATATCCAGATTGAGACGTCTTGAGCAAAAGGGGCGAAAAACATTCATATCCAGAATGGAATATTCGATGACTTGGTTTGAGACATTCAGATCCAAATTGAGATGTCTTGATCATAAATTCAAGGGGATCGAAAAACTCTCATATCCATAATGATATGTTTTACAATGGGTTTGAGACGTCCTAATCCAAACTGGGATGTCTCGAAGTATAGAAAATGTGAAATATCTGTATCTTTGTCACAGACTCTCGGTTCTTGAAAATTTTGATACTTACCTAAGGTTCCTTACCTGAAGGTCATGTCAATGAAATGAGGCTTAGGCTATGAAAGCACGCCAAGTCGATGAAAAGAGACTCCCAGCTACGAAAGCACATCGTGTCTATTGAAATGAGGCTTGGGCTACGAAAGCACGCCAAGTTAGTACAAAGAGACTCCGGGCTACAAAAGCATGCCGTGTCTATTGAAATGAGGCTTGGGCTACGAAAGTACGCCAAGTCGATAAAAAGAGACTCCGGGTTATGATAGAACGTCGTGTCAATGAAATATGACTTGAGCTACGAAAGCACGCCAAGTGGGTAAAAAATGACTACGGGCTACGAAAGCACGCCGTATTGATCCCCTGCAAGAAGAAAGTTCAAAAATATCCAGGGAAAACGTAAGGCTTTAGAAAGCATCTTGATCATCATGAACTCTCTAGTTCTTAGAAGAATTGTCTATCTAGAGAGTTATGCATACTTTCATTGAAGAGATAAGACAAAATTCAAAGTTCAAATCTTGCATTGTCGAGTTTTCAGCAAGACGATTTCTATCCAATAGTGTGAATTTCTTAAGAATGTTAAACGAGATACGGTTAGAAAGGACTTTCGCTCGCTCTCATTGGAAGGCTTTTAATCTCGACCATTAATGCGGGAAAAACTGTATCACTCGATCTCACCATCATCATGTTGACAAAGGTCTAAGTATTCTCGCAAGTGGTACGACTTTACCAATTTGAGAGGTCTTTTAATAGGACCGCAATTTAGGTATGGTCAATGGCTAAGCAAAGGGAACTCTTTAAGTCAAGGCTTAGAAAGAATGTCTTCAACAAATATCACCAGGTTTACAAGTCAAGAACCTTGCAAATGCAATGGAAACAGTCTTGCTCACACTTCTTCAAGCTAATCTTAAAACATTAGAAACCTCACATTAATTCAAGTGCCCAAATTAGAAGAGACTTTGAAGGGGTGTAATGTAGGCTCAAAGATGTGTATAGGATGAAAAGCTGATGACCAACTATTGGGAAATTTTCTCAAGATCAACTTTCAAGTTTCTGAGTTTGCTTCACTAGGGATGACATATGATGCCAAATTCATTGAGGATTATTTACAAGATTGCCTCATTCAGCATTTTTGGAAAACTCGAACACATTGAGGGTTGACTTTTGCAGACTTGAGCCTTTGGCTTTGACGTCTATGGGCATCAGCCGTACTTTTACCAATTACACTGCTTTTTCTTTCCCCTATACTTTTTCATTTTTCCTTTGGATTAGAGTATTGGCCTTGCTTTTACTAGGCACACTGCTTTTTCATGCACCATTTTCACATTTTTTTCATTTGACTTGTGGATTAGACTAGACAAGTGTGATTTATACGACATCTTGGGCTGATGTCCCATGATGCGACTCTTGTACTCTCCTATTTTTTATGACCTTGAATTTTTGCATGCCTCAGTGTAAAAGATCATTACCAAGGTAGGTTTAATTTGAAACAAAATCACAAACTCAAAGTGGCTAACAAAGGATAAGAGTATTTAGGATATAGAAATGGATACTCTTCATTGTCCCTAAGGCACTTGATTTAACACTTGATTTCACGTGTAAAAGCAACACTCAAAGATTGATGCAAATGAAAGCATGAAAGTTTCTATTCACTTTACACCTTTTAACACCAATGATGCAAATGTACCTCCAGTTTGCCCCAATGTGGGGTGGTTCTTGACAGGGGTAGTACGAAATGAAACTTCACGAGTGTTTGGGCTCAAAATGGGTAACCAATGGATCATTATAGTATTTGGGATAGAGAAATGAACTGCCTCTCATCATTTCGGTTATCGTACCCTTCGTGAGAGAACTTTTTATCTTGCTGACATGGAACTTTACATGCTCATCTCACAAGTGTATAAGAATTGGATTGTTTATGGATATGGTGCATCTCATTTACCATTCTCAATCAATTATGCATCAATTATCAAGTTGTTTAATTTTGGAAATATTTAGTTGATTCATGACTGAAACAAGCAAAAACCTTTTTAGCAGATGTGAGCACTTTAAGCTTATTTATCTCACTCAAAAATATCATCCAAGCATAGCATGAATATGATATTGAATGCAATAGAGCCATTAGAAATGAAAGTTCATTGACTTCTTTTGGGTGTGAACTCAATCTTTGATGCCGCATTTTTGTTCTTGCCCCCCATCAATGTGTTATATCTGCTAGATTGAAAAATGCTCCACGATTTGTCATATTAATCTTTTCTATTCATCTCCATGCTGCATTGTTGTCACATCCGAGGAGAGGTAAGCCCTGGCACATGAAGTAATGAGTTAGAAAAACAAACAGGGTTTATCCGGCATGCATTCTTTGAACCCTTTTTTGAATTTTTCTTGAAGCTTTTTTTGGAAAATTTTCTTTTTTTGAAAATCTTTTGAAAAGATGAGGCATGAAGAAGCCCAGCCCTACCTACTCATAGGTAGCCTAACTGGTTAGGGCAAACTTGGACTTCGTTAAGGTCTTTTGAAAAGAGGAGGCATGAAGAAGCCCAGCCCTACCTACTCATAGGTAGCCTAACTGGTTAGGGCGAACTTGGACTTCGTTGAGGTCTTGGGTTAGATTCCCCAGGGAAGCGCCTATGATTTAAGTGGGGGGTCATGGCGGTAGGTTGCTGTGTTAGTCTCCCCTGAGGAATAGTTGAGGTGTGTGCAAGCTGGCCCAGACACCTCGGTTATAAAAAAAAAAAAGAAGCCCAGCCCTCGAAATTCTCCTTGGATGATATTTTTTTAGTTGTTGGGTATCATCACCGGGCCAGTTTGGTATACTTCAACATGCCCTCAAAATAAAAACAAACTTGTAATTTCATTGAATGTAATTAAATGAATTACATGATCGGAATTGAAAATGCAACCACTCAAACCCTAATAACCAAAATTCAAACAATAATTGAAATTCTAGAAAGTAAGAAATCCTAGCAAGCAACAAAAGACTCCTTTGCAGCGGAGTACATGAATTTCTCTACTCGGTGCCCCCATTTGCATTTCCAACATGGTTGGCTAAGGGGTTACGCTGGACGTTTGATTGACCGGTGTAGAAAGAGAACGCCTTTGTGTCCAAGAGATCCTGCACCTTGTGCTTCAAAACATAACAATCATCAGTAGAGTGACCAACTTCTCCCATGTGATAGTCACACATTTTGGAGGGATCAAACGTAGAATAGCGCTCAGGTTTTGGTTGCTTTGGCTCATTAGAGAGTAATCCCTTCTTTTGGAGAATTGGACAGAGGTTCAAAGAGAGGTGTGAATTGTCTTCTAGTATTTCGTTGCTGACCAGAAAATTAACAACTTGCACCCTGTTGCACGCCAACAGGTTGTGGATTGGCCATGTTAACTTCAGCTTCGGGCTCTTTTTCCTTTCTCGCATTAAACCTTCTAACCGGTTCATTGAACCATCCATCTCTCAACCCGATTTTAATTTGGTTTCTCACCGAAATGAGCTGATTAAAGGTATCGGTAGTAGTGGCTATTATGTGAGTGCATGGACATTTTCCTCAGCTCCACATAAGTTGGCTCGGGATCAACCTAGGTAGCTAGATTTCTCCACCATATGGCATATTCCTTGAATGACTTGGCTCTTTTCTTCTCGGCATGCTCGAGATCATTGTGGGAGGGAGTGATGTCTGTTATGAACTTGTATTGCCTAATAAAAGCTTTGCATACCTCTCCCCAGGTCTTGCATAGGTTTATGCTCTTCATGATGTACCATCTCAAAGAGGGACCTGTCAAGCTTGCTTGGAACAACTAGATCATCAAAGGAGAATTTTCGACATATTGGGTCATCTGCACTAAATACATTTGCAAGTGGGCCCTTGGACAAGTTGTGCCATCATATTTCTCGAACTCAGGCATTTTAAACTTTTTCGGCATCCTCACCTTGGAATAAACAGAAAGGTCCGTTGAGGACGTGTCTTAAAGGCCCTGCAGTTGTTTCAACTTCTCCTCGAGCTTCTCGAGGCGTTTCTCCTGCTCAATTTTGTGCAGGTCATCAATGTTGGTCCTTTTCCCACAAGTGACGATGGGATCTTCTTCTAAAGGAGGCATTTCCTCCTCTAATTCCACGATGATGTCGTCTTTCTATCTCAGCGCAGGTGTAGAGGCCGTGTCTAATCGGGCTACTGTGAATTCAGCTGTCATTTACTACATCGTAGTGAGAAACTGTTTCATCCGCTCCTCCATTAGCGACACGATCGCGGAGTTCATTTTGGTTTGCCATTTTAGCTCTTGACCACCTGTGGATTGGTGAACAAGGATGATTCGTGATCACCTACAAAAGACGAAATTAAGGAATAAATGTGTGACAATGAGAAGGTTCGGTCCATAACTCAATTTAATTAGCACATTTTTATCTTTTTTTTAAGGGACGCTTTTTTTTAGAAAATAGTAACATATGACAAACTCAAAAATGAAAGCATATAATTGAATATTTTGATTTCATGGAAACTTTTCTATCTTTTTTTTTTTTGCTTTTTTTAAGGGAAAAGAAAAGAAAATGAAAATGATAATTAATTTTGACTCAAAAACCATTATGATGACAGTACTGACCTAGACTAATCACGAAAATGAAAGTCAAAGAATATGGATTGAAGATTTACTTTACAAGTAGATCAGAGGCAATCACATAGACATGCGCATGATAGGTGCAGCTCGATTTCTACTATAAAAGGCTTAACAAAATGGAGCTACAAGAGTTGAATGATTAATCGTAGCCTCGCGCACTAAATCAAATCCTCATAAATCTAGCTTTGTCAGTAGTGATGCCTCGATGCGACGTGAGCTCATGGGCAGAGACAAACACTCTTGACACCAATAATGAAAATTTTCAAAATTAAATTGGGCAACCTCTACTATGCGGCCTCGCGGTCGAAGTCGTACCCAACTTAATACCATCCTAAGTGATCCTAGTGTAGCCCAGGTCCAGCGGTAGGTTGTGTGTGCAAGAGTATAGTGGTAAAGCAATGAGAACATGCACAACAATTGATATCAAGCAATACTCCTAAAAAGGATTCAAACATTCATTTCAAAAACCATCCTACAAAAACATTCAACACATATGTTAGGGACATACTTGGAATCTTCGCTGCCGAACAGAATTATTTTTGAAAAAAAAGAAATTGGCCTAAGTCCACTAGAGTTCTTTGAACCAAGTCCCCAGTGGAGTCGCCAAGCTATCGCGACCTCTCTGAAAGTGCGCCACCTAAAATTCGGCTAATGGATTACTAAGTCTAGCCTAGCTCGAGTTCTGCCAAACTCATACCAATTCACGACTTAGGTTTCAATTTTTAACATACAAAATTGATTTTAAAATGGAGTCGCCACTAATCTATTTACGGTGGGTCGATTAGAAACTCATGTAATATACTTGGAGTAGCACTTTACCTCTAAGAACTAGAGATTATGAATTCGGGAACTTGAGTACATTTTCTTTTATCGAAAAAAAAATATCTTGCAGGCAGCTTGAATTGATTTTAACTTTACTCCCTAACATGCATGGTGATCATGCGGGTGCACAAACATGCATGTAAATGCTCAAAACAATAAACAAAAATTATCAAACAAAAGCAAAATAAATGATTTTTTTTGGGATTTTCACTTTCTATTATGCAAACTATTCTAATATGCGATGCATATGATGAAATGTGTGTAAATTAACATGCTCTATAATATGCAATCCTAAATTAATCTAGACTACATGATATGCTATTTAACTAAATTAATCAAATGACATGAAAAATGTATTTTTTAGGCATTTTATTATTTATTAATGAAAATTCGAAATTAAATAAACTAATAAAATATGAATTATAATCTACGTGACCTTATATTTCTAAATGTATTATTCTAACATGATATGAAAATTTAATTCCTAGACAACATGGCATGGGATTTGTGCATCTAACATAAATGTCAAATAAAACCTAATATGCAAACTATATGAAGTGATTTATGCAATGTCATGCATATGAATTTTTTTTAGATTTTATTAAACTTGAAATAAAATATGTAACCTAATTTAGGCATGCAATATATCTAATATGCAACCTAATCTAAATACGCAACGCAATATTATCTAATATGCAACCTAATCTAAATATGCAATGCAATATTATCTAATATGCACCCTAATCTAAATATGCCGCAATCTTATTTAAAATATATCTTAATCTAAATATGTAATGCGACTTTTTTTGTATGTTTTTTGAATAAGAAAAGGAAACATATCAAATCAATCAAATAACTCTAACATGGAAATAACATCTAAGTTTACCAACAAATTTCACGAATAAAATAGATAAATTGATCTTAAGCCTTAAAGATCAATATATCAATCTTATAGATTTCCAGCAATTAATTATTATATCTAAAGCCTTATAAATAGAATAAAAAATTGATATTGCGCTTGCGAATTAGGAAATAAATCCCAATAAGAAATGCATGTCACTCAAAACAATCAAGTTAGACATATCTTACCAATCAAATATTCAAATCAAACTAGGATAAGATATTTACCTAATTTTTTCGGATAGACAATTTCCGAATCGGAACGAACGGCGAAATTCACGAAGGTAAATTTGGCGTGTCGAAGAGCGGCGTCCTAGCCTTGGAGCTTGCTGGTTGGGGATCGTCGTCGATGATCGATGAGACAAGGAGATGTGCTATTGGTTCAGCACAAGTTGAACTTCCGCAAGCAAAAATTTTAGACGCGGCAATCAGAAAAAATCACAACAAGCTCGTTGACTTCCACAGTGGGTTGGTGTTCGCTAGAGGCGAGTGGCAACACGCGGTGGAGCAGATCAGAATGACGTCTTTGAAGCTTCATGAGGCAGTGCGATCTTTCTTCTTTTGCTTTGCTCGTGGCCGAATCTCCCAAAGAAAAACAGCCCACGTTCTTCTTTTCCTGCAACATGTCAAAGAGGAGTCAATGATTCCTCCTCCTCTTTGAGTTTCCTATATTTCTTTCTTTTCTACTCTTCCACCTCACTTTTTCTCTCTCTGTTTTGCTGGTCAACTCTCCCTCTCACGAAGATTCCCCTTCTCCTTTTATTTTCCACGCTCGTCACTCCGATTTTTTCAGCCACCCTGACTGTCCAATCTCTCACGCTCGTCTCGCTCTCTCGTTTTTTTTTTCTCTAGATCAAGACCCTAAAAAAAAACCCCTTTCACGAGCTCACCCCCTCTCTATTTATAATGACTTAGAGATAATGACCCAAAATTTTTATAATTCGACGTGAGGTGATTCCGAAATTCGATTTCCGAGAGAATATATATCCGTCCACTATCCACAATACAACCACTTGTCAATTTTGAAATGTTATTATCCATTTGTTATCCATAATACAGCCACCCTTATCTTTCCACGTGTATCTTCATCAAAAGTTGAATCGCACGTCTTCTAGAAGCTCCCCTGACGACACGTGGTAAGATTATGATGAAACCATGCGAAGCAAATAATTTTTGTTGGACCAACCCCTGATTGTTATGCAATTAATTTCAATGATTAGTCAAAATTTAGGTGTCAACACCCCTCCCTCCTCCCACACTAGTTTATTTTTAGTTTTACAATTATATATATATATATAATTTTTCAGTTTATTTTCAACACAAATTGATGTTAGGTTGTGTTACGATGACGCTTTTAGGACTTTGACGGACTTCATCAGTCACGGGAATGAGGAAACTAATTAAAAAGCTAATGGAGCTAAAAAAAACAGACTGACGAGAAGGACGACACGATTTTGTTACTTTAATGCACAAAAAAGAAACAAAATCAAAGTGACAGATCAGCACACAAATTTTAGCACCCTGAGTGTCGTTATCCTAAAAAAAAAAAATTGCTTTTGGTCCTTTTTTAGCGTTAAGGACTATAAACCATATAGTCACCGAACATTCAAGTGAGGAAGGAAGAAAGCCAGAAAGAAAGGAAATGGAAACAACATTAACAGAAATAAAACAGACTAATAGATCAAATTAAGCTTCTTCTTATTCCTATTTGTAGATAAAGTAGAAGTTAGTTTGAGAATAGAACGATTGGTTGTCTCAAATCCTTCAATTTTATCTCTCTTTTGGAGAAAATAAAATATGCTCCTCGGGTAAATTTTTAGTTCTCATTTTCTCGGTTAAAAAATACTTGAACTTTTATCTAGAACATGATTTTCAATGAAATATTTAGTATTTTTGCTGAATTTACAGAGAAATATTCTTTCTTTTGAAATATAATGTATTATACACGTCTAAAAAATTGTCGAATTATTCCAAAAAATTACTTCGCTTGTCAAATTTATTCAACACTTTTTCATCAGTCAATTGATGATGTATCATGTTAATTATCAATTATATATCAAAGTTATAATCTTATCATGACCTATTGGTTTGTAGAAAGTTCATTTCTATTTGATTCCTCATTTAATATTAGGAAGTTCCAAAATGACTAATTTATTAGAAGCGATATTTTACAAAATCTTGTCATTTAAATGATCCTTTAGTTTTTCTCATTTATCATACAATTAGTATAAACGTGTGATAAAATCATTTTATAAATCATCAAAGTAAGACCGAATTTTGTCACATATTGTTGAGAAAATTGACAGTGTATACTTATTCATATCCGATATTATATAATTTTCATCCCTTATATCACCAACAGAGCTCATTCCCTCCATTTTCCTTTAATCTTATTTTGTAAAATAGAATACATATTCTGCTAAGTTTTATTTGGCTAGATTATTGATCCCCTTCATCTTCTTCTACTTCCTTCAATCCAATTTCGCTAGCAGCTCCTTTTAAGGAAACTTGATATTTTCTTATAATTTACTAATATGTCGGGGGATTAAATCAACTATATTCTGAACTCGTCTGCTTCAAATTTATTGTAGCTGAGTTTTTTTTTTCCAAATTTCACTTCATTATTCTTATAATTCGATTGATCAAAACTCAAATTTGTTTATTTATGATGAATTGAAAATACCTTTTGAGACTAGTCATGAGTAAAGACAAAGGCCAAACGTAAATCATATGATCTTTTAAAGGCTTGACACAATTGACCAACTCTAGAGTAAGATGCATCGTTTGGGCCTTGAACTTGAAAAAAAGTCTTTGAATTTTAATAACTTTGCCAATCAAATCCTTCCAGCTCCTGTCTACAACCATTGGTTATCTTGCACGTTTAACAAACTTGAAAACTAGTTACCCTATTATTTCATGCCCACATAAAAAGCGGGCCACAGTGGCTGATAGACAAGCCATATTCAGGCAGTCATTGAAGCAGCACGGTCGCATAGAGATAGCTCAGATAAACCCGTGTCTTCAGCAATATTCCCAACAGAATACCTGTCGTAACCTATGTTTATTCAGGAAACGAGATGGCGCTAGTATGACAAATAGTATCTTAAGATACCACTATGACAATCCACAAATTCCGCATCATGAACATGGTGCTATCCACAACATACATAACACAACACATGATACATGACGCATGAAAACCACGGAGCATTCCAGCACAGGCTTGGACTGCACATGCCAAACCTATGAACCCTCCCTCCGGTCACGTCCCCCACCCATTATTAGTTTGTGTTCAACACAATTAAGACTGCAAATAACATCACAACATCCCAATGCTCCGTACAAGAGGAAATGTTGATTAAGAAAATCTCTCTCTATCGTGAGGGGAAGAGTAGTCAATGTTGGGGCCAAGAGGGATGATACCAAACGGATTGATAGTTGGATGGCTTCCGTAATAATGTCGCTTGATGTGCTCCATATGGACAGTGCTACTCATGCCAGGCACTTGGAAAATGTCTTTGGTGTAATTGAACAGATTCGGGTATTCATGAAGCATTTTTTTGTTGCACTTGAAATGAACCACATAAACCTATCATCAAGACAAGGCAAAGTCAAAAGATGATTAGATTGATCCAGATAAAGGATCTTTGGAGGAGTTTCACAGAATATAGTGATTGCATGATAAACCTAAAGTCATCCTATATATGCATTCAGCAATGATTTTTATACAAATACACTTTTGTCCACTTGTTTCTCTTTCAGGAAAGAAAATTCACAAGGATAGTTTCCTGGCATGGTTATCAAGAAACCAAAAAATGAGGTCAAAACAACAAAGAAAGAAGTATAGTTTTCACATCTTACCTAACTTATTTTCTCAGAAAACCATAAGAGTGAGTGCAAAGGAAAATGAGATCACTAATTTTTCACAACTGCTTGCCTGTAACTTTTGAGTATCACAGGAAAATTACACCACTATTTAGGCATTGATTGCTCCAAGAAACAAACTTTCCTTAGGAAAAAGATTATGGATTACGTTTCCCTTGTCTTGTTCTATGTCAATGGAAGTCATTCAACAAGACATGATTAATCCTAATTCTTCTAAAACGAGATTCATATGGTTTTTTAAGCTTCGGTGCTAGCTTGTTCAAATCAAAGAAATGACCAGAAACTCCCGAATATCTCAAAATAATAAGGGCCACTACCTCATCAAATCTTATCAGGGTGACAAACAACCGAATATCCGATTCAGAGAGTGCGTTCCCACAAATATATCTTTCCTTGCCAAGTATTTCTTCACACTTGTCCAAAGCATCAAACAATTTCTTCACTGCCTGAAGGAAAAGGGAGCAATTAATCAGAAAGATTCATTGAAAAGTACAATCACTTGACTGATTATTTGGGTAAATCAAAACTTTTCCACCCTTGCAATCTGGCAATACAAGGATTTAGAATTTAGACACCACCGGTGGAGAAAACATTCTCCATGAGCAGTCTCAATCATCATCCAAACAAAATTAAAGGTAGTCACTCAAATAGAAAACCAAGAAGTGAGATTAAGACCACTTTTGACTATTCGTTTTCTCTACAGATGGTGTTTCCAGTAAAAAGCCCAATTCACAGTTATCAAACCTGTCTATTAAAGAACCATGCCAATACACCTATCTGACAAGACAGATCAAAATTTTTAGCCCTAAGCTTTTGCTGACATCACATCATTAAAGACTCATAGTCGCCAATCCAATCAACACTCTTAAAGAATAATCAGCCATGTGCACTAACTAGAGATAATTAGATAGTCAACTCTTGCATCGCAAAAGCTAATCAAATAGGGAAAAAGAACCAAATCAACTTGTTTATACAGCTCTAGCTAGACCAGCCAATCAAACACCTGAATAAGTCTCTACATAGGTAAGCATTGCAATCATGCTATCTGGGAATATGGCTACTGTTATTCAGCATCAAAAGCCAGAGTCCTCTCTTGTTCTTGGAGCACTATCTTACAGCCAGTCACCATGCCCACCACGATTTGTATCTTTTAATCAACTACCCAATATTTCATTTGCACACACGCTATCATATGATAGGGCACACAATCTCCCAATGGTATTATTAGCTAAGTGACTATATTCTCCACATGTCCACAAAAAACCACCATTTCACTTGCCACTCTTAAAGTAAGCACTGCAAAATCAATTAGATAGGAACCTAGACTGGATCCATATTCCAAAACTTAAGAAAGTGATCCATATGTCAAGACTTAGGGATAGGGCCCCCAAACGAGTTTGTATATCTGGTCTTAGTGTATTTGATGGTGTCACCAGCATAATTTTCTGAAAAATCACCAGTAACCACTCCACCGATGAACTCTTATCCAGGAAAGGGGAAGCACACAAATGGACTCTAAAGCATTTACATGATGAGCAGTGTATTAGAAAGCAGAGAAGCAAGGGAGATGATTATTTGTGGCAATCATATTTTATTCTTCGGTTTCGCTTTTTATGTATATATCTATCTCATTATTTGACTAAAGAACCAGACATTTGCACCAGTCCTGCTTTTCCCTGTGGCACCAAGGGGGCCTTTTCAGTGCCACAAGCTGGGGAGGGAGTTCTCCTAGCATAGTTTTTATCAGATGAAATTGTGCTCAAAGTGAATGGTCCTCAACCTACAAGCTTCTGTGGCATAGTGGGTTTCATTTTCTAAGAATCACAGTAACCCAAAAATTAGCCATTTTTTATGGGACATGAAGGCTCTTATCATCAGTAGAAAGAGGTTTTAACAGGTCTCACATGAAAGAGTGCAACTAAAAAACAAACCACATGATGATTATTATTTTGTCAAACTAAAAGGGTGGCTTTCTGGATTAAGATACTCTTTCTTGCTTCAAGTAACAAGTGGAATGACAAGTCTTGGATGCAATTACAAACTAAGAGATGATTACCTCATCATAAGGCCCCTGCTTCCTGGCAAAGCCGCACTTGTAGACACCATTATTGATGGCATCATATATCCATTCATTGGTTTCATCAATACGAGTTTGCAATTGAGGAGGATATAGGTCCAAAGCAGCATTCTCTGCTATGTGATTGAACTCGGAGTTGAACATACGAATGATCTCAGAGCTTTCATTGTTGACAATTGTTTTAAGTTTCTTATCCCATAGAACCTAATCCAAAAGGAAAAGTATATGTGACAACAAATCGAAAAAGATCAGAAAAATAAATGCCAATCTTGAGAAGAAAGAAGCACAAATAGCAGCATTCATCAGCCTAAGGTCACTTACAGGAACTGTAAACTTCCCAGAGTAATTGGTACTAGCTAACTCATAAAGCTCTCTTATACTTTTTGTGCCATTAAGAGGATCTGGTTCAGCTCCGGGTTCCTCCGTATCTGAAGAAGGAAAAACCCATCCCATATGCTCGTCACTTTCCTTTGTTCTCTCCCACCGAGGCTTGACTGACTGAACATATTGGGAGATCCCAATTTAGTAAATTAATATCGATTTAACTCTAAACCCATAATGCGATTTACCGTGAAACTAATGGCCTTGTCGAGTCCCTTGATCTTCAAGTATGCAAGGCAACGGGATGCCCATGGACAGGCATATGATATATAAAGATGATACCGTCCAGATTCTGCTGGAAACTGTGAACCGGGATCCCTCGAAATAAAATTACGAAATGTTGAAGCCGTTCTTAGAAAAGCACCGGAATCGGACATTTCATCAAGTGCAGATCGAGCCATCTGAACACTGTTCTGGGGATTCCATAGGAAAACATGATCAGCTAAAGAGTATCTCAAAACTAGAGTAGCAGCTACACTGGAGAAAAAAAATAAAAGAGAGAGATCTTACAAGCAATCTAAAGATTGCTTTCCTCACAAATTCAACAACTGATTAAATAACTTCTGAAGTGGTATCCTTATTCCATGGTTCTATTCTAGTAAGTTTACATTTGATTCTCACGTAATCCACACACTTGGGTATTTATCTAGAAATATTGTTTCTCTTCAGATTAGTTTCTAAGGCAATTATCATGATAATTCAATGAATAACTCAAATGATAAGTACTTAAAGGGAATGAGAAATTCAACCATACGGTCAGCTCAAATATATGGGAAAAAAGAATAAGCAAGATTCTAGAATAAGTAGATGGAATTTCATGCAAAAATTTTGTCGAACATGTGATAAAAGTCAGCAACACCAAATTCGGAGCATTAGGTGCCTCTTAATTTTTCAGTAAGGTTTTGAACAAATAAAAAAAAAAAAGTATTCAGTAAAAGAGGAATATAATAATCATTAAGAGTTAAAAATGTCCACTTTTTCCAACAACATTGCCTCTCAACAATCTCCAACATTGAAGTAAAGCTAATGTGAAGTGACAAGGCTCAAGTTCCTTTGATATTTGCAGACTTCCCAATCAGCATCTACTAAACTTCAACCTTTACTATCGCAGGGAAACGAAAAAGGAAAAAAGAAGATGGAACATAAAGTGCAATCGAAAAGAAGCAGCATCAACACCCAGAAAATTTGCCATCAACTGCCAAAATACACCCCCCAACAGCACAAAGCCGTAATATTGCAGATAGCAACAACCGCCAAATTGCCATTGACAGCAACTTTGTGGCCTGTGGCTGTAGACAGCCTCCAACTCACAGTCAGCAGAAACTTCATGGGAGTTGACATCGACCATAAAATTTAATGGTTACAACCTGGTGTATGAAACCCCGGCTTATCCAGGCCGTTGGGATCTGCTGGATGGGTTTGAACCTGATGAACCAAATGCATTTGGGTTCTTCCCACAACAATGGCTCCACGATCCACCGCTTAAAACCGGTAGGTATAAGAAAGAAGCCATTATGGCCACTGAAAACCACACATGGGATTTTCCCATCAATTCTAACCAAACAAAAGATTCTCCGATTCAGCCAGCCAAAGTCAAAAGGTTTTGATCACATAGCAAGAATCATTCATCTATTCAAGAAATTTAGCAGCTCTCCCTCGTCCAGTCACACGAATCGATGACGAGTGATCAGCTAAGCGCAGTGCAAAATCAAGTACCCCACAGGCCGACACCGATCAAAATTCCCTATTCCAAAAAAGCACTATCGAAACAAGAAACAGACAGTTGACCGACTTCTGCGAAAGACAATGGGTCTCAGGGCAAGAAACGAAAGAACTTTTGTCGGACTTTGATCACAGTAGTTCAAAAGGTAGATTCAACTTCAGAGGAAGGACGACACGACATTCGAGAAGGCAGCGAGCGATTCAGTTCGATACCTTCGACGGAAAGTGAGCGCAGCGAGAGAAGAGGTTCGACTTCGGACCGAAGGAAGATGCCAAGCTGGGCTTGAAACAAGATGCGATCATGGTCCCCGTCT
Source organism: Melaleuca alternifolia (assembly GCA_019926035.1). Classification (NCBI taxonomy): domain Eukaryota; kingdom Viridiplantae; phylum Streptophyta; class Magnoliopsida; order Myrtales; family Myrtaceae; genus Melaleuca; species Melaleuca alternifolia. The sequence goes on along the minus strand of JAGKPW010002420.1, from coordinate 784,154 downwards.
TTTATACTTCCGTCATGGCACGCTTGTTACGACTAATGACAATGTAGAGATCGACTTGTCTTGTTGTATCGACTTTTTCTTCATCCGTGGGCAGTGTCGGCTTGTCACGCGTGCACGAATCCAATTACCACTTCGCGTTCACTAAAATTATATCAATTCCTGTAGTTGTCAAGTTTCTCGATGTTTAATTTAGGAAAAATGAGCAATATCATTCTTAAATTTTTAATTTATGTAATATATGTTATTTGAACTTTAATTTAATACACAATATCATCCTTGAATTTTTATTTTATTTAGCTTCGTCTCGAATTTTTAGTATATATTCAACTTATTATCCCATATGACATGAAAATATTTAATAATGTCCTTATATTAGTTCATTAACAAAAAATTTTAATTTGACTTCCGATCAATGCATTTGAATGACGGACCACAAAAGTAACATTTAACACATGGATTTCCAATTAAGAGATTTAACTTGAATTAAAATATCAAAATCCTTTTGATCTGTTTAATTTGTTCAATTTGACAAAAAAAAAAAAAGATCAATATATGTTAACAAGGTGAAGGTAAAATGGGTTGATGTCTGCCTGCCCAAGAAGGAAGGAGGAGATTATAGATGGAACAGGGTAGCCGAGGTGAACCTACGTTTGGCTCATAGATTCTATTTCCTTGTGGATTGCATAGGTCAAGTCTTATCTACTAAAGGAGAGAAGTCTTTGGCATGTTCAAGAACCTGCAATTTCCTCCTACATATGGAGGAAGATCTTTGATATGAGGACGTTATTATGACCTGCATTAGGAATATAGTTCGTGATGGGAAGGATAACTTTTTATGGCTATATCCTTGGCATCGATGTGGCATTCTCTTATAACATTTAACCTTAGGATTACCTCTGTATGCTAATGTAGCAGATGCGATTAAAAATGGTGTCAGGGCATGGCCTTTTGCAAGATCAAATCTGCTAAGGAGTATCCATGCTCCGATCTGCAGTCTTATCGAGGCTAATACTGCTCAAAGACACGATGTAATATGGCTTACTTCTCCAAATAAGTTCCTGATTATACAAACATTCTAAAGAAGTCGGACTATATATAGTCTGGAGATGTTACACTCAAGTATCATCTAGATGGGTTAATGTTTGGAAGGTATCAGACTGAGCACGGTCTTTAACTATAGTAACTTTTGGTGGCTATTAGCCGTTAGCCTACTTTGCAACCTTTCTCGGTCAAATACAAACTAAATATTAGGATGAGAAGTCACTTTCGTGAATGTGATTAACTTGGATTATGAACAAGTTATTCAATTGGTTATCTGGTTGATTATCTTTATATTTATGGAATTTATTGATCAACCGAATGACAAGTACTTTGAGCAAGTATTCATTTATGGAAGCTGAAGATTCTGATTGTATGGGCGATTAGAATTGACAGTCTCTTATCACGTTTCGTAAAATGGCTCGAGATCTCCTGATTGATTCTGTCCAACGGGGAGATTGGAAGAACTCCTTTGGAAGGCGCCGACGGTCAAGAAGGCATAGAGGAGTATATTAGGAAGATAACTCTAGTCATTTGGAAGTACAGACGAAAGAAAATTTCCATTGTCTGAAACTGTTCATTTCGCTTGTCATTTGTCAAGTGCTTATATTGTACTCAAAAGAGAGATCTACTTTAGCTTCGTGAGATCAACAAACTCTTCATAGAGAAGCATCGATCTTGAAAGTTGTAACTCTTTTTAATCATAGTGAACTCCAGCCAATAGGCTGTCAGACTGAGAGAGTGAACGTAGGCTTAACAAAAGCCGAACCACTATAAGTTTCGTGTTTGATTCTCTAAACTCTCTATTTTTACTTACTTTTGCACTCGCTTTCACCAGTGTTACTCAGCACGTTTTTTATTCCTCAAAATTTACAAGAACACCTATTCAATCCCCTTTCTAGGTGTATGCACTATCCATTTCAATTGGTATCAAAGCATGGTAGCTTGTTTTATTGAAGCATTTTTTACTCTGAGCTAACAGATCTATGGCTAGTGCACTTGCTCTAGGTTTGATGGAAGGATAAAGTCACACCAGACCTCCTTATTTCGATGGGAAGGATTATAGTATATGGAAGAATAAAATGAAGGCATTCTTAAGATCGAAGGATCCTCCAGAATGGGAAGTAGTTGAGTAAGGAATCAATCCTAAAGCTACATCAATTTCAGATGTCATTGCAGCCAGGGAGATGCCGCAAGCTGAACTCACGAAGAGACAAGCTTTTGATGCTAGAGTTGTTTATTCATTATATTGTGCTTTATCTCCTATTGAATATAATCAAATTTCTTCATGTGATACAGTAAAGGAAATTTGGGATAGACTCAATGTCACATACAAAGGAATTGATTGCATTAAGGAGACAAGGATAAATATATTGCTCATACAATATGAAGCTTTCAAGATGAAAGCTGGAGAAACTATTCCAAATATGTTTAGTCGATTTACAGAACTAGTAAACGGTCTAGCATATCAAGGACAGCCTACCTCATAACCTATGAAGATCAATAAACTTCTACGATGCTTGTCAAAGGAATGGGATCATATTAAAATATTTATCAGAGAAACACAGAGGATTCAATCTCTCTCCGTAGACGAACTTGTGGGAACATTGCAATCCTATGAAGTAGAGAGATTGATGAAAATGAAGAGTTGAAAGGTAAGAGGTCCATTACATTAAAATCTAATATTGATTCTGATGATGCAGGGTCTGATGACTACTTAGATGACGAAGAAATGGAGATTCAAGAAATTAAACAAGAAGGGAAGAAAGTTCAAAAAATCAAATTTTCAGAAGAGACAATCTGAGGAGAACGAAACAAATAATGATGTGATTTGTTTCAATTGTCATAAGAAAGGACGCATCAAGCCAAATTGTCCTTTACTCAAGGAAAAGAAAGGAAGAAATGAAAACTATAAGAAAGCACTCAAAGTTGAGACTTGAAGTGATACAGAATGCGAAGACAGAGATAGTGAGTATGCTCAGATCTGTTTAATGGCTCATTCGGAATCAGATTCAGACTCAAATCTTGACTCAGATTCAGACTAAGATCATGATGATCAGGTTAATAATTTCAGAATTCCTATTAAAGTTTCTAACTACATTGATGAGCTTTGTTCTAGTCTGGAATCCTCTCTCAAAAGAGTTTCTGAGCTAAAGAATGAGAACTTGAGACTCAAGCAACAGGAAACTATTTGGAAAGAAAAGGTTGAAAGTCTTGAGAAAACTCTGACTGAGTCAAATGAAAAATCAGATTCTCTCGAGAAAGAAAACATTTGTTTGAAAGCCAATATTTCCAGTATTTCTAAGAAGTTTTCTGTTTGTTCTGAAAAATTGGAGAAAATTCTTTTAGTTCAAAGATCTTATTTTAACAAAGCTGGTTTGGGCATGACTCCTGAAACTAAGTCTTTAATCAATTTTCCGAAAATCAAAGAGACACTCAAGCAGAGACCTTCCAAATTGGACTACAAAATACATTTTTTAATTTTTTTTGTAAAACTTGTTGGAAGAAGTGCTCTCATTTGCTCTAAATGTAATAGCTTAGAACATCTTGAGATAGAAAGTCCTTTGGAGTGAAGACCTGTACAAAGAAACAGTGATAGATCTATATTTTATGCTAACTCTACTGGACCCAAGAAAGTTTGGATACCAAAGAAAACATGAGTATTTTGTCTATTCACAAGTTTCAACCAGGAACAAGGTCAAGTGGTATTTAAACAGTGGCTATTCGAGACATATGACTGGTGATTCTGGTTGCTTCACTAATATAGTCAGAATGAATGGAAGTAAAGTTTCTTTTGGATGTAAAGGCAAAGGAAAGATCATTGGATGTGGTACAATCAAGATTGGCAGCTTGATCATCAACAATGTTTGCCTAGTGAAAGGCTTGAATTATAATCTATTGACCATCAGCCAATTATGTGATGCTAGTTACAAAATTAATTTTCAAGAAGGTGTTTGTTCTGGAACAAGCCAAGAGAGCTCTCAATCATTCACTGGGCATTGACATGGTAATATCTATCTTCTGGATGTGTATATGGATAGCTCGCAGTGTCTTATTTCAATGCAAAACGAAGCAAGTCTATGGCACAGGAGACTTGGACATGCAAACTTTAAATAGATTACAAAGATTTCTACCAAACAACTTGTTCAAGGTCTTCCCAAATTAGCATTTCAAAAGGTAGATCCTTGCACCCCTTGTGTGTTAGGAAAACAGGTTAGAAGTTCATTTAAACCCATTAATCAAGTGTCCACATATCGAGTTTTACAACTTATTCATATGGATCTTTTCGGTCCTACAAGAACTCAAAGTTTAGGATGTAAGAGATTCTGCTTAGTTATTGTGAATGATTACTCTCGGTTTACATGGGTGTATTTTTTGGCACGCAAGTCCAAAGGCTTTTTCATACTTCACTAAGTTTGCCAAGAAAGTACAAAATGAAAAAGGGTGTGTGACTTTTAGAATTCGTACTGATCATGGAGGAGAATTTGAGAATCAAGATTTTTCAAAATTTTGTAATGATTCTGGAATTCAGCATATCTTCTCTTCTCCTTATACTCCTCAACAAAATGGAGTAGTAGAAAGAAAGAACAGATCTTTGCAAGAGATGACCAGAACATTATTAATTGGAGGTAACATTTCTTATCGGTTTTGGGCAGAAGCAGTGTCTATTGCTTGTTATGTTATAAACAGTGTGTTTCTGATGCCTATTTTGAAGAAGACTCCATATGAGCTTTATAAGGAAAAGAAATCAAATGTTTCTTACTTTCATGTTTTTGGATGCAAGTGCTTTATTCTAAAAAATGCTAATGACGAGGAAGTTTGATGAGAAATCATATGAAGGTATTTTTCTGAGATATTCATCTTTTAGCAAAGCCTATAAAGTTTACAACAAAAGGACACGTGGAAGAATCCATGAATGTTAAGTTTCACGAGATTGTACCAGGTCTGGATGATCAAATTCATCTTGAAGAGACTGACATGTTCTCATATTTTATAAGATCTGAATCCCTTGAAAAAACTCAGAACATTTCAGATCAATCTCAAACAGAGGAGGTGGCCAATTCTAGAACTCAAAGGAATTGGAAGCACATCTCAAGCCATCCAACAGATTTAATCATTAGAGATCTTGATGAAGGAATTCGTACCAGATCAAAACAGCTAGTACTTCTAGAAGAACATGAAGAGTCTAGTGCTATTGCATTGGTTTTAGAAATAAAGCCAAAGAAAGTAGATGAAGCTTTAACTGATGATAGTTGGATTGAAGATATGCAAGACGAGCTCAGACAATTTGTCATAAATGATGTTTGGGAGTTAGTTTCATAATGCAAAGGAAAGTCAATCATCGGAACTAAGTGGGTCTTCAGGAACAAGATGGATGAAGAAGGAAAAGTTGTCAAAAACAAAGCTAGACTGGTAGCTAAAGGTTATACTCAAGAAGAAGGAATTGACTACAATGAAACCTATGCTCCAATAGCAAGGTTAGAAGCTACTAGACTTTTGCTTGTTATAATGATTTGAGGTTATTCTAAATGGACATGAAGAGTGCATTCCTCAATGGATTAATTTAAGAGGAAGCATATGTGGAACAACCTCCTGGGTTTGAAGATCCAAAGAATCTGAACTCTGTTTACAAGCTGAAGAAAGCTCTGTATGGTCTGAAGCAAGCACCACGTACTTGGTACGAACGACTGAGTAATTTCTTAATTCAAAGTGGATTTGAGAAAGGTAAAGTTGATACTACCTTGTTTATTAAGAAAGAATGTAAAGACTTTCTTTTAGTTCAAATTTATGTTGATGATACAATCTCTGGCTCCCCGAATGAAGCTCTCTATAAGAAATTCTCTAGTGACATGCCGAATGAGTTTGAAATGAGCATGATGCGTGAACTTACATTCTTCATGGGACTGCAAGTCAAACAATTAAATAAAGGTATTTTTGTTCATCAAGAGAAATATGCTAAGGATGGCTTGTAAAGAAGTTTGGTTTGGAAAACTGCAAAAAGACAAAGACTCCCATGGCAACAACTTCCAAACTCGAAAAGGATGAAGAAAGAAAGCCAATAGATCAGAAACTCTATAGAAGCATGATTGGTTTACTTCTTTATCTCATTGCTTCTCGACCTGACATTCTTTTTAGTGTTTGTATGTGTGCAAGATATCTATTTAATCCCAAGGAATCACACTTAACTGTTGTTAAGCATATCATCAAGTATATCTCAACCACTTCGAAATTTGGTCTATGATACCCAAAAGAAGGAAATTTTACACTGCTTGGCTATTCAAATGTAGATCTAGCTGGGTGTAAGATTAATAGAAAAATCACTTTTGGCACATGCCAACTTTTGGGTAATAGACTTGTTTCTTGGCTTTCAAGGAAGCAGCATACTGTTGCATTATCTACAGGGGAATCATAATATGTAGCTCTTGGGAGTTGTTGTTCGCAAATATTATGGATGAGGCAACAACTACAAGACTTTGGTATCAAAAGATATTGTGTGGAGATTCATTGTGATAGTACAATTGCAATGGAATTGACAAAGAATCCAATTATGCATTCAAAGGCAAAACATATTGAAATTCGATAGTACTTTATTCGTGATTATGTTCAAAAGAAGGATGTTAGAATTTCCTTTATTGATTCTCAAAATTAGCTAGCAAATATCCTCACAAAGCCCTTGGATAAATGCTTGTTCGAATCAATTCAAAGAAAATTGAATATTCTATCTCTCTAATTCCAGACTGTGTACAGTCTCCGACGTTATACAGTCTCAGACTCCGCATGTTCTCAAAACGTTGTAAGACTTGGATGTTCACAGACCTTACGTGCGCTCAACCTCAGACAAATCCTGATATTTTTCCCGCCTTCCAGGTATTTATTATTATTATTTTTGAATGAGCAGGTATGTTTTCTGAAACGCTATATACTTTAATTTTTTACTACATTTGACTAACTGCATATATTTTTGATATATCGCGTGTTGCCTTAATTGCTTTACAGTTTCATTTTTCAAAAGAAAAACTTTAAGAAAACCGATCATCTTCCTTTCAATAGTTTCACTCACAAAAACCCTAACGTTCTTCTCCCCAGTTTTTCATCCTCAATTTTTCAAAGTTCTCTCCTTTTTCGCTTGAACATTGTTGAAATTATCTCTGCACTGGACAATGTCTCCACCACAGAAGTCTTCACGTCTGGCAAACAAGAATTTCGGGTCAGCAGGTGCAGGTCCTACTCACTTTGATCTTACCCTTTTCTCTGCTCCTCAGCCAATTCCTACTTCTGAGGAGACTCCAGAGCAGGTACTTGATGTTCCTCCTCTTAAACGACAAAATAAGAGAGTTGTTTATAAGGTCTATCTGGAACTCAAAAAGTTACATTACACCAATGGTTGCAATTCATGATTATTTGAAAAAGGCTGGATTTCCCAATAAGCATCTGTTTCTTAAGCAAGTGGAACTTTTGGGTATCTCACCATAGGGTGCAACTGATGAGGCCAGAAAGAATTTTACTTTAGATACCATTGTTGGTTCGCCTGAAAAATTTGAGCTTCGGGATGAGGACGAAAAATTGTATAATCAGTTCAAGCCGCGGAAAGGGGTTGCGGCCGATTTGCCTAGTAGTGAGAAAAAGTTTTTTCGATCGACAGACCATAAGGAAGCATATCATCGTTTGTTGGCTAGAGGGGTCATGAACCTTCAAACTGTTGATTTTGATTATCTAGATTCTTTGAAAGTGAAGTTGATGGTACTTTTTCGGATCCTCAAGATAGAGCAATTTCGTTCTGAGTTCCTACTCATCTATAACTCACAGCATATTTCTATTCAAATTTGTCCTTTCCAAATCAACATTATCTTCAATTTTATGTGAGGAATGTCAATTATGTTGTTAATGTGGATGATCTGGCTGATATTATTGGTGTTCCAAAGACTCTCTTCCTTCCTATTAAGACATCTGATAGCGAGGCTTTGGAATTTTTATCGAAGGATCAGTCTCCTGAAAGTCTTCTTGTGTACTCTAGGATGTCTGCCACTCACATCATCCTTCACAAGATACTCATTAATTAACTCAGGCCTAAGGCGGCTTCCAAGACCGATGCGTTTAAGTTTGAAATCAGAATAATGTATGGAATGCTTCATGATCAGATCATCAATATGCCTTTCATTATTATTTATCAAACTTACAGGGTATCTTAGAAGGATAAGGGGCAATTACCATATGATGCTTTGGTAACTAAGATCTTCAAGCACTTTAACATTGATATTCCTTCTATCCTTTGCAAGAAGGTGCTTCTACATTATGTAATTGGCAAGACAATAATTGCCAAAATGAAGATTCCCGATTTTCTTCCTAGAAAGGCCACTCCAAGTACATCTAAGGTAGAGCCCTCAATAGCCAAAATAAAAGGGAAAGAGCCTATGGTTCAGCTGTCTGCCAAGAAGAGTCACCCCACACTTCTTCAGGATGAAGATACAAGTGAGGAAGGAAAAGATGATGAAGAAGAGGTGGATGATCTAGATAAGGAGATCGATGAGTATGTTGATGAGAATGTTCATGAGGAAGCTGTTGGGGTTCAGGCAGGATAGGAATCCCCCAAGGGACGTGTTTCCCTTAGTTCCTCCGACAATGAGGCTGGTTTTGAGGTTAGTAGAGAAGGTCTTGCTGCAGACGAGTTGGCAGACAAAGAATCTACTGAGATAACTGCTAATGAAGCCACTTAGTCTAAAAAATAGGCCTCTAATGTTGCTCACAATGCCTTTATTAGCAGAGTCTTATCACCAGACGATGAGACCACTTTTCATGAAGCTCTTTCTCCACCAGCTAGTTTAGATGCAGGGGGAGTTGGTGTCAGTACATATCCCTCTTCACCTGGTGTCTTTCAGACAGGGGGAGTCAGTGATAAAGGAGAACCTTCTTCTCACGATCTACCTATACCAACTCTGCACCCAATTGATCTTCCTAGACCTTCTGCTCCAATTCATGCTCCAACTGATCAGCCTGCATTACTGCCACAGATCTTCCAGCTTCTTTCCGACGTCATGGCACAACAATCACATATGCTACTTATAGTCAATCAATTTAAGAATTCTGTAAATCAATGTCTTGATCGAGTTGCTATAATTGGAGATGTTGCCCAAGTGAAGGTGGATCTCAAGTAGGACATCCTTGAATTAGAATAATCTATGCAGTCTATTGATACCTTCAAGCTTGTTCGGTTTTCCTTAAATCCTTAATTTTTTGTCGATGTCAAAAAGGGGGAGAAGAGTAGTTTTGATGATGTTTTCTCTTGACTTATATTAGGTTATGGCTTTGATTATAGGTTGTTACTATGACTCTATTTGAATTATGGTTGATTGATTGAATCTAGTTTGGTTATTATCTATTTTCTGTTAGACTAATTCTTTCTGTTTTGTAGATTTATTTAAGTGTATGTTACAGGCTTTCTCAAAACTGTAGGAAGGTTTTGTCATCTTTAAAAAGGGAGAGATTGTTAGAGGAAATTCTTTTTGTTGTTTTGAAGTTGAAAAAAATCACCTTATGAAAACATTCTAAAGAAGTCAGACTATTCATAGTCTGGAGATGTTACACTCAAGTAACATCTGGATGGGTTATTGTTTGGAAGGTATCAGACTAAGCATAGTTCGTAACTCTAGTAACGTGTAACGACATAGAATCGACCCTAAACCTTTCATAGTTATGTGTATATAAAATGATGCGCCTTTAGGCCGGACTTAATATGCACACAGGTCATTACTGCCTAATAAAGAATACATCTCCACATTCAAAAGATCTCGCAAAATCAAAGTAGCAGAAGTAAGTAATATTCAACACTTCATCACGACATCACCCCATCCCCTACTTACCCTTGGAGCTGTATACGAAAACATTAAAACAAGAACACAAGGAGGGCTTTTATTATTCTCCGTAGAATGATTTAAATGACATACAAGTCAAGTTACAAAACTTTCCTTCTATCGTACTACACAAAACACATTAAGTTCAAATGACAACATCACCCCATCATTAACATGACCACCCTCCTTGACCATAACCAAACTAACTCTCCACGACAATACCCACATCACCTTCCAAGTCATCAAAAATGATGGGGGATAATGGTCCAAACCACTCAATCCCCGTCCAAAGATAATCGGCTCGAAAATTATAACGAGAAAGGCCATGGAAGGCTCCTGAATAAAAGACAAGTACGGTCTTCACATGCTTGAACCTAGCACTGAGATATCTTGAATGAATAAACTCGTGTTCTTCGGTGTACATCTCGACAAACTCGCCATAGTACATGGGTGGTCGAAGTGCTATAGCTAATCTGGAAAATTGTTAATCCACGGAGTAAGCCACTGCTTAGCGAAGTAACACTCCAGCACATAAATCAAGATTATCACACGGCCCATGCAATGCAAGCAACATGTCATGTACCATCATTAGTATACGCATGCAAGTTTAATACCAAAACCTGCAAAACCGTGTCACGTGTCAAAAATCACATTTTCAGAAAAACCATGCTCATCACAATACTCCTTCCCTCCGAAGGCTTCTAGACCAAAATCCAGGCTACTCGTCTGGAGACATTGCGCACACTCTATCAAGAGGCCTGACCCTCATTCATTCGAGGCATCCCCTAACTCCAAGGAGGAACACTCTCCACATCGTCTAACGTCTTGCTATCGGAAAATCTGACCCATTCTTTTCATGTTTAGGCAACGGTAATCAGTCCGACCTATCACGAGGGAGCTACTGGATCTCACTATCTAGGCATCTTCACTCCGAAGGCATTGTGGCTTACTTTGCACGGCAATCCATCCGGCTAGCATTGGCGACACCTCGCTGTCCCAACCTACCATTATCCGAAGCATCCCAACTCCTAGGGGTATCATCACAATCACATGCATCACATTCACAATCTCAAGAACACTAGCGAGATCAAATGTCCGGCCTTGCTGCACATGTCCCATATCATTCCAACGCGGCTAAGCATAACATCAATGCAACCTAGATATTTTGAAATCTAGTGCATACTCATGTCTAAATCATACACGTCCCATACCATGTACGATCGAGGCATGCATATGGACATATACAACACTTAGGCTTTTCAAAAGTTCTACACAGGCCTAGATATGCATGATATCATAGCACATATAATGCATGCAAGCCTAGATCAAAGCATGGATCATTAGTCAGGTTTCAAACCAAACGGAAAAAAAAAAAAAAAAACCCAAGAGACGAGTACTCTCCCAACTTATGAACTACTACATGTCACTTGCCTAAACCGGTAACAACACAAGGAGGCAACGGCTCGGCTTGACGGTGAGGTCTCGGTCCAAGAGTTCCTAACAAACCACAAACTTGAGATTAGACATAAACTTAAGAGAGGTTGATGAAAAGAGAGAGAGGTGACGATGGCTCGGCTCATGAACAATGACGAGTGGCGGAGGAGGACTACAGTGGACAACGGCGACGGTGTACGGCGTGGACGACGATGGATGACAATGGAGGAGGACGACGATGACGGCGACGGCAATGGCAACGGCGTACGGCTTGGCGTGGGGACTCTCGGCTAGAACTCTCTCAAACTCTCTCAATCTTGCTGGTTTAGAGGACAAGAACAAAGGAAGAAGAGAGATGAAGGAGACTGTGGTTTAATAGAGTCCATGGCCGCCCAAATGGAGGTGACAAGTGGCGGTGGAAGACTCCTTTACATGTGTTTTGATTGGAGGAGAATGGAGGCAAGAGAGATAGATGGTTCGGCCGTTGAGGGTTTTCAAGCTTCAAGAAGGGATTTCAAGTCCTATCTTGTAAATGATAGCCCTAGATGACCTTCCATTGGTGGGTTTGTGAGGCAAGATGAAGAACAACAAGAAGAGGACAATGGGGGATGGGAGGTGTGCAGCATGAAGCTTTGGGGAAGATGAACTTGAGCTCCCAAGGTGCAATCATGGCTTCCCTTGTGTGCATGAAGGACAAGTGTCATGGGTTGTCTTCACAAGATGAGGGAGTGCAAGAATGGAGATGAGGAGGAGGTGATCAGCGTGAGGAAGAGGAGATGGATGGTGGGGGAAAGAGAGACATGCAATGGTCTTGGTTTCCTTCCATGAAAGACCAACAAGAAAAGACAAGAGGAAGAGGACGAAGGGAAGAGAAGAATAGAGAGAGAGGTTCGGTCTTGGGGGAAAAATCAACATGCAAGGCTTCTCCAATTCTCAAGGTAAGTAATCATGTTCTTGTGAATAATGCATTGACCAATAATGATAGAAAAGAAAGAAGATAAGAGTGCAAGAAGGGGGTGTTCGGCTTGGAGGCTTGGGGAAGGAGGAAATGTCTTCCCAAGGCATGCAATCATGTTATTCTTGTGATGATGACTAAGTAAGTGACATGAGGAAGAGACAAAACCAAGAGATAAGAGTGAATGTGGACTGCTTAAGGGGAAATAGGGGGTTTTGTGCATGGCTTCAGGGTCGTCAAGATTTGTGGATAATGGCTTGTATTAAAATAAAAGAATAAGAGGATAAGAAGGTTGACGATGGGGGAGGTGCATGAACCAAGCTTAATCAACTTGCAAGGAGTATAATCATGGCTTTCTTGTGATGATGACTTGGAATGAAATTCAAATGCAAGACAACAAGAGGAAGAGGACGAAGGGGAATGTGGGGTTTGTTCCAAGCTTCTCATTCTCCAAGAGATGCAATCATGGTTTTATGGATAATCAAGTGAATAAGATTAAATCTAAATGAAGAGGATAAGATGGCAAGTGGATGGGGGAGGCTTGCGGTTCAGCCAAGGGGAAAGAAGATGTGTGCTCCTCAAGTTTCAAATTTCCAAGAAATCAAATCATTTCACCTGGAATCTTTAAGAAACAAGGAGGTGAGGACAAGAGAGAATGATGAGGGGGGTGAATTTCGGCCAAATGAAATAGAATAGGATGTGTCCATGCATGGGTGACAAGTGTCAAAGCCTAATAGAATAAGAGAATTGCAATGATGGTCTTAGGGATAAGATTAAATGATGACTAAGATTCTTTGAATAAAAATACATTCATATAGGACAAGACTATATGACAAAATATCATGATTACTAAGATTAAAGAATGATTCTTTTCAAATAATAAGTTTTCTTTCTTTGCAAGTGGTATAAAATTTCCTAAGAACTCCTAATCTCTCCTTTAATTTCTTGAGGTGGCCGAAAAACACAAGAGAGGGAGAGATGTTGAAGTGTTCGGCGCATGAAGGGAGTGAATAGCTTAGTAGAAGTCAACATTGTTTAATTCATGAAGGAATCTAATGATGATCTTTAGGATAAGGTGAAATGATGGCTATGATTCCTTGAATATAATATGCTCACATAAGACAAAACTATAAGTCAAAAGGAATAGGACAAAGTATCATGATGATAAGGACTTAAGAATTGACTAATGACTTCCCAAGCTAAAATTACTTCTAGAAATCAAACTTTTCTCATGGGTTGGTACAAATTGACAAAAATCAAAGAATTTAAGAGAGATAGGCGCATGGCTTGGGTGACGTGTGGTCGGTCAATCAGTCTCGGTGTCGTCTTAACTCTTCTCATTCTATCAGTTAAAAATTCAATTGGGTGGTCTCGGGGTCATTACGTGAAAAATTGGTCTTCTAAAGTACTAACCGGGAAGTCAACTCTAAGTAATTCGGACTAATCACGTAACTAATAAAATATCGTACTTACCCATAAAAATTATACTTCACAAGAAAATAGTTTAGAAAACTTCACCGTGATTTTGGAATCTTAATTCCTTAGCAGATGGATGGACAGAGCTCAGGGCGAAGGCGGATCACGACGGGTTCTTCCTGGCTTCCATAATCACAATTCCTTCCAATCTATTCCTTCGGTTTGTTCCAACTGTCTATTTTATGGCTTGCTCAAACTGACTAATTCCTCTGGTCTTGAGTGTCACGTACCTCACGTGAGTCCTTCAAAATTCAGGATGTCACATAACATCTGGTGGCTATTAGACGTTAGCCTACTTTGCAACCTTTCTCGATCAAATCCAAACATAATATCAGAATGAGAAGTCACTTTCGTGGATGTGATTAACTTGGATTCTGAACAGGTTATTGAATTGGTTATCTGGTTTATTATCTTTATATTTATGGAATTTATTGATCAACTGAATAACAAGTATTTTGAGCAAGTAACATTTATGGAAATTGAAGATTCTGATTGTATGGGTGATTAGAATTGACGGTCTCTTATCACGTTTCCTAAAATGGCTCGAGATCTCCTGATTGATTATGTCTAACGGGTAAATTGGAAGAACTCCTTTGGAAAGCACCAACGGTCAAGAAGGCATGGAGGAGTATATAAGGAAGATAACTCTAATTGTTTGGAAGTACTGACGAGAGAAAAATTCCATTGCCTAAAACTATTCATTTAGCTTGTCATTTCTCAAGTGCTTACATTGTACTCAAAAGAGAGATCTACTTTAGCTTCGTGAGATTAGCAGACTCTTCATAGAGAAGTATCGATCTTGAAAGTTGTAACTCTTTTGAATCATAGTGAACTCCAGCCAATAGGCTATTAGACCGAGAGAGTGGACATAGGCCCCGTTTGGTTCAGCATTCCAAATGGGCTTTGGGGCTCTAAAGGCCTTTAGTCAAATGCAAAGCTGTTTGGCTCAGCATTTTGGACAACTTTGAGCAGATGCAATTAAATCCCCAAAGGGCCCCAAGGGCCTTTAGGCCAAAGCAGCTCCCAAGGAGCATTCCGAAATTGCATTTTCGGCATACAAGTTGGGGGTTTAATGAAAATGACCCATCCTGACCATTTTGACCTCATTTTTTATCAATATTCCACTTTCACCCTTGGCGAAACCCTAAAGGCCCTTTTTTCCTCTTTCTTATCCTCTACACTCTCTGCGCAGCTCCTTCTCCTCCGCCTCCCTCTCCCTCTCCCTCTCGACGCTTCTCGGTTCCTCTCTCCCTCGCACACAGCTCGCCGCCCCCAGCTCGGCTGCTCCTCCTCCTGCTTTCCCTCCTCCCTCGGTCGTCCCAGCTCTTTGTCTCGATTGCTCCGCCTCCCTTTCCCTCTCGCCTCCATCTCCCTCTCGGTTGTCCCCTACACAGCCGAGTCTCGGTCGTCCGTCCCTCTCCCTCTCGCTCGTCCTTTGCTCCGTCGAATCTCGGTCGTTCCTCTCTGTCCCTCTCGGTCGTCCCCTGCTCCGCCTCCCTCTCGCCTCCATCTCGCGTTGACTGCGCGGGCGGCTAGGGTTTCTCGCGCGTACAGGAGGAAGGAGGAAGAAGATGATGGAGGCGGGCTGGGCTGCTCACATGGCTGGAGGGAGATGGGCCGAGCCAAGCCCACGCGCAAAGAAGAGGGAAAATGGAAAAAAAAAGAAATTTCCAATACTTTTCTTTAATAAAAATTTTCCAAAAATATTAAAAAATAATCATATATAGAAGGTGACTACATGGAAATAAAATTGAATGACTCGTATTTATTATAATGAAATGATTTTTTTTAATTAAAAAGATATTAATTAATGTGAATTTTTTATTTATAAATTTGTTAATATGTCTCTTTTGCATTATTTAAAATGTGAAAATAATATTTTCTCTTCAATTCCAAACAAATTAAAATTTTAAAAAATTAAAATTAGTTACAACAAAGCACTTTCCAAATATATGTTTACCAAACAGCATTTTCTCAAAGTTGCATCTCAAGGCAGTTTTCAGTTATAATTTACCAAACGGTATTTGCATTTCACCAAACCCCTTTAAGCTAAAGGCGTTTGCATTTTCCCAATGGCTTTACCCCAAAGTCGAACCAAACTCACCCATAGGCTTAACAAAAGCCGAACCACTATGGCTGCGTTTGGTTGTCTGGATTTCTAAATGGGATATCACTGGATAGGATATGATAAGAAATTCATGGATTTCTTCATATCCCATCCATTGTTTGGTGAACTATGGATTTAAAGTTGGATATCCTCATATCCTATCCAATCTACTGTTTGGTGAACTACGGATTTAAAGTCGGATATCTTCATATCTTATCAAATTTGTCATTTGTTGAATTACGAATTTAAATTCACATATTTAAAAACAATAACATTAGGCAAGTACAAATTTGTAGGTTTAACATTCACAAAATCATCCAAAACAATATATCATTTTCAAATTAGCATATTCTTATCGAATGTTATGATTACTCATTATTCTTTTCCATTCCTTTGAAATAATATTTTGTTTACCCCTTCAACATTAAACGTTTTTAGAATAACCTTAATTTTAATATATTCCTTTGAAACATGAATTCTTTTTCTCTCTTACAAGTTTTTCATTTATTTCCATTTTGTTACAAGTCCAATACCAAATCAAACAAATGTTCAATTAGAACAAAGCATAAAATCCAAAGGTCATTCGTTTTTTTTTCTCCAACTGCTACAAGAATGCAATAACCAATGATCTCTGAACAAATCACATTTATAAAGAAAATTACAATTCATCGCTTTCGTAAGATGTTGATGTGAATCGGATAGCTATTGAGAAGAAGGTTTCAACGTTGATACTTTCGATAAGAGTTTATTCAATTGAGTTTAAAACTTTTCAAGGGTCTTCTCATTTTTTATGCTAAACTAGAAATGTTTATTCAAAACGGAAAATCTAAAATTGGTTCAAGACTTATAGAATTAATACTATATGAAATAAATTGTGGTCAACCACCTAGACATTATTTATATTATTATTATTATTTTCGAATTGTTTAACTTTATTTTTTATATTTTTAAAAAAATGAATTTTTGAATTTTTCATTTTTTTATTTTTCATTTAGTAATTTTTTTAATTTGAAAAATGGACTTCAGACTGGGTCAAGGAAATTCTGTCCGTCTCGTTGATCTGGACCCAACAAAAGTATTGGAGTCGTTTGTTAGTAAACAATGGAGAAATAAAAAAAACAAAAAAAGGTTTTATGTTTCGGATAAAAGAAATCATATCCCACCTTATCCCAACCCCCCTCGGATTTTTTTTTTATCCGGTTTATATCCATTATATATCCGACCTTATCCCATCCCTAAACTACCAAACATGGGGTAGGATAAAACAGATCGTATCCTGATTTTTATCCTGTCGATCAAACACAGCTTATAAGTTTCATGTTTGATTCTCTAAACTCTCTATTTTTACTTACTTTTGCACTCGCTTTCACCAGTGTCACTTAGCACGTTTTTAATTCCGCAAAATTTACAAGAATACATATTCAACCCCCTTCTAGGTGTATGCACTATCCATTTCAGTGCTTGACTGCTTGGAGTGTTACAAGAACTAGAGCTCATTCCCTACCTCACAACATTTCAAACATAGTTTCATCAGCTGGTTGGCTATTCTGAATAGGCTAGCTAGCAAGGAGGGGAAGGACAGGATGTCTTCCGTGGTATGCCTCAGGGGATGTCACCTGTCTTTGCTGCCTTTTTCCAAATAACAATGTCTTCATTGTAGTTGTTCAAGGGTTCAGCATCGATCAGAACTCTTTCAAGACTGAAAGAAATACCGCTTCTGCTCTTAGAAAGATAGAAAACCCCATTGAAATGGTTTACCACGTTGTCATAAGCCAGCATAGTGAACTCCCTCCTAACCTTGTTTCTCATCATCTGTTGGTGAAGAAATGCCTCAATTAAAATGTCATTCGTAGCTTCCTTCCAACAAAGTGTGTCTCTTCGCTCGTCGTCAAGCTTATTTTCCTAGTTGGCTCCCTTTTTACCATCTCAACCCCTAAAAGAACACGATATGCATGGTGCAAAATAACTCAAGCGTGTTGAATTGCAAGTTTCGAGATTTAAATGACAACAGCCTAGAGACATGCGACTTTTTATTTCTAATTGGGCAGCATAACGGCGTATATTAGAATATGAGATTTGAAATTAGCATTATAACGTCCTAGAATGCTTCTATTCAAAATTTGGAGAGTGAAGGCATTAGGACTGCCGACCTTTGCTTACTCTGATCCGCTTCCGAGAGAACTCACGACAAATCGAGAGATGGACTTACAAAATGAGAGCTTTGGAGCTTTTGGACGAGTGTGCTTATGATCAAAGTACCAGCAGCAAACTTCCAGGAGTCCAAGACTCAAAGAATGGGCTAAAATGGACTAAGATAAACGATTGATTTTTTTAATGTCCTTAGCAAATAAACCAACTATCACGTTTGGATAGGGTGACCACCAAATTAATTACTAGTTGATAATTCACCAACTTGAACTTAAATTTGTCAATGTCAAATCATATTATAAGTGTTTTTGGAAGTTAGTAGAAGCTTTACCTATCACTTCATTTTCTTAAATGTGACATGTAGTGTGTTAAAAGAAATTTATCCTCAGACTGAGATTCTTTATTCGAGGAATTCTTTCTTCCCTTCCCGTCAAATTTACTACCACATATAGTAAGTTACAAAGAATATTCCGAGTATCATGTTCTAATACTTTTGGAGAGCTACATAGAACATTTATTAATCCATTTCTCATTGAAGTATAGCAACTTTAGAAAGTCATAATCTATTGCCAACTCAGCATTTTAAGTCTTTTTCCTTAACCCAAAGTGTCATTTTTTTTTCCTGTGGACTTGAAAATTGAATATTATGTCCCTAATTGATTGTTTCCATAGTCTACGCAAAATTATTTCATCTATTCATATCAATTCTCTTTCTTTGCTCAGCCGTTTATGGCCTACCGTAGTAAATCTCCACTAAGATTATGATTTTAGTTTTCCTTTTAATGCAACATTCCTAATTCTCTCGTCATTGTTAATTCACGGCTTAATTCTCTCTCTCTCTCGGTCTTCATCTTCTGTCATTTTGCCCTTATATTGTCAATGGTGACATTTTGTGTAAGCATATTTTGGCATCAAGCCAAACATCAGATTAGTTTCACTTCATTTAAATAGCTTTGGTCCTTACCATTTCGATTTTCATTTGGATTGTAAGTATTTCCTCTTTCAACAATTCACGATTTTGGTGGAGAAACGTGTCGAATCTCAACATATTATTTTCCCCTCTTGATGTGAAGGCCTTCCTCAATTCACAATTGTTTTGTTCAAGTTTCCTTTTTTTTCTAATGAAAGAGTTAAATTATATCTTCGCATTGTCACACCACATCGAATCTCAGTATTCTGGGTCCTGAGTCAACGACTGTCAAACCTAGGCCGCCGCTCTTTGGACCCGAGTACCCTTCCCACATTGGGTCATGGACCATGGCCAATTAGACTCGGGGCTGCCATACGTCGCTCCGTGTCTTAGCCAGCCAGGTCTCGGGTACCCAGCAGGACCCATCAGGACACCTACAACGAGATCTAGGCCACCGCCGCTCGAATTGGAGATGCAACAAATGGGTGTGGCCAAGATTGAAATAGCACCATAATGTTTCATCATATGATACTCTCTGAATTTTGTGATCCAACAGCTATGCAATGTAAATTATCGTCTCTGCAACCAACAAAAATAACGCCACCAATCATCACAGGGGAAGAAAATACATCTGCTTCCAGCTCCAACCTCGCAAACTCTTGAACCATGCACCTATCCTCTCTCTGCTGCTTCCTTTTCCTAGTTACATCCTCGTCAACGCGAAGCACCAACACAGATCCCGAGCAGGTGCAAATGCAAACCAGCCTGAAAAAACGGCAATGTTATAAATTACAAGCATTAAGCCAACAAGCTTATGAAGTGTCTTTACCTGTCAGCTGAAAGTCGCAAATGCTCATCAAGATAAGCAGATGCAGTTATTGGACAGCCAGCATCATATTCCCAGTATATCTCTCCATTTTCCTGAAGAATCCCCAATAATGATGAGAAAATATGACAGCAAATTGATCAAAGGCCACAGTTCACGGATAGACACAGAAAATTTCTGTCTGAATATCGTTATTTGAATATCCGACTTTAGGAAAACTGATGAAAGTAGGCTGTACAGAAATAGTTGGGGGCTGGGAAGTTTGGTAATGGGTGACATGCAGATTGCAAAGGTTTGAGGTTTGTCTACAAGCAGCAATTTCGCCAGGAAACAACAATAAAGTGATTAGAGAAAAAGATGATCACAAGAATTGTATTGTATGGTTAAATGACATAAAAACTTCTTTAAAATGTGGGGGAAGATGTTTTCCTTGATGCAAATCAAAAAGAAGAAGATCCTTGCAGTATTGTGAACCTAAAATGAAGTTTGCCAAAGCGAAAAAGTTTGTAAGAGAAGAGAATGGTACTCGATGGCAAAGCCATCTATATGCAGAGCTACCTGCAGAAGTCTTGAGGAAATTTGGTTAACCATAGCAACTAATCATAAAATTACCAGCTAGCCCCAGAAACTTGGTTTATAGACTTAAGAACAAGCGATAAAACTAGATCCATACAAATTCTTTGAGAGAACATGTTGAAGTGAATGTGATAAGAGGACCATACCGGTTCTAGTGAAAGAATACTTCCACTTCTGGAGCAAATAAGCACCTGCATACCAGAGAAATCATCACTTAGATCAAGAGCGAAGATGGTTCCACATTGATTATCCTGTTCCTTTCAGTTTATTTCATGCTTTTTCAAATTCATCCCAAATTTGAAGCAATATATAGTAAAGTAATTTATCCAGCAATATGATAGTACAGTAATTCATCTAGCACATAGAGAATGAAGATGGATGAAACAAAGTCGAAAGCTTTGAGTCACTTTTTATCCTCATCGTGCCGCACTTGCTTATACCAGGTAATCTCTTCCATTTTGGGTTATATTTGATCATGTTATTATACTGCAACCAAAATTGCCAATGCTGGTGCAGCATAACTTCCAAAATTGCCAATGCTGGTCTTCCTTTTGTATAAAATATTTTCTGCAGTTTGGTTTTACATGGATTCTTTAGCTCACATTACATCATTGCCTCATCACACCCTTACAGGAAGCTTGTCCAGAATTTTCCTTTACATGCTACCCAGGACACATCTCATACGTAGAATGGACTTTGCAAAACAAATTCTCTAAAGGAAGTGCTTTACCTGAGTAGGGAGAACAGAAGCTATGCTGGCTCCAGCAAAAATAGGACCCCCAGTTCTCCGCTGTTCAAACTTAATGATTAGGATAAGATTGCAAAAAAGAATGCATTTAATAAGTTGGAAAGGCATTGCAAAGTGAAGCAGTATAACTTTCCAAACAAAATGCCATCCACAATGGTAAAATCAGCAACCGACTATAAGGATCAATGGGACTGTCAAAGGATTGGAATTGGATCAAGGATCGCAAGATCCTAGAGATTCCAAAATGAAGTAAAATATAAATGATCTTTTGCAAAATTGATTAAGAGGCTTTTGTGAGATTAAAACTCCAAAGCAGTACTACTTTTAAGGCCTATCTCCTAGAAAAGAAGTCAGAACTTCTATGACCTATAATATCAAACACATCAGAGATTTAAAACATTAACAGGAGTTGGGTCGGTAAAATCTATAGGACCATATCAATTTCATAATTTTGTGAACGTTGTAATTATCTTGCCAAACCGAGATCCTACTTAAGGTTTAAGATCATAGAATCATAAGATCCTACGATAAAAAACGACAAAAAAAAAATGTGACAACTTGCATGAAGATTAATCCAAATATAAATTGCACTGACAATGAGGCAGGAGTGTATGAGAATACTTTATTTATTTATTTATTTATTCTCTCGAGTGATTGTTCATGGTTACTGTAACTGAGACTCAATTTTGGTTTTATGGTCTGTTGGGGTCTCTAAATATGTTTGAAGAGTTCTATCAATAAAGTTTTTATCCCTATTTATTAGTCATGAAGGGTTGTTTTCCTTTAGAGTATTTTTCCATTGTATGTTTATGTCTGTGCTTATCGCCTGTGCACATAAATAGATGTTTATGCATCTCTGGCACTTCATCTACGGATCCAACTCCACGAACAAGATCCTGGACTTTTCATGGGAACCAGTTAAAGCACATCATGCCTATCCTACTATCAAGCAAACCTCACCTGAAGTTATCAGCTGAACTATCAATGCTCTAACTATGAGAAGAAAATCTGTGGACAAATTTGATCTCACTGATGCGACATTTGTCTGCTCCCATGAAAGTCACATCTCATGGACAGGTGATGTTTTTCTAATGAATCGCAATAAAAGGTAAGAACCTTAATATCGAGGCATGATCAGCAGCCGTGGTGCATTAATCAGATATGCCAAACTTACGATACCAAAAAGTGCAGATGTAGAGTCTCTGACACATTGCAATGATCATTATCTGGCTTGATAGATTCTACTTCATTCAAATCACAACCAATAACTCAAACACGGAAATGGTCATCAGAAGTAACTTTCCAGAAATTTGCATGGGCTACAATCATTTGGACTGCTGACTTCTATCGAGTGAACTTAAAGAAAGATCCAAAGCCAGTCAGTAAGAAAATTAAGTTGTACCTTCCAAATAATGGATCCAGTGGAATCTAAAGCCGCAACAGATCCATCAACCAAGCAGCAAATAACTGTTGCAGAACATGCTAGTTGAGAAAATATACCAAGTAAATTTTAAAAAAAGAAAGTAGACAAAACTACCAAGTAAAGACATTTTGCGGACTACCTAAAGCAGAAGAACACACAGAGAGAGATCCAAATACTGGTGCTTCTAATTCACATAGCCAGAGGACATAAAACGGTACAGCCTGCACATTTCATGTTTACTTCTGGATCAGAATCTCTTAAAAATGCCAAGGCTGACGAACCTATGATTAGGCATGTTTATAATCTAGAGAACACAGATCAAATAGCATAATTTTGCAACCACTGCACCCACAACAGTAGGCATATCTACAGCAACTGCCACTATAGCAGGGTCAAAAAAATGAAGAAAAAAATTTTCCAACCCACCACAGGATCTTGCATTAACAACACTGCCTACTAGCTTACCTTCTCTTAGAAATGAAGAACTATTGAGAAATGATGGCCACCAAACCACCATGGAAAAATTATTCTAGAAGTCCTAAACTCTTTGTGTGCAGTGCAATCAATTTCTAAATGTTTCCAGACAAACAACCAAATCCTAAACCTTTTGAAATTCGTGTAATCAAATCCTAACATTGCCATTGTGATGTCAAATTGTTAGAAAATTGGACCTTTCACCAAATTTAGCACAATTTCAATACTATCTGAGCACCAAGGTTTTTCTTTTTCTGCATATAGGTTATAGGCCTTGATTATGGAAGATAAGACTTAGAGATCACATGAAACCGAGGAAAAACCAAGTTTTGACTAACACTCTAAATTTGGTTTATGAAATCTCAAAATTGAATTACAAACTCAAAAATTTAAAAAAAAAATTCTATTAACCAACTACAGGTGCCAAAAATCATGCATCGGTTATTATTGACTACTCATTTTAGTTTTTTCATCCTGATTTCATTGATTTGAATTAGAATCTCGATTTTAACATCTTGGATATTGGTGATTCGAATTATTACTTCAAATTTGTTGATTTGGATTATACATCTCAAGCTGCAGTATCTAAGAATAATTAAACATTCATTAACTGTTTGTAGTTGAATTTCAGATTTAAGCACTGATTCTAGTTATACTTTTTAGATCAAACTTAATTTAAAATTGAGTTTTATTTTCACTTACCACTCATAATCAAGTCATACTCTCACCAGACAACAAAAGCCCCCTTTTTCCTTGTACACAATTATGGTAGAAACCATTCTTAATTTGTTGAAGTAGATGGTTTTCCATGACTAGATGCCACAACGGGAATATTTGTTGATTGCACTAATTTCAAAAGGTATAAGAATTGACTGCTCTAATTTCAGAAGGTTTGAGGCTTGATTGAACTTTTTGAAGCATTTAGGACTCGCTTGAACCAATTTTTAAGGAACTCGGACAAATATTATACAATAGCAAAAGAATTCCTCGTTAGTTATACAGGATTTAAAAGAAAGCAAAATAAGTTCACGAAAAGCATTCTATTTTTTAAAGGAATAATAAAAGACTTCTAAAAAAGAAAACCAATTCAATTATTGAATTAAGAGTAATCCCTAAATTAGGTGGAACTTAAAAAGGAAAAGACTGGATAATCCATAATAGGATAATTAATGAATCGTCCATTCAAATTTGACTTGCACCATTTCTTATTAACTAGCTTCAGAGGTTGACAACTTTATTAGGTGGATAAAAAAAAACCAGAACTCTAGCCAATCCTCTTCTTAATTTGAATGAAGATGACCTATAAGGTGGGTCCTCCCCTAAAAGACAGTCATATTTGCACATTCTAGAAATTCAACATTCTTGCCTTGACATAACTCAAGTTTCAACCAGGACTCTGCATACTCGAGCTGGTGTACATCTTGTATCAAAGATCCCTACATTGGTCCTTTCAATGTATAAGACAAGCCAACCATTACAAAATAATCATCCTAGCGAGCAAACATCTACTACCTTTTTTTTATCAAATTTTTTCTATATTTGTACTGTCATAAGTGGTCCTTTCAATGTGTAAAACAAGCCAACCATTACAAATTAATCATCCTAGCGAGCAAACATCTACTACCGTTTTTTTGTCGAAGTTTTTCTATATTTTTACAGTAGTAAGTGGTCCTTTCAATGTATAAAACAAACCAACCATTACAAAATAATCATCCTAGCAAGCAAACATCTACTACCTTTTTTTGTCAAAGTTTTGCTATATTTGTACTGTTATAAGCAGCTTGGGACATCTTTAATTGGCAGTGGTCTTCAATGGTATTTGGGAGATAAAGTGGACAATTCAGCATCTGCCATCTGGGTATTCAAACTCCAAGGAAGCAAATACAGATAAGAAAGTTCATATGTACCTTAATACAAAGAGCTGTTACACGACCACTAGTAGATCCTACATAAAGAGTGTCGTGCACCTGCATTGAATAAAGTGAATTTTAATTTTTTCAAGGATGGTTTTCAAGCAACTACATGGTAATCGAGGTAATCTTATTATGCTGGGAAATGAACTATCCAAAGACATGTAAAAAAATTTCATCTGAAAATTCAAGAAAAACCTCAAGCATCAAACATGTCAATATGACAGTTTAAATCAATCAAACCAATTGTAAAAAATCACAAGTCCTTAGGCCGTATTTGGTACGAGGAATGGATTTGAATCACGATTACCTTCTCCAGCCCTTTTCTCTTATTCAGTCATATTGTAAATTTAAACAGGGCATTCCCAATGGAAAGCCCATTCTCTCCATATCAGGAATTGGCATAGAAGGAAAGCAACTTCCTCTCAAATTTGCCTCAACGCAGACAGAAACATACACATTTCCAGCATATCCTTTAACATTTTCTTCTAATACTTTTTTGTTAGGGATATCTGACATCCTACAGTATTCCCTTTGGATGCCCATATTGTTCTTTTGTCACATCGAATGTGGGAACTGAAATGATAATTTGATTCCCTTCTCAGTTTTATTTCATTCCTTCCTCCGTTCCAACCCATTCCCCATACTAAAAATATTGTAGATGTTTTGCAAGCAAATCACAACCTAACATCAAGAAATGCCAGATTCACCTCGTCAATCGCAGGAGAACCAAAGATACTCCCACCACAGCTAATACTAAAAAGACATTGATGATTCTTGTAGTCAAGAGCATAGAGGTTATGGTCATGAGATCCACACCTGCACAAATCCATTTTGTGTCAATTATCATGAAGCAACATATAGAGCATCAAATTTGATAAAAGAGAATGGACAAACGAAAATATAGGCACCTAGGATAGCATAATAAACAATGCAGAAAAAGAGCACATAATGCACTGAAGATGCAAAACCTTCATCAAAATATCTAAAACCAGCTACAGAACTATGTAGTTAAAAGGGAATAAGTGCCAGCAAAACAACATGGCCTACAAAGGGAAATTGGAAGTCCTGATAATTTATTTGATAGAACCATGTCAAACGGTCAGGTGTTGAGTGTGAAAAAATTAGAGTTGGAGATTATCATGTTGTCAGTATCCTCTGTTTTCTGGCTGGCTTGGAAAAAGCAGAGAAAGCAAGCCTTTAAAGGAGAGGAGTCTTCAACCACTTTAATTTTCATGACTGGTGCAAAACTAATGATTTTAGCATAATGAAATAACTGGCAGATGCAAATGCATTGATTGACAATATATGCTTTCTCTTGTAATTAAGCTCTTTTGAATCTTGACTTTCTTTTGTACATGGGTTAGCACCCATTTAGCAACCTATAGCAAATTTCTCTTTATTAACGAAAAGTGAACCTTTTTGCGATAGCCTTCACAAATTTATACATACTATCCTCCTCATCTAGCACCATATCCTCGGCAAGAGGCACAAAATCAGAGACTCTGGCATGCCTCACCCCACTCTAATCTGAACTGCTTCCACTTGGCTGTGATGCCATAATAGGCATGGGTGCACCAAGGGTTCCCCATGTTGGAGTCTCAACATATATTAGAGAGGGATAGAATTTTTATAGTCATTGAATTAGATTTGAATTCAATAATGGGTGAAAAGTTCCTTTCTGACAAAAAACTGGTGCACAGACATTCATCTTAAACATTGCTTCCCCACTCTTTCACTCTCTAGTGATCAGGACGCTCTGGTTTCTGACATCTTGTGTGTCAACACCAGAACCGTACTCTAAATTCCCACCTTAATTTATATTTGGAGGGAGCTTGATGTGATCTGCACATTCCTTTCTCTCTCTACAGCCCAAGAATCAAAGGTATTGGATAAGGACAAAGTCCTCTAGAATTTGGTTAGATGCGGAGCATTCTCTATTAAAGCTTATTATTTAGCCATTGGAAGTCTCTTCATTGATTTCTTCAGATAATTCATGCTAAAGCCTATTGGCTTCCTCATGTGCCCCTGAAGACATCCTTTATCTGCTCGGCGGCTACTTGTAATAGAGTTCTCATTGTTGAGAATCTCTGACAGATGAACTTTTAATCAACTGGTGCTACTTATGCAATGTATCTGGAAAATGTAAATATTTTAGGATCTTTAAGACAGAGGGAGAGGGAAACAATAAACTACATCTTTACTAAATGACTTAATATACATAGGATGGCTTTGCTTGCAGAGAATGAGAGACGCTTAACAAAACCCTGATGTCCTTTATGACCACTACTAACAACTAGCTGATATCCACAGATATATATGAACATTCCCCTTCAAGCTGGAGCATCCAGGTTGCATATGACAAGAAGAAGTTTCTTCCACAGCCTGTGACTAAAGCACAGTGCAAGCCAGAACTTTCACTAGATAAGGGATGTGGATAAATCAAACGGATTTGAGACAATGACAATTGTGCAAGCCAGACCTTACACAATTGAGATCGGAAAGTTGATACCTTTCTCTTCCCTGAACAAAGAAGATGACATTGAGAGAACCCGACTTCACAAATTGAGGGAAACTGGACATCATCATCCCACAACTCTCGACTCTAGCTGCTTGGCAAATGTCTCCTAAACTCTTGAGCTCACAGCTTCCTGGTAACTTGATGGAAGGTTCGCTAATTGATGACACTCGTAATTGATGAAGAGTCTCATAACGAATATCACCCACATTAGGTTTGCTCAGTGTTGACCACATTAGGTAATTGATGGAGCTTTTTGAAGATAAGGTGCCACAGATCGGAACACTAATACTCCCTACAAGGCCTTTTGTTTTTGTTTTTTATTTATTTATTCTTTATTTATTCTTTCTTTCTTTATTTATTTATTTTGTTGGGGGTGGGGGGGGTTAGGAGAAGACAACAAAAAAACAAACCTAAGACGAGAAACAGCAAACGAATGAGAATGGTAGCTTAATTGTGATGGAGAAGTACAGCGATAACCATGACTGAAAAAAAATACACAACGAAAGAACTAGAGAACGTAGAGGCCCAATTTGTGGTAGTCTTTACCAGCAACAAGGATCTTGGCATAAGATTGATGAGGTCGCAGTGAATGACCACAACCCCCTTGCCTATGATGGAAACAGAGGAACCACCGGCTCATGAGAGAGCTCTGCTCTCAGAGACAATTAAAGAGACTGCAACAAACACGAAATGATGATGCTGCCCATGAAGTGTGACTGCTTTCAAGGTTGACGAGGCAGAAAACATGAAGGCAGAGATGAGGTTTTTTTTTTTAAATAACACTGCAAACTAGAAGAATGACAAAGTAAGAAATTTTGGAGTTTAAAGTTCTAATTATATCTTTTGTTGCCTTAGATCCTGCTCTATTGGTCGTTCTAATACTATGTAAATACGTTAGAATTTTCAAGTGAGAGGAATAGAGAGAATTAAGAAAGACTAAATCTTTACTAAATGACTGACTGATACAGTACATATGGCTCTATTTATAGAGCATGAGAGACAGTAACAAAACCCTAGTTTCCCTACTTATAACCACCTTAACTACCACCTAAAATACATAAGTATACTCAAATAGAAAACATTCCCATTATCAATTCCTTAATCAGGCAATGCTAACAACTGTTCTACAGTAATCTCAATTCTTGAATCATCTTCGGGCCATGAAGTTCTCCATTCTGTCTCGTATGGTGCATTTTGGATAAGAAGAATCTACACCTTCTTTTATTTCTATAGTTTTTAGTCTTCTTCGGTTTCATGTCACGACTCTTCTTACCTCTAACTCTGTTATCTGAGTTTCGAGTTTTCTTTTTTCTTGTATCCTGTTTTATATTTTTGTACTGGAACAATGTCTCTTGTAATAACTTGTCTTCACTTACAGAGACAAGAAAATTGCGGTACAGTTTTACAGCCTGGCAATAATTTGTACACAGATATCTTGAATTGGTCACTCTCCCTATGTCCGAGGAATAACATGCCAGAATACAAGTTTAAGAAAAAAATCCATTAACAGAAACAATTGGAATTACCATATCAATTGCCGTCGCCCATCTGCAACTGGCTGTGATTTCACCTATGAAGCAAGAAAAAGGGATCTGGTGAACTAACATAAGTCAAAATATAGAATATAATAAGCAGATAGGTGAACGTTCAAAAGAAAGGAAATCAAGCAAATGCCTGATGGAAAATGTGTGCAAATGCTCAGTTAATGGAGTAAGGCTAGGTGTCCTGTTTACCTTTAGTAAAGACCAGTACAACACACATAATAAAATGTCTCCTGAATCATGACGAATTCATCATTATCACAAACAGACATTGCACAATACTTGAATTACAAGAATTGGACCTTAACCAAAACATAAAATTCATATGCATACTTTGTTTTGACGAGACGTGTTAGTTGCACAAGAGTTTTTCAAGCGCTATACGCATGCCTGTGATGCAATTTTTCTCACAAGAGCTTTGGCATATTCTCACCCTTCATCATGCCGATGTCAAAGCCAGTGCATCCCATTGCCAGTATCAAACTAAGTGCAGCTTTT
Organism: Melaleuca alternifolia; assembly: GCA_019926035.1. Classification (NCBI taxonomy): domain Eukaryota; kingdom Viridiplantae; phylum Streptophyta; class Magnoliopsida; order Myrtales; family Myrtaceae; genus Melaleuca; species Melaleuca alternifolia. The sequence continues at coordinate 754,720 of JAGKPW010002420.1, read as the reverse complement.
TCATTGTTTTTGCAACTGATTGGAGCTCAAACTAATAAAAAAATATTGAAAGAGGAAAGGCCTATAGCTAATTTTTCTGATGTAGAAGCATAATTTTAATTTTAGACTCCGTTCGTTTCACGGAAAATATTTTTCCGAAAAATATTTTCCGGAAATTGTGGTGTTCGAGGGGCGGAAAATAACTTACTAAAGAAAATATTTTCCAATCAAGGAAAACTATCCTTCTAAAAACGGAGAAAATGTTTTCCTCTCTCAAAAGGAAAGAAAACATTTTCCAGCCCTTGAGATATGCTCTTTCAATTGTAACAGCCTCCTTCTCTCTCTTTTCTCTCTCCTCTCTTTCCCCTCCCCAGCCGAACTCCTCTCTATCCCTCTCCCTTTTCCCTTCCTAATGTACTGACATTTCTTTCTCTTCCCCTCTCTTTACCCTTCCCAATATTTTCTCTACCAAACAGCGGAAAATATTTTCCGGTTCATTTTTAAGTTTCAAACGAACACCGGAAAATATTGTCATTTTATGGGAAAATAACTTCCGGGAAAATATTTTCTAGAAATGTTGTATTTTCCGTGAAACGAACGGAGCCTTAAAATTTAAGAATTTTCTTCTTTTAATTAGTCTTTACTTGGGCTTTTAGGATTCATAAGTGGTCATGTGAAAGTCCTGTGACTTTTAAGCTCCACTAATTGAGATTAGAAATCACTATTTTAAAACCAGGGTTAACATTGTCTTACAACTGTAACCCTAGTATAAATAGGCCTCTAAGCCACTTTGCCATTAGTTTTTCTGATCCAATAAACATAGAGAAACCACCCTTAAATATCTTTTCTCTAATCCAGCTTCAATTCATCTCAATTTTAGCCCTCGTTACTTTCATGTTGCTTTCTCTTCTCTGTTATTTTGCTCTGTAATTAATATTGATGTAGGGAAAACCCTAACAAGGTTCCCTAATACGATTTTGACAGAGACAGAAAAGCGAGATGCGGCAAAAGAACAAAAAGGAGGGCTATAATCAAGAAGGATGATGCCTCAGAATCATTCTACCATTTGGAAAGAAGCAAGCTTGGTGTTAGAAACTTGGACAACTTGAACATAAATCTGTAACCATCTCCTCATCCAGAAAATCGATATGCTTGTAATAGCTGAATTATGCAACCACTTAGTAGGAACTGTCTAGGCATTTTACCCTTCTAGGTCAGGATCATTTTCCACTCAAATTCAAAACTGACTCCACCTTATTTAGGTCCATTAGAAGGTCAATTGATGCATCAATTTAGGCCAAGAAGACATTTACCATGGATGCATTTTGGCAGCCATGCTGGGGTAGTGGAATAAGGAAGAGAGATGAGGCATGTCATGCAGCAAATTTAATCTAGTAAATGCGTAAGCAGCCAAATTACGAAGCAAGTGATTATGTCACTTTAGCACTCTCTTTAAAGCAAATAATTGTGGCACTTCATCAAAGATAAAGATCACCAATGGAGGTAAAGTAGTCTAATCAGGAGAATATGATAATCTAATAATGCCCCGGACAAAGGTTGTGGTGATGGATTAAAGATGGCTCACATATATCCAAAAATAGTATAGATTAGATAGAGGTCGGGCTATATTAAGCTCTTTTGCAGCATACTACTGATGCTTTCTTTGTGGGGGGCCATGGTGTTGGGGTCCCCTGCTAGTCTACCCTGAGATATAGGGGCTCGGCCCTTTGGTGCCGTCTGGGTACGACCCAAAAAAAGAAAAACAGTAAATCATCTGTTTGTGGTGCCACGCCACCTCACCATGTGCAAATTTGGTAAGTCTATAAAAGTACTTACCTTACCAAAAAAAAAAAAAAAAACAGTAAATCATCTGTTCCTATGATGTAGCGCTTGTCCAGTAGTCGCTGTTTCACTTCTTTTCCTTGTTGGGGATCAATTGGATTTACAAAAAATGTTGTGGAATATCCGGCACATGGCAATAATTGGAAGTTGGAAGCTGAAGTAGAGAGTAATTTACCAGGATTCTGCTCTCCGCCTTTTGGCTCCCATGGAAATAAAATGATAGCTTTTGAATGATTTAAAAAGACTCAAGTCTCTTTGACAGACACATCAAGTTTAGATCTCTTCTTCACATATTGAAAGAAATTAATTTTCTCAGGCTCCGTTCGTTTCACGGAAAATATAGCAATCTGGAAAATATTTTCCAAGAAATCATTTTCCCGGAAAATGATAATACTTTCCGGTGTTCGTTTGTCAAAGGTCGCCAATTCACCAGCCTTGAGCAAAGTAGAGAGACACTGTTAGAAGCTACGATATTTAAAAGTAAGTAAAGAAGATGGAAAATATTTTCCACTTTAAAAAAAACGGAAAACATTTTCCCCACTTTTGAAGGTATTTCTTCTATTGGTGGAAAACATTTTCCTTGACTATCTTGTTTTCCGCCCCCCAAACACCACAATTTCCGGAAAATATTTTCCGGAAGAATATTTTCCATGAAACTAACGGAGCCTTAAAATGTCATTCTTGACATTGTAGATTCAATAGCTTTTATCTTCTTTGAGAGCTTCTTGTTATCCACTTGGTGCCTTCTAATGAAGGTTTCTGATTTCAAGGATAAATGAGTAACAGATGGTACCTCTTCCACAGATTGCATATGCAGGCAACTACTTTGAAGACACTTAAAGCAGTCATTGGTACTACCAATTACATGTCTGCTATTCCTAGATACAATTCATGGAGTAACTTGTGCTTCATCAAAATTTGCACACTTATTGAGTCTTCAATGGTGACTGTCATTTATCAATTAGTAAATCAATGAAAAATAATACAGGTATAAAACTGTAGTACCTGACCACCAGTTTGAAAAGTCCAGCAGATTTTGCCATTTGAGAAATCAATGAAATAAATTTTCCCTTCATAACATCCAACTACAACCTGAGAAGACCAAATAGAATCAATTGTCTCTATAAATCAGGTCTTCACAGGAAACCAATAAGGCAGATTATGCATGCAAAACTAAGGACAGACCTGAGAAAAGTCACTTGTAACAGCAGCTGAACATTCAATTCTTCCATCAAGTTTGATCTCCCACTGAACATGACCACTAAAAAATTCATCTTAGAATCAACATTCAGAAAATTAACAGCCCATTAATAATAGATCATAAGAATTAAATCACGCATGAATATGATGAATCCATGTTTGAAGAGGACTTAAGGCCACCGAATCGTTTTTTTTTTTGGTAAAGTTAAAGGCCACCGAATCGTTTATCTTCTTCTCACCTAATCTTTTAACTGGCCAGCCAAAATCAGTTTTTGATTTGGCTTCGGGTCATCACTTCGCATAGAAAATGGGCACAAGATCAACTAGCTATTCATCCCATACATCATGGATACAATATAAATTATGAAAAGAAACATATACAAGATTATAAGTGAATATCATTTCTTCGATGATGTTAGAGAAATTGGAACACAAGAATGAGTAGCCAAGATAAATCACTCCATCAAAATACCATATAATTATTTCTGACACACATTAATTGACATGGCTTCTTTAGTTAAAAATAGTTGACAATATATTGAGATCTTATTTCAGAAGTAGCAGAAAAATATAATATGTGCATACCTTTTCCCATCAACACGGACAAATCTTTGAGAATGAGAGCCAATAAACACACAGATCTCTTGATCACGGATCACAAGCAGTGGTGATGCATCAACGCAGGACTCCATGGGAGCTTTCCATACTTCATCCATCATACCTTTTAAATCTCTTGAGAAATCTAATTGCAAACTCTGTTCACCTACATCTTTCACATTGTTTTTGTCTCCATACAAGACCCTATTGCACCGGCTTAAGGAACATAGCCCTAACAATGACATGGATTTCCATGGACCCTCAGGAGTAAGATAAACTTCAGAGCTGAACTTCAAATGCTTTGATGTATGCTTGTCATTCTTGGAGTCCCATGAGATGGTCCTTGTCAATCTCTTATCCCATCCAAGGCCAACAAGCTGGAGTGAATTTAACTTATCTACGTGGGAGCTTTGCCTCTCACTAGCTTCAGAATTCATTCTCAAAGTATCGCTTACATTGGGATCTGCACTTCTTAAGCCTTGCTTTTCTAGAAGGACAATTTGTAACTTAGATGGAGTAGGGAATTTGTAAAGTGAATTCATGCTAATCCCAAGATTATGAGAAGCATGAGCTGCAGCAATAGAATTACCGCCTAAGGAAAAGAAATCGTCATCATCAGAGACCTCTTCCACCATCAAAACATCACAAAAGGCCTGACAAAAATAAGTTGCAGGTTAAATTCTGTATTGAGCGGTTATATCAGCCAAAGAAATTTTTTGAGCAAGAGATCAAAGAGGAAACCTTTTTTATAACTTCCAAGACACTGCTGCTGTCAGTGTCAATATTATCTTTGGAATGCATCATGACTGAAGCAGACAGAAACTCATAATCCACTTTTCCACTCGAAGTCCTAGGAAATGATTCGAGAAAGATGAAATGGTGTGGAACCATTGCATAGGGAAGCTTCTCAACCATCCAATGTCTAATGGATCTAGATACTTCATTAGGTTTTTTCTTTTCATTCAACATAAGATATGCTTTAAGCTGCACAAGTTCCTCTGGACCATTATGACAAACCACAGCAGCATCAAGCACAGCTTCATGTCCACTAAGCATACTTTCAATTTCCCCTAGAGCTATTCGCTGACCATTAATCTTCACAATGTGATCTTTCCGCCCAAGAAAAACAAAGTCACCACTTGCTAGCTGCTTTGCAAAATCACCAGTCCTGATAAATAATTGTCTTTGATGTTCTTCATCAGAATGGTAAAGGGATGATTTGTGGGGCAATTCCACATAATCTAAACAGTCTGCAGACGATTCTGACATGTATCCACTTGAGACACAGACACCACCAACATATATCTCTCCTTGATTCAATTCATCTTCACCAACAAGCACAACTTCACAATTAGAAATAGGAAGACCAATTGGAACATTGGATAAATTCTCTGCTTCCAACATCATCGGCAACCTTTTGCAATCAAAATATGTACAATCGCCAGCCACCTTCAAGAAAAGTCAAATACATTACTAAAGTATTTAAGTAATCGGTTTTCAGAAAATAGCAGTCCCATAAGCTGATGCAGACTGTGAAAGCTGAGCTGACAAAGTGAGACAAAATAAAATTTATGAAGCAAAGTGGTATAGAAGTCAAACTTCTCAAGGCAACTTCTTCTTTTTATAATTTAAGTATGGTTTAAAACTGCAATTGCAGCATGTGACAGGGTACAAAATGACGAGCTATGCAGCAATGTGACAGTGAACAAAATGAAGAGCTATCTTGATTCTCTACTGTCATGTCACAGAATAGTGCTGCTTCCGATGGGAGGAAATAAATGGAAAACGCATAACAAAAAGCAGGGCAAACGTAGCATTGATATTTGTAGGCTTCCACCGGGAAAAAGGAAAGAGAAAAGCTAATGATTAAATCATTCTATAAAGAAATTTGGATGTAAAAAGACGCAAATCGTAAAAGTAATAGAATATAAAAAACATGAGCCAGGACTCAGAAGGTATACACTGTTATTCTATTGCAAAACCAATCTCATCTTCTAAACATACTTCAAAAACCAATGAAAATTAATATGTCCAGATACCATATTCGAACACCATAAGAACTTTACCCACAAGTAGTATAAAGCTATTAAGATTGATTTGGAGCAAAAAGAAAAAGTGTGAATATAGATTCCAGACCTCAGTACTTCCATACAAATTTAACATAGTGGTCTTGGGTAATAATCTAGTAAGTTCCTTCCATAATGATACAGAAAATTGTTCACCGCTGAGCAATAACAACTCCAATGAGCAGGGGACTCGAGTGTTCGGATGACTTAGCATGGCAGGAATGATTGCCTTCATCAATGATGGAACAGCAGTTAGCCTGCTGATGTGATAAGCCTACAGAAACGTTCACAAAAATGAAGATTAAATCTTACTAACAAGTAAAACTTTGCCAAAAAAATAAAAAAAATCCTACTAACAAGTAACAGATTACAGATGTGGACCCTTCTGATAATACACCATATTATTATAAGAACACATTAAAACATAGGAAACTTGGGCATGCTCGCTGCCATATATTGTCCTGACATAGTGAAATAGATTCTATACTCCCTTCAGAATGAAAGGTTACTATTATCATATCCATCAGTATTATAAGAGTTGTACAAAAATGAAAAACTTATGAGAACTAAATATTAGCCACTAAACATGAGAATACTCAGTAATACAAATCCTGTGACCTCTCTTAGTCAGTACTAGCTCTTGGTACATCAAAAGATGAACATTCCATTCACAATCAAGATGTTACCCATGAGTTTCACATTATTTAATTTTGAAAATCCAAGTGAGATTCAGTGAATTTCTATGCAACTTACACTATTTTCAGCATGTTGGACTTGTAGTTTTACATTTTGGCCAGCCTAGTGTTGTAATTCTGGATCCATTCCTGCCCTTGGGGGTCATCCCACACTTGGAAGAAGTTAGAAAAGGAATAACATATATGAAAGCATGTATGTTTGTATGTACGTATCTATGTATGTCTTTATGTATGTATATGTGTGAGGGTGTAGAAAATCGATTCTTTGTCACTGCAGTAAATAGGGGAGAAAAACAGAATTCTTTCTAAATTAGCCAAAAAGCACTTCCCAACTGAAAGTATATTAATGACACAATGGAACTTACAAACTATATGAGATGCTAGTAAGTAAAAAAATTTAGAAGTAGAATGCCATGTACAAACTGAATAAATTAGATCAGAAATGTCACACTTAGTTTGGTAATCAATTCATGCAATTCATAACCATGTAGAACAAAAAGACCAGAAAGAAATATTTTACAGCTAGAGGTTAACACATTTGGTAATCAGGAAAAGATAGAAGAAAAATCCTAAGGCAAAGCACCCTAAGAAATAGAAAAAAGATATAAACAAGTACCTCCATACCTCAAGAAAATCAGCAACAACTAAAGCATTATGCTTTAGCATATTAAGTGGAGGAATAACCAAAGTACAACCACAAAGAATAGAAGCCAAAAATTCCTGTAGGTGGTCCACAAAGCTTATTGATGTCTTGAACAGCAGAAGTTCTTTTCCACGCAAAGGATACAATCTTTGCATCCAAGAAAAGCGATTTAAGAGACCTACAACACAGAGAAAAGGCATGATTACTCTTTAAAGAGTAATCTAATAGCAGAACGACCTCAAAAATGAAAAAGCGGTCAGCATGATGATTCCTTTACAAGTACTACAAAGAATGCTTCTCTTACTACATGAAAACCACAATACTTCTTGCAAAAACATCACCTACGTACACAAACAACATATGAAAGGTAAGAGAAAAGGAGCCTTGTACACAGAATTCAACCATGAAGTGGTTATACTTCTCCAAGGTTAACGTCAAGGCCATCAATACCTTATAGATTCCAGGTTTTTCAGTTTCTTCATTAAGTAAGATTTTACCAATATCCATAGCAATGATGTTATCTCCCTATTGAGAAGTTTGAAGGACTGAAAGTATTTTAATAACCAAGCTTTAAGCAGTTGTTTGCTTTTAAATAGTGTGGTGTGGTATTTAAGAAACTACAGCCATGATGTTCAGTCAAGAACTTTAAATCAAACTTTTCTTGTGATGCTTCATCAAATTTTTCAATAACCTCTCATCATCTTGCAACCTATATATCCAATCACTGTTCATAAGTACCCCACAACTAGTATCTCTAGACTTAGTTTTCATTGCATCAGAGTTTTCTCTAGCCTCTGGTGTATGGTGAAAGGCTGGTGGTCTGGAGCACAAAAAGTAGGTGGCTCACTGCTGCTCGAATGCTGATACTCTGGCCTTCCTCCTCCATAGAAAATTTTAATAATTGAAGGATATTTGTTCCAGCCAACAAAGAAAAATAAAAATAATATCATACAAAGGTAAAAGTTTCTTTCTCCAAAGGAGAATCTCTAATCATTCCATCACCATGTGCCAAAATCATCAATGGTTAAAAGCTTGACCCAAAATTTTAAGCAATAAAAAGAATGCATTATTCAGTATTTAAATGTTGTAATACTCCCCCCTCATGCGTAGGTCGGGTTTGGCCTGAGGTTTTTGATTCACGAAATATATGATTGAGGAGACAAATCAAAGGCCTATAAAGGTTTAAAGTCAATCTTTTGTTTTGATGACCAAGGAATCCACCACACCCCCCCTCCTCCTTGGTGCCCGAACTGCATCAAAGGGCCGGACCCCTATACCTCAGGGGAGACTAGCACAGGACCCCAGCACAATGGGCCCCCACCTAAGACGCTAGCAACTGCAAGTTTCGAACCCTCGACCTCGGTGATAAGGGAAAAGCTCTCAACCAACACAGCTACCCACCGTTGGATTTTAAACTCAAAATCAAGAAAAATTTCTGTGGGGTCACTACCAATTATTCTAAAAACTTTAGCCGTAAGGAAAGATGTCAATCACACATATAAAGCATATTATAGATTAGTTCCAAACCTTCATCAATCACTTCTTTGAAACAGCATATTCAATGTGTTTCAAATTTTGTTTAGTTAAATTTGGCTAGTAAATGGTATACCGAAAACAATGATACAGTGGGCAAACTAAATATGAAACCTGAATAATGTAGTAAAACTTATGTCAACAGTAACCCCTTTAGGGATGTTGAGTATACGTTTCCAGAAGGTTAAGACATTGAAATATATGTTACTCTCAGTATACATGGACAGAACTTGGATGTGCGCTTGATGTTCTTGTGCATGGTCAGGTAGATAAAAAATTATGGGAGGCTCAACTATGATGACAAGACTCTAAAAAACCTCATACATAAGGAGCTAAAAAGGCATTGTAGTGGAAGAATCACAGAAATACAATTCTTATATCCCACCCTAACCAGGGTGAAGACTTTGTTCCCATTCACATCGGAGCTTAGACCAGCTCAGTCAATGGGGGATATAAAATCAAATCAGATCTCAAAAAGAGAAGGCAATTCCAAGATAGCATCCTCACTAATCTATTATGCACTTCTTCCAATTTCTCTAGTTGGTAACAACTCTGGAAAGTTAAAGTTCCATCAAAGACAGCAGTCTTTCTTGGAAAAGGGCAGGTAATAGGACCATACGAAGGAAGGGAAAGAAATTAACTTTACATATGTAAGATTAAGATGAGGTCAAAAAACTGTTCTTTATTCAGGTAGTATTGCTAGTGTGCTAGCCTGCTCTTCAAAATTCACATCTTAGCTATATTTTCCAGCAGAAAAATTGCACCCAACCCAATTTCAACATTTGCAATTAAATGTCGATGTTTGCAGTTCCCACGCTTCCAACGGGTCATGTAGTGATTACCTTCACATTTTGTGGGGAGTGCTCGTGAAAATTTTAAAGGGGGGAAGAGGAAGAGCCCATTTATCAAGGTCGCCAGCTGATTAGACCAATCAAGGAAAAACTTCGGATTGTTAGATACTAGTTAACCAAATTGGGAAACCACCAAAATCTAGAAAGGTAGTTTGGGTGGGCATTGTGCTTCTCAAGAGGCACCTCACTCAAATGGCTGCATAGAGCCATTATTGAGAATAGGTCTATGAACAAACCTAAAAGTTGGCAGATCTCTGGGACAATAGTGAGCAGATGACATTGTACCAAATTCTTAAGATTTCACCTTGTGAGAAAAGAGCAAATGGGAAGGGCAAACTTCTTTCTTCAGATTAGGTTGTAATGGATCTAACTAAATTATCTCAGGCTTTATGTTTCAAAGAACTGTAGGAAAGCTGGCAATCAAAATGAGATATGCTAGGAAATCCATCTGACTGTTCTAGAAAAGAAGATGCTATCAAGTGGTCCAAGGATAATGCAAAAAGTTCACTAACTTCGTAATTACCTCATTTACCCAAACTGCAATACCAAAGCTAACACAAACATTTTGCTCCAGAGAGAGCATTCTCCTATGCTTGGCTACTTCTGGAAATTCTCAAAGGCCAATAGTATTATACAAAAGGGAAGCCATCTCATTGTCTACCACACCAGAGTTTTTGTCACCTATTACAGTGTCGAGGGACATGCTTATAGCAACAAGTGTTGCAATAGTATGAAGATGAAAGGCAAAAACACCATATTGATTATATAACAGAAGCCAGAAGCCACAGATGAAAGCTCAAGGCTTCTCTAGATCGACTCTCACTAGCACCAATGATAATGCTGAATAATATAATTTCAGTTAGGGGGAAAATAAACAAAATACTACAATTCACAATGTGAAAATGCAAGCAAATGGAAAAAGCAAATTGCACACCTTCTTCGGTGCCACAAACTCCTTTAGGCTTTCCAGTTGATCCCGAGGTGTACATCAAATAACAAAACAATCTTCTTTTCTCCTGTGCACAAGGCCAAACAATATTTTCATGCCTACTAATTTCTGTGGTACTTTCTTCCATTGAGAAGAGCACGACAGGACAACTCCCAGATTCCACTATCCAATCTGTTTGCCAACCGAGGCTTTTACCAAATGATGACTTGGATGCAATAACGAGCTCAACATTAGACTGAGAGACAATTGACAATATCCTCTCCTTTGGCCACATCGGGTCAATAGATAAGAAAGCTTCGCCACACCTTAAAACAGAGAGAACAGAGACAATGTACTCCACTGAAGGAGGTGTATAGATTCCAGTTACTTTTGGTAGATAAACATTCCCTGACTCCATCAATTGAGCTGTACCTGGTTTGAATGTACAGGCCGCTTCGTCACCACAACTTTTACCTAGAAAAAAATTGAAATATCATTTCAGCTGCCTTCATCAACAGGGCCATCTGTGTCACAAATCACCGCCACTAAAGAAATGATTGTCACGATATTCAACCTTCACCAAGGATCATATACAGAAATTGATCAATAGTCACTGAAAAAAAAAGTTGTAATGCCACCAAATGTCAGCGTGATACAGCATTAGCACGGACGGAACTCCGTACCTGGAGGTTTGATGAGGTCGGGGTCATCTCCGCCATTGAGAATGTTGCGGACACGAAAGCTGAGAGAATCAACGGCCAGCGATACATCGGAATAAGTAAAGCACTGGTCCCCAGGGTAGAGCGGAGGGGACAGGGAGCGCGCGCGCTCATCGTAGAATCGATCGACGCCGGCGGAGAAGCCGTAGTCGGCCGCAACCTTCCGCCGCAACTCATCGGAAACAATGGCGCCGCCCGACGCGTGTACGACGGCGATTTTGTTAGGGTTTTCGGACGCGACGACGGAGAACCCGTGCGACAAGCAGCACCGGCGTTGCTGCTGCTGCTGCTCCGCCTCGCTCAATGCTTCCACCGGATGGGAACTCTGGTTCCTTGGGGACATGCTCTCTCCCTATCGCACTTTGTAGTCAAACCATTCGAGCTCGAGCACGCGAAGCGTGCGATTTGAATTCATCGATCGCCTGCTGCTCTCGCTGAAGCTGAAATGGGAATTAAACTGAGAAGAAAGAAGTAACAGTGGCCGTGCCGGTGAGAGGTTTCCTGAAGAGTGCAAAAGTTTCTCACGACGAGAAACAAGACGCAGGCCGTTTTTAGAAGAAGTCTCGTTCATCCGGAGGACAAGATACCGTGGGGGAAAATTTTCAAATACTTGGTTCGTAAAACATAAATAACCTAAAATATTTTTTTCAAAAATATTAATTATATATCTTGAAATCATCGGTTAATAACAAATAATTCATGATTGTAATACTTTATGTTTAAACATCTTCCTAATGATAAGAATAATCTTCACTTTCTCATTTTTGCAAACAATACCAATAATTATTTTAAGAAAATATTTTCTAAATTATTTATTTATCACCAAATAAGTAGAATCCATTTTAACTTCAAATATTCATAAGACGTTACTAATATTTTACACTGACGATATGTCAAACAATGATCTTTAAAGAAAGGGATCATATTAGTTATGCGAATTCTTATCCGTTATAATTGGTTGCTATGATGGTTAAGGGAACAAACTTATCATTGTTAGAAGAAATCTAAAATCTAAAAAATTAATTTACACTATGTAAAATAGATACATTTTATAAAAGGTGGTGTGCCAAAATAAATCATTTATCATTTATTTACAAGTCAATCATTTATCATATTAATCAGCTATGTCACTGCAAAAATGAAAAGGTGAATTTACGATATGGGTAGGCATCTCATAAAGGTTAATATGATTTTTACCTTTAAAAACCTCTTAACTTATAGAGTCAAGAGATACCTGACAAACTCTATTTATAATTTACATATAATGAAGAACGATATAAAAAAATCACGGATGGAATGGCAACTTACTAAACCAAAAAGATAGTATACTAAAGTACTAACAAGTTTTAGCCGTCAAAGATACAATAAGTACTGTTTATATGCGTAAATTACTGAAAGGTCCCTTACAAACATTAATTATCAATTAAAATAGAATATGGAATATTATTACAAAAAAATAAAAAGCATACGGACGTAACGGGTAATTTATGAAATCAAAAGATAATTAACAAACTCTATTTATCATTTTTAGAATTCAATGAGAATTGTTACTGCAAACATCATACCGATAACGAGGTAACTTACAAAACCCACTTAGAATACTGACGCTATCATTAAAAAAATGAATAGAAAGGTAATTGAACAAACCATGAGTTGCTTTGTGCATCCAAAGAATAACTTATGATTTTTATATATCTTTTACAATAAATTAAGGAATATTACCACAATTAAAACAATAGTGTATTTAATTAACCCAAAGGGTGACTTACGACTTTTTTTCAAGTTTACAATACAATTAGTAATATTTTTACAATCAAAATTGCAAGTGCTTACACTACAAAAAAAAAAACTGTAATTTAGCTATAGATTTTGCGACGGAAAATCTACAAAATGCCGTCGCTAATATGGTTTTGCAACGAAATTAGCGACGACACTACTTTCGTCACTATTTAGGCGTCGCAAAATTTAGCGACGGAAAATATGTGAATTCGTCGCTAAGTTGCAACAAAGCAAACATTGTCACAAATGTCGTGGCTAAACGTTTGTGACAAAACTCGTCACTAATTTGCTACGACTGAAAAGTCGTAGCCAATGTCGTAGCAAATTTGCGACTACGACATCTCAAAATTCGTCACTAAGTGCGTCGCTAAATTGAATTATATCTCATGTCGTCCTAATTGGCCACATGCATAGGATGATCCGTCGCCACTTTTTGCGACGGATTTTGTAGGTCGTCGCTAATTTTCCACGAATGTCGACGTCAGTATCCGTAGCAAATTAGCGACGAACGTCTAACTCCGTCGCAAATTAGTTACGGTATTACCTTGTCCGTCACTAATTTGCTACGGATATCGATATGTTCGTCACTATATAGCGACGTGTTTTTCTTGTCTGTCGCTAATTAGCTACGGATTTTTCTTGTCTGTCGTGAAGTAGCGACAGAATTGAGTGTGGCCGTAGGTAATTTGCTAAATTTGTAATAAATTTCATCGTCATTTTGTATAACGAATTTGGTTTATGCGTCCCACGAATTCAATAAACTGGATTTTGCTATAGCTATTTTGCGACGAATTATTTGATCACATTCTGATATTATATATAATTAATAGGAGCAATGAATTTATAGCATGATTTATGAAGCACTAAATAATATCATGCATATTATAACCCTTATGAAAATTATAGACATTATAGCCTACAAAATTATCCACAATAATAAGCTAAATATCCAAGAACAACCACTGAATGACCAACTGAGTTTAAGAAAATTCTAACAAAATGCCAATTCTCTTTATAAAAAAAAATAGTGAAAGATGCTCTTGGGTTGTGACCCATCCGTATCTTCAATTCTACATCCATACTTCAAGACACCATCATCTTAGACACCCAATGTCAGTCCAACTGATCAAAGACGATATATTATAAGCATCTATTGGATATGCTCTCAACCAATGAAAACAAATGTTAATACCTGAAATATCGATAAAAAGAGACTGCTGGTTTGCGGCCCTTTTGATCTATACTCTCTTGGCCTGATCGTGCTCTGATCATCTTAAATGCAAACAACAATATAAATCATCTAGGCATCCTTCATTACATGTTTGATCTACAAAAGCACAAAACATGAGGTTTTACGGTTTAACCTTCCTTACTCATAGCACAAGATGTACTACATCATCTATGAACTAGGACTTAAGCAAACTGCAAAGGATAGCACATGTTTGCAAGCCAACCACATTTTCATCATCCCATACAGCAATATAACATACAACAAAAATTCAAAACCACACCTTTTACCTACCATGCCAATGAGATTCCACACTACCATTTGGAATAAGTTCGTACACAAGGCAGCGGACAAAAGAATGTCCCCAGTTGTACATCTTAAAAAATAGTGAAGGCATGGCATCTGGCTGTAACCACCATAGAAACCTAAAGCAGAACACAGTCTTGTTAGCATTTGCAAAGATTTACTCAATCCACCATCCAGCATTATAGAGACTATCAAAAAATGGTTCAAACTCACATATCTCTTCCATTTCGAACATCCTTAACACTTGGCAACAAGGGACACCTTACAACATGCAGTAGAAAAATTCTCATGGTTGCCATATTAATCGGCTGGTGCAGACACCACATAATTCACATCAATTGCTTGCCAAAATGTTGTTTTGGATGCTTAATATACTAATCGATGTATTTTATTTAGTTATTCAGTTACTATGATTCGTTACTAGAACACACAGCCAGAATAGAATCAATAACTGCATGTTTGATGCACTTGCTAGTACTAGTACATCCGAGAGTGCTTGAGAGCTTCGAACGATTTCATCATTAGCATAAAGTTTAAAGGTCTTACAAATTAACACAACAAAAATATACCTGAGGCTCGGCGAGGAGGCTGTGCGTGAGAGGCGGAGCCAAGGAGGTTTGGACGATGAACTTCTTTGCCGAGCTCGGTTTGACCTTGCTCTAGCTCGGTTGCCCTAGCGAGCTTCTTCGCGATTCGTTAAGGAAAACCCCGAGAAGGATGATGATCGGAGGAGGGTGGATGAGGAGAGGCCAAGGTCGAGCGGCAGTCGAGGAGGTTCGAATGACGAGCTTCTTCGCCGAACCCGATTTGACCTAGCCCTAGCTTCTTCGTGTGACCATTAGGGAAGACCCCGAGAAAAATTCTGATGATTAGAGGAGGGTGGATGAGGAGAGGCCAACGTCGATCAGTAGCCGAGGAGGTTCGAACGATTAGCGGCTTCGCCGAGCTCGATTTGACCTTGCCCTAGCTTATTCGCTTGACCGTTGGGGAAATTGTCGACAAGGGCAACTGATAGGAGGATGGTGGACAAGGAGAGGCCTTGGTCGAGCGACGGATTAGGACGATCGGCGGAGGTTCGACGTGGAAGGTGCATCGGAGGAGAATCACAACAGTCAGAAGGATAGAGAGTGACTTCAAAGTTAAACAAGAGAGAGAGAGAGAGAGAGAGAGAGAGAGAGATTGGATTCTTTATGCGCAAATTAGCAACAAACTGATTTAAACCGTTGCTAATTTGCTACGGTGAACGCGTGCCCGCCGTTGATTAGCTACAGACAAACACTGTCTGTGGCTAATTAGCGACGGACATTTTCTATTCGTCGCTAATTTGTGAAGGTAATCAATACATTCATTATGTAGCGACGACATGAAAATCCGTCGCTAATTAGCTACGGTCCAAAAATGGACGTCACTAGTTAGCGACGAACAATACTTATCTATTACTAATTAGCGACGGACGACACTGTTGTCGCTGATTAACTACACACAAACACTATTTGTGGCTAATTAGCGACGGACATTTTCAGTTCGTCGCTAATTTGTGAAGGTAACAATACACTCGCTATTAGCCATGACACGAAAATCCATTGCTAATTAGCTACAGTAAAAAAAAAAAACCGTCACTAATAAGCAACGGACAATATTTATCCATCCCTAATTAGCGACGGACAACACTGTCGTCGCTTATTAGCTATAGACAAACATTATCTGTGGCTAATTATTATCTGTGGCTAATTAGCGATGGACATCTTCAGTTCGTCACTAATTTGTGAAGGTAATCAATACACTCGCTATTTAGCGATGACATGAAAAACCGTCGATAGTTAGCTACGGTCCAAAAAATAGTCGTCACTAATTAGTGACGGACAACATTGTCATCGCTGATTAGCTACGGACAAACACTACTGTCTGTGGCTAATTAGCGACAGACATCTTCAGTTCGTTGCTAATTTGTGAAGGTAATCAATACACTCACTATTTAGCGACGGCATGAAAAATTGTCTCTACTTAGCTATGGTTAAAAAGTGGCCATCACTAAATGGCGACGGATGGTACCTAACCGCCTATAGTTAGCAACGAACAACCCTGTCGACGCTGATTAGCTACAGATAAACACTGTCTATGGCTAATTAGCGACGGACATCTTCTGTTCATCACTAATCTATCATGGTAATCACTAACGCACAAATTAGCGACGACAAAAAAAATCAGTCACTCATTAGCTACGGTTAGAAGATGTCCGTCCCTAATTAACGACGGACAGTGTCTATACGTCACAAGTTTGCGACTGACAATATCCATCCGTCGCTGAGTTACAATAAATAATCCTGTTGTTGCTGAATAGCTACAAACAAACATATATGTGACTAATTAGTGACGGACATCTTCAGTTCGTCGCTAATTTATCAAGGTTAATCAATACACTGGACCATTGGCGACGACGTATGCTTGTCTATCGTTGATTAGTGGCTGATGTTCGTTTGTTTCATGGCTAAGGGGTGACGGACCAGATGATGTCCATCGCTAATTAGTAATGGATATACATTTGATCGCAGCTAATTAATAACTGAAATATTTCTCATGGTTGCCAAAAATTAGCGACAAACATGTCATCCGTAGCTAATAGCTACGGATTTAACGAGAACACGTTTTATTTGGTCGTAAATTAGTCACGAAATTGGTGACGATACAAAGTTCGTCACAAATTGGCAATGAACATTAGTGTCCGTCACAAAATAGCGACGGAGATTCCTATAGTCGTCGCTTTTTAGCGATGATGTAAATGAAGTCATCGCTAAGCTAGAGACGGTAGGTTCTTCGTAGCTGAATCCGTCGATAATTAGTGATGGATTTGTAAATTCATCGCTAGTATCGACGGATATTGCTATGTGTAGTTGTTTCGTCACTAATTGGCGACAACATTTATCTGGTTGTCGCTAAATTCGTCACTAATAGCCATGACCGTAGTTTCGTCACAAATTAGCGACGAAATACATTTGTGCGTAGCAAATTCCGTCGCAATTAGCGACGGAAAGGTATTCATGGCTAATAATCTGTAGCTAAATTACAGCTGTTTTTGTAGTGTTATGAACTCATAGGATAATTTACGAACTCTATTCAGTATCTATATTACTTTAGGATTGTAATCATACAAAATCTTCAAACAGAAGAGTATTTGTGAATATGAATGATTGTTTTGAATGACGAGATTTTAGGAAGCAAGTTAAGAGTTGTTACTAAGTTTGCATACCAAAAGGTATTTTACAAAGCCCAGAGGTGGTTTAAGAACTTTATTTATCATTTACGATATAATACTGAATATCACTACAATAAAATTTTGCCTGCAATATACTAACAAGGCAAATTAAACCTTCACCAAGGCTTTGCCCTCAATTTTTTTTTAATAAGAGGGCACTTTCTACGGAGGAATTACGATATAAAAAAGATAATCCACTATTTGAAGAGTAACTTACAATTTTTATCTGTTATTTACAACACAATAAGGAATAGTAATATGATTCAAAATAAAAGGGAGTTTTACGGACCCAATGGGTAATTCACAGTATATAATATTCACGACGCAATAAGGGATATTACTATAAACGGAAGCGAATTTTACGAACCCGATTGGTAATTTACCAACAATTTTTATACTTGATTAAGAAAAATAAGCAAATACTTACTACTAGATTTCTTAAATTTATAAATTACTGAAATATGTCACAATCATTACGATAAGTCACTAAGAATAGAAAAAAATTGATTTTACAAATTAAGCTTGCTGAGCTCAAGGTTTTTCAAAGCCACCTGTTTGTTCATGAACGAGAATAAAGATTTAACATACAAAATACAACTGCTGTGCTTAAATTTTATCACAAAGAAAATGTATAGTAGCACCCAAAAAAATAGAAATTTATACATTAAATCATAAACCTCGACTCAATATCAAATACCAATTCCCATTTTTTCATTTTATGTCTCGCTGCTTCTAAGCAACAAATGTCGATCCTTCACTAACCGATTGTGAAAAATTATGAAAATCAAGGCACACCTACAGCACAAGTAAATTAAACCGTTTACAACGAAAGACGGTAGTAAAGGACAAAAAACGTATATAGTACTACATAGGCCGGGTAAGAGTATTTCCCCCTCCGCCCCCCCCCCCCCCCCCCCAAAAGAAAAAAAAAAGAGTGAGTGGCATAACATGTTCACATGCTCTCTAAGGTTTTGTTTATTTCATAAAAATTCAAAGATTTAAAAATATTTTCATAAATTTAATCGCTATATTACTTAAAAGAATTCGTCAATGAAGAATATTTTCACTATCAATATTAATTTATGTCCAAACATATTAATGGGCGATCCACATATTTTTCATTCATTCACTTTTGTAAGTAATTTAAGTGATTATTCTAAGAAAATAATTTTTAAATTATTTATTTTTCATGAAAAAAATACATCCTATATCACAATTTTGACCTTTATCAACAAGAATGGTCTTTTATTTGCCTCTCAGCCACTAGAAATTGGTGTAGCACCTTGAATCTCGCAAATTGAGGGTTGCTAGATTGCAACGCCCTCCTCGTTTCTTAGGACCTTCCAAATCCTAGGTTTAAGTTGGGTACTACACCAAATAAATAATTGAAAAACAAAGAGGAGTCACCACCAATTGACGTATTTAACTTAGGCTAATTGGCCACCTAAAGTACAAAAAAATTACACAATCAATTCTAAATCTATTATACGAATGCTAATTCAACTATGAATTGTTTAATTTTGTCAATTTTGCCATAAACCTTTGCGTAAATTTTAATGCAATCTTCCCAATTAATATTTGCTGAAAATTGCTAATGTGGCGGTCCAATAATCACCATATTAGATGGCATACCTCCACATTATAGTAATTTCTAGCGGTCCAATAATCACCATCTTTGGCTCCTCAAATGAAACTTTTTGCAAGAATTTTTCAAAAGCTATGCAGAATGATTTCGAAATGAGTATGATGGGAGAATTGACATTTTTCCTGGGATTGCAAGTCAAACAATCAGAAGAAGGTATCTTCATTCATCAAGAGAAGTATGCTAAAAAGATTGTGTCAAAATTTGGCTTGGACAATTGCAAGAAGACAGAGACGCCCATGTCAAGCACTTTGAAGCTTGACAAAGACATCGACGGAAAACAAGTTGATCAGAGACTATACATGAGTATGATTGGATCTCTTTTATATCTAACATCATCTAAACCTGACATTTTATTTAGTGTGTGTTTATGTGCAAGATATCAATCCAATCCTAAGGAGTTACATCTCAGTGCTGTTAAGTGGATCATAAAGTATGTGGCAACAACTTCAAAGTTTGGATTATGGTATCCAAAGGATGGAGATTTCACATTGCTCAGATATTTAGATACTGACTTAGTAGGCAGCGAATTAAACAGAAAGAGTACTTTAGGTACTTGTTAGCTGCTTGGTGAACGACTTATATCTTGGTTGTCAAGGAAACAACACACGGTTGCTCTATCAACAGCATAGTCAGAGTATGTTGCTCTTGGAAGATGCTATTCTCAAATATTATGGATGAAGCAACAACCGCGTGATTTCAAGATTCCAAAGTCATGCATTGAAATCAGGTGTGATAGTACCAATGCTATGGACTTAACCAAGAATCCTATTTTGCACTCTAGAGCCAAGCACATTGAAATTCGGCATCATTTCATACGGGATCATGTGGAGAAAAATGATGTTAGAGTTACTTTCATTGATTCCAAAAATCAACTGGCAGACATCTTCACAAAGGCATTGGACAATAATTCTTTTGCATTCATACGGAGCAAGCTGAATATCTTATCTCCTGATGACTGAGTTTCAGATCTTACAATTATACAACATCTGAGATGATACCATAACATCTCAAACGTTATATCGGTTCAGATCTTACAACATTTTAGATCTTGTAACATCTCAGATGTTACATCGGTTCAGATCTTACAACATTTCAGATCTTATAACATCTCAGACGTTACATTGGTTCATATCTTACAACATTTCAGATCTTACAACGTCTCAGACGCTCCAACTCTTGAAATGCTATCATCTATAATATCCTATGATTCAGGAGCTTATGATATGAAATTTTCCATCCATTCGTTCATAAGATAACATGTATCTTTATTTTTAGTATGTTGAGGTATGTTAGTTATTTTATACATATTTACTTGCCTATTTGAATTGTTGCGCGATATATGCATCTCTTAATTGCTTGAATCGTTGTTTTTGGAAATTTTATTTTCCAAAATTAAGTTTCTTTTTGATTTTCGAAAGGCATTCTCTCACTCCTTAAACTGTTTGGGATTCTGCCTCTTCACTCAAAAAGCTTTCCTCTCATCTGAAACCCTTAGCGATTTGTTCTCTTCCGTAACTTTCTCTTCCAAAAAGTTTTCAACTTTCTGACTTGAATATTGATGGATTTATCCACGATTGCCATCATGTCTACTTCAAGGAAATTCTCGACTTTTGCAGCAAAGAAACCTGATCAAGCCAATGTGGGGTTACTTGTTATCGGAGATATTTCTCAATCAACAAGTAAGCCCGTTGTTCTGGCAACTCCAATTTAATCAAAGAAGCCTTTGAATAAAGGAAAGGCGGTCATGTTTGCTCCAGTCCCGACAAGGCATACCATACCCATTTCGGATGACAGTTCAGGTGATGACGATCTCATTGTTGCTGATTATATGTTACGTCATTATGGTAAGTCGATCATTGTTCCATCTCCACATGACACAGAAAAGGTACAGGGTGAAGCTGAAAGGTCCGCTTTCAGAAAGTGGACCGACAAAAGTAAAGTTGATAGCCATAAGACAGGGGGAGTTGGTACGTCTTTTTCTACGTTCCAATAGGCCAATGCTCCAACCTTCTATCATCTTCCTCAAACTACATATGCTGAAACCCAAGCACAACATAATCATTCTGACGAGTTCAAACAATTGCTTGGACTTATTATTGAGTTAAAATCTCGACAATCTGATTTGGAGCTTGAGTTGTTGCAATATGGTAACTACTTCAACATGCAGATACAGTCTCTCCACTCTATTGTTCAAGAGTTTTATCAGCAGTTGACAAAGAAAGTGGATGTTGAACAATGGACGGAGACAATCAAGAAGTTGGAGCAGATGGTGCAGTCGTTGGACAATCTTTACTTTGTTCGAGTTCCCCTTCCCTCTCAAACTTTTTTATTATGACAAAAAGGGGGAGAAAGTGCAGATTTTGTTTTTGAGATTGTTTTAAACTGGTTTTGATTGACTTTTGAATAGCTTGATGTGGTTGACTTTTGACTGGTTGAATGAATGGATGGATTGAGATGCTGATTGGTTATGTTTGAATGCACTAATGATTATATGATCTGAATGATTGGTAGGGATAATATTTCTCTAATTTTTTTTTTACTTTTCAAGACTAACTTTTTGTCTTGTGCATGCAGATTATAGAGATTGTAACGTTTATATCTGTTAGTGCGTTTTTATCTCACTTAAAGAGATATTGCATATGACTAACATTTTGTGTTGCGGAATATATCTTCAAAATCTGCAGGATCATTTTGTCATTATCAAAAAGGGGGAGATTGTTAGAGGAAGCTCTATTGCTGATTTTGAAGATGACAAGATGACAAAACTTTGTTATTTGACTTGAAGTCAATTACAAAAGTCATGGCCAGATCTTGTATCATCTGGGGAGATGTCAGATCTTATATCATTTGAGGAGATGTCAGATCTTATATCATCTGGAGGTTGCCATATCTTATATCGTTTGGAGAGAACAGACAGAGTAACATCTAGAGATGACAGACAGTGTATCGTCTGGAGGTAGCAGACACCGTAAAGTCTGGGAAGTCAGATTTGGTAAAATCTAGGAAGTCAAATTATGATGATTATTTGAGTAAGATGATGTTCTCACGACTCTGATACTCATGGATTTCAGACAGCATATTTGTGGATTAACAAGATTGATTTTTTCCAAGATTATGAAACTTATTATTGACAAATTGGATTATCTAAAGATCGCATAAATGTGGCAAGTATTCACTTATGGAAACCAAGATCCTAATTGTATGGGTGACCAGGATTGAGGGACTCTTAATAAGATCTGAAGATTGCTTGAGATATTCCTAATTGATTCTGTCCAACGAGTTGATTGGAAGAATTCCTTTGGAAAGTGCCAACGGTCGTATTGGCATGAAAGAGTATTTAAGGGAGATATTTCAAGACTTTCAAAGAGACGCTGATGAGAGTATAATTCCAAAGTTTAGAGCTGCTCATTTACTGTGAGCTTACATTGTAAACAAGAGAGTGTAGATTCTGTGAAGTCTTGGAACTGAATTGTAACTTTTTTGATTCATAGTGGAATCTATCCAATAAGCTGTTAGTTCGAGAGAGTGGACGTAGGTTTGAGCTAAGCCGAACCACTATAATTCTTGCGTCTTGATCTCTACTCTCCTAACTCTCTGTTTGTACTCGTAGCTCTTAATATTTCACTCGTAGATCACGCTTCACATGCTGTGTATTTTAGACTTCCGCAAAAGTTTTTAAAATCACCTATTCACCCCCCTCTAGGTGATCGCACTAGATCTTTCAATATGGATTTAAAAGGACTTTGTTTTTGGCCTTGTATATGATCAGTCCATCATTGGTCAAATCTTCATCGGCCGTACGTCGAACTTAGAATGTCTTAGGATCGATGGGGAAAAATGAGGGGTGAATAGCGTTAAGGAAATTTTAGATCATCTGTGGAATAATTTATTACCAAATAATGGATTTGCCAGCAATATGCTCTAGATGAGACGCATGAATAATAAGTAAAGAAGCACAACATTGCCAAATTATGGATTCGTCAGTCATCTTTATCGCAGATTATGCAGGAAAATAACTTTTGAGCAAAGTTCTTGGTCGTTCCTCCGGTCGATCTCTTTCCTAGAAGAACAATCTCATCTTCGTCCGCACCACTTTCTTTGGCTTTATGGCAGTGCTCACAGAATGTGTCGTGTGCATCCTTTACGTACTTAGCAGCTTCACCGACGGTCATGTCTTCCACTAGCTTGTCCGGATAGAAGTCCTTTTTGTGATCCCCGTTCAAAGTCGCAGCCATTTGCACTAGGATTTGCTGAAAATCATTTAGCTTTGCCTCTTCTTTAGCTCCGGCTTCTCTTAATTTTGCGGCATCAGATATTTCGACTGCAAATGTATATGCTTTTAGCACTCAAGGTGAAAGTACCCGAAGAAATTGGGAAGAGAAGTTTATGTACGATTTGGAGATTACCTGGGCAATCTGTTCTTGGACTGCTTCTGTTCAAGACCACCTCGAAGGTGCCCGCCCATTCATCACGTTTTGTTAGGAAATTCTTCAGGTTAAAGATCTTTTTCACCGTTGCTGCTATTGAGGAGTGCTCATATTGTGATGTAGGATGTGGTCCTGTCGGCTTATGCAGCACTATGCAATGTTTTAGAACATAAATAGCAAGTCAGATCTCGCAAGTCTAAAGCACAAAAAATTTGATCATTTGAAGAATATTGTAGC
The DNA here is from genome assembly GCA_019926035.1 of Melaleuca alternifolia. Lineage (NCBI taxonomy): Eukaryota > Viridiplantae > Streptophyta > Magnoliopsida > Myrtales > Myrtaceae > Melaleuca > Melaleuca alternifolia. Next base: position 730,792 of record JAGKPW010002420.1, on the reverse strand, counting down.
CGTGATCTTCCTAACAAATGTATAACAAGAGCCTGTCATTCAATTTACAGGTGGGAAACCGTGATGTGGCTTGATTTAATGTGAGCCATGTCAGATTTTCTGACGCCAAATCTCTACGAATGGCACTTGAGGCTTGATTGTGCATTTTCTTTAAGGTTTTAGGATTCAAACTTGCAATTAGCCGAATGTTTTAGGGCTTCCACGGGACACAAATCTAGTACTTATCATAATCTGAGCTATTTTCGCTAAACTATATATGGTTTCGAGAGCAATTTAGCCATTTTAGATCACTACCTATGATGATGAAAATCCACATTTGAGAACTCGTGCATACCTGTTCCGCGCTCAATCCACGGAGAAATGAGGATGGCCGGGACTCTAACCCCAAGACGGTTGAACTGAAACTTGTATGGATCGGGACCGACGATGCCATCTGGGCTCGGAACGCCGTCCACCGGAGTTGGAACATGATCGTAAAAGCCACCATGTTCATCGTACGTGATTATGAATAAAATCTCATTCCACTGGGGGCTAGCTCTCAACGCTTCGTACACTTCCTTGACAAGTTTCTGACCTTGAGAGACATCGTGGGAAGGGTGGTCATCATTACCAGGTAATATTTTCAGGTCGAAGTACCTTTGCTCCACCACCACATAATTTGGTAGCTTCCCTTCTTTACAATGTGTCTTGAAGTGTAGATCAAACTGATGGAAGTTCTTTAAGTACTTCAGCTTTCTGAGGTTCCTGAAAATAAGTGAAGAGTTTACCAAAAAAAATTAGCGTTTTAAAGGGGGAACAAACCTTAGCAATAAGAATAGATAACACAAAAAGCTAAATGATTAATCAAACATAGCATAGTGTACCCTCAAATGTTCTTCTTGAAGTATATTTTCGCATTCTACTCTACGAAATCAATGCTCTTGCATGAGGATTTCAACTCCCGTAACTTATCATTGTCCTCTTGATGTCTTTCTTTGTTTTGATAAGTAAATGGAACTTTCAAGTGTATGTATTTGAATGAAAGAATATTTTCACATATTAGTTTTCCGAACTTTCGCATGTTTGGTATAAGAAAAGGATCAATCAACAAAAAATCATTTACAATTAATAGAATCCATGCCTCAAATAAGGAAAATGAATTCTCTAATCAGAAAAGGGAATTTTTTTTTCTCATAATATTTTTCACAAAAAACATTTTTTATTAAGAAATTATCTTCAAAACAAACATACTTTTCATCTAATTGGGCAAGCTTTGAAGTGTACATATAGCTAACATCATCACATAACAGTGGGAAAAATTGCCCAAAAAGTCCTAAATTGATTCTAGGGAGACTAATTTAGTTATAAACCTTTCAATTGTGCCAATTTAGTCCTAAACATTTCGACGATTTGTTAATTTAATTCTAAACATTTCAATTATGTCAATCTAGTACTAAACATTTTGATAATTTGCTAATTTAGTGTTAAAACTTATGAAGGTTTGTCTATATTGTCTTTTAGCCATATATTTAAATAATATTTTTAGGACTTAATGGACAAATCATCAAAAGATTTTGGAACTGAATTGGTACAATTAAATGGTTTAAGATTGTGTCAGCAAATTATTAAAAGGTTTAGGGCTAAATTAGCATTAATCAAAAGGTTTATGATTTAATTGGCTGTCATTTAATAGATTTATGATTTTTTGGATAATTATCTCCATAACAATGTGTACATGTGTCATGGCGGTCTTATATAACCATTCCGACTTGCACATGGAAAAAAAGATACCAAATGATCCGTCATTGATTCACGGATTTCTCCTCGACGCATACATGTGAGTCGCCCTATGCCTCAAGCCTTCATACTATATTCTTTTGAAAAATATACACGAAAGAAAAACTAAATCATTCTTAAAATGTCGCTTGACGGTACTCTTGCGTGAGAATAAAACTCAGTCAAGTGTTGCTGTATCGATCGAAAAATTCCGCTCCTAGACGTCACAAGGTAGGTGAGAAGCACTAATGACATTTCGAGAGAAAGAAAAAACTCCAAGTACTTTCAAGGTGTGATGTCGTTGTCTCCCCCATTTCAATTGTTAATTCTATGAGTGTGATGTGGTGATTACGTACCAAATCTGATAATTAGTACATAAAATTGTGATTGGCTTGCTCGATAAAGGAATAATATAACTACAGAGGGCTTCTGAGGACGTACTTGTAAAAGAGAGTGGCCGGAGGAAACTGGTAGTAGATCCCGAACGTGAATCCGGCTTCGTCCATCGACTCGAATATCGTCTTCTGTGGGAACCCTTCGATGAGCTTCTTGGAGTCGTTGCTCGTCGCACCGTGCGATGTTGCTGAGTGCACGAACAGCCGGTTTGGCTGCGTTGATGCGGGCACCGGCGCGAACCATCGGTCGCACACCGCGAACTCACTCACCAGCTCCTTGTAGGCTGGGACTGAATCCGGGGTGAACCCACTCATCACCGTCTGGGCCATCCCCTTCTCAGTCCGCTCCGCGTTCTGAGCGAACCCATCCATCTTCGGAGCGAGCTTCTTGGAGGCGGATTCCTCGCTCCACGGCTCGCCGAAGACCTGCTCATAGATGGCCTGGATCGAGTGGCCCGGGTCGGGGTCCACATAAGCCGCTCCGTCGCTGAACACGACGCGGTCGGATTTCGGGTCCGTCGTGGACAAGGGGTTGGACTCTTTGCCCGTCACGCCGTCGATCTTGGGGTTGAGGGACTTCATCCATCCCAGCATGTGGTCGAATGAGCGGTTCTCTTGAACCAGAACGACCACCGTCTTGATGGGGTACGAGGTGTTCGACCCGGAAGCCATCGTCGCGTGTTTTGGTTGGTCTATCTGGGGCTCTCTCTCGTCCCACCTTTATATAACGGTTAGATGTGAAGATTGTTTGTCGCTCGAATTATATATAAGGGGAAGCTAGCGAAGGAACTGGGGAACTAAGATCTGCTTGACTAGATTTTATTAATGTTGTTAGTAAGAGTTTAAGTCGTCCGGGAATTGTTATAAGATTGTGCAAACAATGGGCGTCGCAATCCAGGGAGCATGAATTTCAAGAAACTACCTTTCATGAATTCCCATGAATTATCGTTCGCATCGATCGATCATGCCATGCGTCATGTCGTTATTTTAGCAGTATACGTGGTATTAATGATTAATGAAAAGACTTTCCTGTTCGATGTGGAGCGGTTATTCAATTTAAGGGATACTTTAACTCTACCGGATGTGTGCACATTTTGAATCACTTAGCTTGTCCAATTGAATCTCTTGAAGTAAATGGTTAGGCAACCAGAAAAACCAACGAGTGTGAAAACATGACGATGTTTACATTGGATAGCCCCATATTTGAACGAGAAGTGACGTTTTACATGCTTCTTTTCCGCAATCCTTATTCAATACATTTTAATCAGATTAATTAAGATAGACGGGGCAACTTGCTCGCAAATCCAAAATTTAGCTGCATCAAAATTGGGATGTTTTCCACAAAATGCACTTACCTCCACATAAAATATTCTTATCCGGCCTATATTCCTGCTTTATCTTGCCTTGTCTTCTATCGGACAATAATTAAATTGAGGATAGGATAAAATTTATCCTATCTTAACTTTTATCCCGGATCTCAAAGGTAAATTTAATAGAAATTAAAATATAGGATTATGGCGCCAATCATACGTCAACCAATAAAGGAGTCTATTGATCTGATGACCGCAAGAACATGCGTAGAAAAAGATAATATATTCCAAGTACGGAGTTAGCTATGTAAAAGGCATATTACAAGCTCATAGCGGACAATATTATACAGATGGCAGGGAAAATAGAAGCAAAAAATAGAAAGGTCAAAGAAGGGTGGGAAAGGCTGACATTTTTGCGTTATTGGCGATTCCTTCGCGCAACGTGGTGATTGATGTCTTTTGCGATCGTTAAAGAGCATGGCCTATCATTGCATCAAGTTAACATGAATATGCCCTTCTTTGACCATGTGACGTATTGATTGGTAGTCAGCAGAAAGTTCCTCCTTTACCCGAGTCCGGACTCTTGGAAGACACCCTTGTCGCCTCAAAGAGATTATAGAAACAATAGCATTGAACGAACTCATTCTCTAAATGACGCGATGGGCCAAGAGTTTCGAAGCTGCTGCTTCAATACTGGGCGATGTGGCATCTTAGGCGAACTCCCGCTCGACATAAGCGCGGTTCATTTGATGTGGCGCATTTGATCCACGCTTTGCTTGCTTGGAGTAACGTCCTGTGCAAAATCGAACTCGTCGTTAGGCCAATTGCTGTCCAATGAACACCCCAATCACGTGGGAATCCGTCCTCCCAAGGGCTGAAAATGTCATTAAAGAAAGGGGAAACCACGAGTCGGAATCATAGCTGTCCTTTTGGATTCGAACAAGCGATGCCAACAGAATAAAGCATATGCCTTCCTTGGTATAAGGCGTGCCGTGTGCACCGCCGGTTGACAAGCCGAGCAAGAAAAGGCCAGTCGGGCCACGTCGCCATCGGATCAGTAGAAAGCCGTTCAATGGCCATGCAAGCCTCGGAATTCTTCAGATAGAGATGAGCGAGGAATTTGGTCCATAGCGGATCAAGAAAGTCATATTCTTGATCCGGCACAACTAGTTTCTCCTTTTGAACCACATAAACATGTCCTTTGGCAATAAATCCAAGATTTGAGTTTCCTTGGAGAAATTGTTTTTTCAAAATTTCTTTGTCATGATCCAATACCTTACAAGCCTACATTATTCAATTTCTGAGGAAAAAAAGAGTTTGATAAGGACAAATCATTTCTATTCTAGAAACAAAGATATGTCTAATATCAAAAAAATATTTTGTTTATGTTTAACTTTAACATAGATTTTTCATTTTAGAGTTTGCAAAATGTTCATTCCAATAAATTTCAAATGCTTATTACTTAGTGCAACAATTCGGCAAATTTCACACATTTTCTATTGTTGTGTAACTCAAAATTCACTTTAGACGCGTTAATCTCCTCGTTGGAAGTGGCACTTGCACATTTCAACCTACAATAACCCTACTAGGAAAAATAAAAATTCTTTTGATTAGATCATCCATCGTCTAATCAATGGTCAGAGACATATGATAGGCCTCTCACGCATAAGAAAATCAATGTCATCTAACAAATAAAGGAGACCTAAGGAGGCAACCAAATGCCATTTGAGATAAGAAATCCTCAAATACAAAATTAGTCGAGATGGAGTGAGGGAAGATTGCGATAAGGAGGATCGACAACTCCACGAGCCGTCAAGTGACATTCTCAAAGTGGAGGAGTGGGTTGTTCAAGAAAGCAAGAGAGCCCTCGATTCTATGTGATGCTGAGGTTAGGCTCATTATTTTCTCCAGCACTAGCAAGCTCTATGAATATGCAAGCACTAAATTAGATATAATCTCTATGTGTGTGTGTGTGTGTGTGTGTGTGTGTCTAACATTGATCCCTAGAAGAGTCGTAATTTTGTTATGCATACTTTCTTTTCTTGTTTTGGCTCTCACATCTTTGCTTTGTTAGCTATTTTTAAGCTACCTTTTTTTTCCCCAAGTATAGTTCAGCTGGCGATGAAATGGTGTTAATAGTTGGACTATTAATTATCAGCAACGATGGAATTGGATTATGCAAATTCGCTTGATTTTTCCTTTCATGCCTTCACCTGCATATGCCTGATAACATTCATTCTAATTTTGAATGTTCACATCTTCCTGATTGTATTGCTCCTTTACTCGAGAAATTATTGAGAAGGGTTTGGCTGGCAAATGTAGTGCCAATGATCATTCCTACTTTCATTTTCTTCTTGTTTTTCGAAAAGAAAAATGAATGGGCCATTTCAATGTAATTGGCATAAAAATGCCGTCTTCCTTCGGTATCCCTTCAAAAGACATGTCATTCATAACTAAAACGAAGATAATCCGTGTCTTTTCCCTTTCCATGATTCGCCTTAAGTTGAATTAATTGTGTGTATGGTGTGCAATTTAGTAAGAGAAATAATTTCATGATTTTTAATTCTAGAACAGAAACCGCAAATTTTCTATGTTTGGTTTCTTGACCAAACTTATTTTTAAATTTTTGACGTCTCATTTATTAAATAAAAATTAGGGACTAACTTTTGGCCCCTTAAATAAAATGTTTTAGGAGCATTTTGCATATAGATTTAATTTCATACTAAGTGGGTTCGTATGGTTGAGTGCAAGGAGAGCATATAATTTCATTTGGGGTCATTGTCTCTTTAATCAGCGAAATTGAGAATGTCACGATTGTGAGAAGATTTTTGGCCACATAAAATAAGCATGATTCTTGAAGATATCTATATTCGAGTGAGCAAATCGGTAAATGCTTATTCAATTGATTGTGGAAAGGAAAGATGAGATTGGCTGGTAGAAGAAATATTGGCAAGGAGCACCAAAAAAAAAAGGAAAAAGGATCGGTCAGCATGAAGGAGACCATTTTTAGGCAGTCATGAGTCATGACACGTGCAAAAAGGAAAGACTCAACATGCAAAACAGGAAATTAAGAGAGGTCTATTGCATAAAAAAAGAAAATAAAACTAGACTTTGTAATGAGCCAAAGTGACCAAATCCTAAGCGCTATTCTATCTATGATCCCGCCAAAATGTGTGACTATCACATGGGAGAAGTTGGTCACTCTGCTGATGATTGCTATGTTTTGAAGCACAAGGTGCAGGACCTCTTGGACACTAAGGCATTCTCTTTCCATACCGGCCAATCAAATGTCCAGCATAACCCCCTACACAACCATGTTGGAAGCACAGATGGGGTCACCGAGTGAAGAAATTCTCGTACTCTTTTGTGAATGAGTGTTTCATTGCTTTCTTATAATTTTTTTATCTTTCGATTGAATTGTGCAATTTTCATTCGATAAATGTAATTCATTCGAAGTTATTCAATATAATTACCGTTTTTGTTTCAAGGGCATGGTGAAGTGCACCAAACCTGCCCGATGATGATACCCAACAATTGAGAATACATATCATCTAAGGAGAATTCTGAGGGCTGGGTTTCTTCATGCCTCCTCCTTCCAAAAGATTTTAAAAAAAAAGAACTTCACAAAAAGAGAGGTTCAAAGAATGCATGTCGAATAAACCCCGTTTGTTTTTCTGACCCATTACTTCATGTGCCAGAGCTTACCTTTCCTCGTGTATGACAATAATGCAGCATGGAGATGAATGGCAAAAATTAATATGGCAAATTGTGGAGAATTTTTCAATCGACAGATACAACACATTGATTGGTGATAGAAATTTCCCCAATCATAAATTACATTTTTAGAGCCATATTCATGCACTTTTTTTTTGCAGGGGGCAAAAACGAAAATAAGACATCAAAGATTGGGTTTCCATGTCAATACCCAAGGGCGGCCAATGGGCTCTCATTTCTTATAACTTTTTGATATCATGTTCTTTGAGTGAGATAAATTGTTTGTGCTTGTTAATAAGCTCAAAATGCTCATATTTGTTGAAAAAAAACATTTTTCATGATGGTTTTACTTGTTTCATTTATGAATCCATTGATGGTTGCCCAAATAAAATAATTTGATGAATAATGTAGAATTGATTGAAAATGCTAAATGTGATGCATCAAGATGACGGAAAGCAAATCATGTTCATACACAGTTCCATACACTTGTTAGATGAGCGTGTAAAGTTTAATGTCCACAAGGTAAAGAGTTCTCTTGCAAAAGATACGATGACCGAAATGATGAGGGGCAGTTCATTTTTCTATCACAAACACTACAGTGATCCATTGGTTACCCATTTTGAGCCTAAACACTTGTGAAGTTTCATTTCATACCACCCATGTTAGGGACAACCCCACATTGGGGCAAACTGGAGGTACATTTGTTTCATTGGTGTTTAAAGGTGAAAAAATGGAGAGGAACTTTCTTGCTTTCACTTGCATCAATCTTTGAGTGTTGCTATTACATAAGATTAGACGTAAATCAAGTGCTTTATGAATGATGAAGAGAATTCATTTCTCTATCCTAAACACTTCATCCTTTGCTAGCCACTTTGATCCTACAATTTCATTTCATTAAACCAACATTGGTGATCATCTCTTACATTGGGGCGCAGCAAAAATCAGAACTATTGGAAACAGCATAATACAAGCATCACATCAAGGGATGTCATCTCATATTTGTCCAGTGAGCCCGTAGGTCAAGTGAAAGGAAAAAAAAAGTGAAAATAGGGCATGAAAAAGCAGTATGCCCGGTAAAAGCAAGGCCAATGCCCGAATCCAAAAGAAAAGTGAAAGAGCCTAGGAGCAAAAAAAAGTGTGCATGTTAAAAGTAAGACCAATGCCCATAGAAGTATGAGCCAAAAGCTCAAGTCTGTAAAAGTCAACCCTTAATGTGTTTTGGGTTTTCCAAAAATGCTTAATGAGGCAATTTTATAAATAATCCTCAATGAATTTGATGACATCATATAGCATCCCCATTGGAGCAAAGTCAAAAACTCGAAAGTTGAGCCTGAGAAACAATTCCCTAGTAAAAGAAGTTCAACGACAATTGAGTTGATCATCAATTTTTCATCCCAGACACATCTTTGAGCCTACTTATTCAACTATTTCTTACCTTTGAACTAAGCTTATGTTACATCCCTTTTAAAGCCTCTTCTGATTATGACACTTGTATTAACGTTAGGTTTTATTGTTTTAAGATTAGCTCGAAGAAGTGCGAGCAAGATTATTTCTATCTCATTTTGCAAAGTTTTTGACTTGTAAACCTGGTGACATTTGTTGAAGACATTCTTTCTAAGCCTTGACTCAAAGAGTCTCCTTTGCTTAGCCATTGACCAAGCCGAAATTACAGTCCTATTAAAGACCTCTCTGATTGGTAAAATTGTACCGCTTGCGAGAATACTCGGATCTTTGTTGACATGAGGATAGTGAGATTGAGTGATTCTCAAATAACTTTTTCCAATGAGAGTGAGTGAAAGTCCTTTCTAACCATATCTCATTCGACATTCTCAAGAAAATCACATTATTGGATGGAAATCACCTTGATTAATGATTCACTTTAGTGGAAAATTGCTAAAGCAAGCATGGTCAAATCAATGCGCGCTTTGAAATTTGCATAGCCCATATTGTTTCTCTTTGGCAAATATATATGCATGTCTCTTTTATTGATAGATAATATTTCTTTTGGGAACTAGAAAGTTCATGATGATCAACTTGTTTTTTGAAGCCTTGAGTCTTGCCCAAATATTCTTTAACTTTCTTGTAGGGAATCAATCTGGCGTGCTTCCGTAGCCCGGAGCCTTTTTATTGACTTGGCATGCTTTCATAGCCCAAGTCTGACATGGTGTGCTTCTGTAGCCCGAAGTTTCTTTATTGACATGGCGTGCTTTCATAGCCCGAAGTCACTTTTCACTGACTTGGTGTGCTTTCGTAACCCAAGTCTTATTTGATTAACACGGCGTGCTTCCATAGCTTGAAGTCTCTTTATTGACACGGCGTGATTTCATGACCCGGAATCACTTTTCACCAATTTGGCGTGCTTTCATAGCCCAAGTCTCATTTCATTGACACGACGTGCTTTCGTAGCCAGGAGTCACTTTTCATTAACACGACGTACTTTCGTAACCCAACTCTTATTTCATTGACACGACTTTCAAGCAAGAAATCTCAGGACATCTCAGTTTGGATTTGAATGTCTCAAACCAAGTCTCAAGGACTTCATTCTGGATATGAATGTTTCTCGACCTTTTTCTTGTCATACTTTAATTTGGATCTAATTATTTTGAGTTATCTTAAGCTCAATAGTCATCTCAATCTAACATATGAGAATGTCTATTGGTTATTTATTCACTCAGAACATTTCAGTTTGGATCTGGATCAAACCAAGTTGTCAAACATTTCATTCTGGATATGAATGCTTTTCTTGTTATACTTTAGTTTGGATGTAAGTATTTCGAGCTTAATAGTCATCTCAATTTGAAATTCTAGTCTGCTTTTAATGTTTTGAATCCACATCTTCAAGTATCTCATTCCGGACATGAGTTGTTTATCAATCAAATAATTTCGTTGTCTTTTTTTTTTTGTGACCGAAGTAAGTGTTCAGGCCTAAGAAGGCGGTTCAATCGGAAATTTGAGTTTTCATTTACCTTTGTTGTGACCGATTGAAGAAGTTCGAGCCTCAATAAGGTAATCGTACTGTCTTTCTTTTGTGACCGAAGTAAATGTTCGGGCCTAAGAGAGCAGTTTTAGAATTCATTCATCCCTTGATCTACCGATCCAACAAGGTAAGTAATTTCACGTATGCTTCTCTTTCTCTTCATTTGCATTCATCATGCCACAATTACATTTGAAAATGAGAATCTCAATAGAAATACCATGCATAACAATTGCATAGTCAAAATTTAGGCATCAATTAGTCTTTGAATGCAACTTTTGCGAGCTCATATTCAAAGAGGGGCAACTATTGACCCTAAATTTTGACGTATCATTTATTAAATAAAAATTAGGGACTAACTTTTTGGCCCCTTAACAAAAACATTTTAGGAGCATTTTGTATATAGATTTAATTTCATATTAAGTGGGTTCGTATGGTTGAGTGCAAGGAGAGCATGTAATTTCGTCCAGGTTCATTGTCTCTTTAATCGGTGAAATTAAGGATGTCACAATTGTGAGAAGATTTTTGGCCACGCAAAATAAGCATGATTCTTGAAGATATCTATATTTGAGTGAGCAAATCGGTAAATGCCGATTCAGTTGATAATAGAAAGGAAAGAGGAAATTGGCCGGTAGATGGAATATCGGCAAGGAACACAAAAAAAGGAAAAAGGATTGATTAGCATGGAGGAGACCATTTTTAGGTGGCCATGACACGTGCAAAAAGGAAAGAGTCAACATGCGAAATAGGAAATTAAGAGAGGTCTATTGCATAAAATAAGAAACAAAACTAGAAATGAAGAAGGGAAGAAATCAATGAATTTTCATCACTTCGGCTGAATATTTGTCCTTCCATTTTTGAAGTGCAGGATGTGAACAATATAAAAGGAGGGGAGGTCTCTTGGAAAATAGGGACGAGAGCCACGAGTAGAGTGTGTGAGAATTTGTGGGAGGCATTAAGCATAAAAGAGAGCTTTTCTTTCGTGGCAATTAAAAAGAAAGAGTGAAAGGTCAACAAGGAAAAAAAAACAAAAAGCAAAGCAACGAGAGTCTTTCAGTAGCTAAAAAAACGTAGAAGGAGGTCAACAAAAGAAAAAAAAGAAGAAAGGCTTGAGCTCACATCTTGCCGATAGAAAATGCCAATTGATTGAAGAGGAGCTTGTGATCTGAGAAGAAACCAACTGGACATGTTCACAAGTCACACGTCCACCAAGTCCTTGCCGTGACATTTGCGATCAACTCGTGGCCATTTTTGCATGGCAATATATAGAGCCAAGCCTCAGTTTTAGCCATCCATCGTAAATCGCCAAGCCGATCCACTATACCACCGCGAGCCCACAAAGCCTAGATTTCAAACTTGAAAGGTTGATTAGGTAAAATATCTTTCATATTACATTCAATTTATTTTATAGATAATTTACCTAAATCTTGGAATATTTTGACTAAGGCGTGTTATCCGCAAAGATTTTTAGGTGTCAAATTAAATTAGGAAAACTTTTCCTAATCCATACACGTATAATCGACAGTCCGATTTCATGCTCGAACTACGACTCGCGATCATGTGAAAAGATTGGTCAATCTGATTTCATGCTCGAAATACAATTTACCAATTTATTCCCAAATTTGATTGGGTGTGGATAATAATTCATGCAATATAATGCTGCATTTCATGTGGATTTTGTAGCTTCTCATAATCGCGATTTCAAATGATAATATTCCTTAAAAAAATTCAAAAAAAGTCATATGTATGTCTGTGGTCTAAGTAATGTTATATCACCATTTCATGTGCATGTCATACAGTGGCACGTAATCGCATGTCATGTAGAGTTAGCTACATAATTGCCATATAGTTTGCATATTAGTTTCGTTAATTATGAAAATTGCGTATCAATCATGCATGTTAATTAGAAATTGCATTTTTTTAAGCCAAGTTAAAATAATAGGTCAAGTTTGCATTAGAATTAGAGCCGCTTAATGCATGTCATGTTAGATTTAGTTCATGTTGTTTCTACATCATCTAATTTTAATAAAAAGGTGTTCTCACAATAGAATAGTACCATGTTTAATTTAGGCATTTATTTATTTCTATTTTTTTAATAAATAAAAAAAGAGGATATCATTTGTATGTCATTTGAACATTACATGTTTTAGTTTAATTAATTTCCATTCCATGTCGAGTAGTTTAACTTAAAATTGCATGTGGCAAAACATAGTTGCATTTAAACTTAGCTTTTTATTATGTGCATTGCATATTGATTTAGTCCATGCATATAATGTAAAAATCCCAAAACAAAATTTAAAAATTTTATCCTTGCATAAATGGTTATAAAATTTTTTAAAAAAATTAGTTTACTTGTTTAGTGAGACCATATTTGTTTGATGTGCTGTATTTATTCATGTTTGTGCACCCGCGTGATAACTATGCATGTTAAGGAGTTAATCAAAATCAATTTGAGCCGCTTGCAAAATATTTTTATTTGAAATTATGAAAAGGTACCGAAAGGGTGTTAGAGTAATATAGCGTAATCAAATCCCCGTACCCTTAGTCTCTAGTACGTAGGAGTGAAGTATATCTCCCGATACTTTACTTGGGTTTCTAATTGACCCACCCAAAAATAGATTAGTGGTGACTCCAAATGAAAAATCAATTTTGCATGATAAAAACTTTAACCTAAGTCACAAATTGGTAAGAGCTTAGGAGAGCTCGAGCTAAGCTAAACTTAATAATCCATTAGGCAAACCCTAGGTGGTGCACTTTCGGAGAGATCGCGACATGTACGACGCTCTTTTTTTAGTGCCAAAAGTTTTTGCCAGATCACTTAAGTGCCAATTTCGGTCAAAAGTGCCATGTCAACATTTTAAATAATAATAATAAATACTTTTCAATAAAACAAACTTTGGCTTGCCGTGAAGCTCGGCAAGAATTTCGAGCAATTGAAGCCCTTCCACATCGACCCACAGCCACCCACCACCACCAATCAAAAGCTAACTCCTTTCCGCACCTTCCCAAGCCGTGTCACCGCCCCTTCTCATCGTCATTGTGTTCCTTATAATCTCTAGAATACATCCAAGCACTTGGGCACGATCGATTTGGTCTCGAAGGCTATTGAAGTTTGCTGGGAAGCTCTGTTGCTCGGTTTGTGCACCCAATTGAGGTTTATGGCCATATCTCGGGATTTTGGAGTTTCTAGCCATGGTCACCAGTTGAAAAAGATTCCTATGCCTCTCTTGAGCACATTGCCATTGGTCTTCCCCGTCGACATTTCGCCGAGCCACCTTCATCGAGCCACCCACGACAGCTTCGACCACTTTAGCAGCTGCCACCAGGCCCAAAACACTTGTGAGTAAGTCATGATTAAAGCCCAACTGGTCTCTACCTTTGATGTTTCCTAGTTTGCTTGAATTTGGCCTCGACCCGGTTGTTGCGCGCTTTCCACGTCGGATTCTGGCAAGTTACGTCGGAGTTGGTATTGAAGTGATCCGAATGAAAGTTTTGGCACTAAAGTGAGCACCATACATAACTTATGGCACTTATAGTGTTCTTTTCCCAATTAAAAAACCCTCAACTTTAGGTATAATCCCAAATCTACCATAATTTTTTTATCTTATAAAAAACCCTCAAAATTAGCTTTCACACCAATTTTATCCTAAACTATTTTTTGTCTAAGAAAAAAAATCTTATTTTTTGGTCCAGTTTCAATTCCAATCTATTTTTTTGTTTCATAATAAATTGCAATTTTTTGTTTGAGTCCCAAGTCTACTCCCGATAAACACTTTGTCATGATTGCACTTAATGATTTTGTCCTTGGTCTTCGATTGTTTCTCTCGCGATTGAAGAGCTCGTGCTCGAGATGCTCAAACAACTAGTGTCAAGGAATTTTTAATCTCTCCATTATAAAAGAGAAATTTTAGATTAAGGGTTAATGTGGACAAAAATGTTACTTAAGTAAACAATTATGATTTTTATGAGACTGTAAAAATTTCAGGATAAAATTGGGATGAGACCCAAAATTAGGGATGTTTTATAGGACAAAAAAAATTTCATGATAGAATTGGAATATGACCTAAAGTTGAGATTTTTTATGAGACAAAAATTTTTTATGATATAATTAGGAATTGACCTAAAGTTGGAGTTTTTTAGGGTATTAGACCCGGGGGAATTGCCATTTAAATCCTAAACCTTTTACTAATTTGCCGATTGAGTCATAAACCTTTTTTATGCCGAATAAGTCCTAAACCTTTTGCAACTTTGCCGATTAAGTCCTTCCAGCGGACTTTGGCCGGAAAATGCTTACGTGGTGCGATCGGCCGTCGCCGGCAACGACGTGACAATATATATATTTCTTTTTTTTCTCTTGTTTTTCTTAGAAGCCTTGGCCAGCGGAGCTCGCCGTCTACTCCAAAGGGCCGCCAAGGCGAGGCAGTCTTCACCTAGGGCTGGGGGACCCTCGGTCGGCCTTGCCGACGACCGGCGAGGGCCACCTTGCCTTCCCCAGCCTGATCTGTAGCAAATTTGGTTGGCCTCGCCTGCGGTCGGCGAGGGTTGCCTTGCCTTGTACAGCCCAGATCTGCAGCACCCAGATTTGCTACCTTGCCTTGGTGGCCCTTTGGAGTGGGCGAGGGCCGCCTCGCCTTGGCTGCCCTTTGGAGTGGCCGGTGAGCTCCGCCGATCGCCGGAGCTTGCCGGCCAAGGATTTTTCTAAGAAAAAAAAAGAGAAAAAAAATAAAAATATATATATTGCCACGTTGTCGCCACGTCATCGCCGGCGAAAACCAATCGCGCCACGTCATTGCCACATCGTCACCGATGACAACCGATTGCGCCACGTCGTCGCCACGTAAGTATTTTCCGGCCAAAATCTACCGAAAGGACTTAATCGGCAAAGTTGCAAAAGGTTTAGGACTTATTTGGCATAAAAAAAGGTTTAGGACTCAATCGGCAAAGTAGCAAAAGATTTAGGACTTATTTGGCAATTGTCCCTATTAGACCCTTTGTCGTGGAGCCTCTACTTTCGAATTTTTTAGCGTACTGCTTTATCTCCTTTGGAAATTGTTAATCAAAATCGATAGAATTATAACTGATCATGAATAATGATCCTATAGTTGAATTCTCACTTGTTTCTCGATCTATGTTGGTCTCACATTGAAGTTTGCAAATTAAATAGTGTCTGTTGACTTTAATTTATTTTCCAAATTCTAGGTTTGGGTAATCAATGTCCTAGCCCCGAAATTTGCAACAATAAAAGGTAGAAGATGGAGTCAAACTCAAATATGACCGACTGAAGACTGTTGAAGATCAACATGAATAAAGCACGTCAAGCCATTAAAGACTTAGAACATAGCATGACTAATGTCATCATCAAAGCAGTTGACATAGTTGAAGAAAGAAGACATTTTCATGAGGTCGATTTTACTCTTTTGCCTACATGATCGTGACACTTCGACAACATGTTGGAACCTTGCAACATTCCCAAAGCCACTAAACAACGATTGAGCAACAATGAACACTTCGAAACACCGATGTCTGCCATTGATCTGACCTGATTACCTCAAACAAGCATCCTCCTCAATTCGGTGTGTCACTGGCCGATTCCTCACTACGACACTTGCTCATTTGTCATCCGCCACCCTAATTGCATCCATGCCACTTGTCATCCCCACAAATAACAAGTGGGGAGATTAGTAGAGTGGCGTTGCGACACTTGGCACAAGCCAAGTGCATTTGGCATCGACACCAAATGGCACACTAGCATGCCAAATGACACATGACAGTGTTGTCTGTCCAAAGGGAGGAGAGAGATGTGTGGCTGGCTATATAAATTCCATTCATTCTAAGATTTTAGGAATTCCTTCAATCGCATAACCTCGCTTGTCCTACCAACCATTTATTAAATAGCTACTATCATGCTAACACTTTGAAGACTACTGAATGGCCGCTGGATTGCCAATATTTTCAGACCTTAGCTCTCTTTGGAATGGTTTGATATGAATCTATTGCTCTGTGCCTATGTACTTGCATGCTTTGTGAGTATCGTATAATTGATTTTGTGGACTATGAAGTGCCATATGTGTGACTAGAATGCATTGCTTGCTACACATTATAATTACTACTATTGTGACACCCTTTCTTTTCTTTTCAAAAAGATAGTATGGATAGCTTCTCGGAGGGTCCCGCACCTAGACTAGGCATATAGTGTGATTTCACCTAGTACTTCACTGAGTTCATCCTCCCAAGCCAACCTAATGAGTTGTTCATACGAGTTGAGACTGTCCTTACCATTAATCTTGGCCCGTCTAGATGTCAAATCCATTACCGATCCTATGTGATCTATGCTTTCCATGGAAAAGGTTGGATGGCTCCTTTCTCGGTTCTTTCGGACCCCTACATTAGTGGCAAGGAGTCTGACCCTGGCGAGTGAATGGTAGCATGGTTCAAGTCTTATTAGGATGCTGGAGTTTGCTGACTAACCCGATGATGAGTTTTATTATTACGATGGCGAGTTAGGTTGAACATGTGTAGAAGGATTGTATAAAAGTTTTACCTTTCTACCTCATTACTGCCAGTCAAACAATCATTAAGCTCTAAATAAAATTGATGGCGCCCTTTTAGGTGATGTGATGTGTATAGATATATTATCCCCATCTATTGTAGTATTTTCATATTTTCATTGTGCCTTGCCAAACAGTAAAATAGAAATCAATACGGTAAGGTGATAGGCAATGATGAGGGATCATCATGGTAGGTTTGGTATTTGAATAGTGGTGATGGAGGAAGCATCGCAATCAAGATAAGCAAATCATCAAAAACTTAAAACCATACTAAAGTTTTCACCAATCAATATAGGATGAGAAAGATATGTTAGCTAACACAAACTTTATAGCAACATGATATGATCATTCCTATATCTAACTACTTCTAAATTTAATATTCTATCTAGTGTGTGTATTTGTGCTTGTTTTCAAGGTGATCCTAAAGAATCACATATTAAGGTTGTAAAATGCATCATTAAATATATGGCATCCTATCCCAAATTAGGTTAGTGATATCTCAGGAATTTAGATTTTAAATTATTAGGATATTCAAAGCAAGATGCAAAGCAGATATAAAAAACATGACAGATACTTGTCCATTGATATGTTGTGTGCTTGTCTTATGATTTTCAAAGAAGCAAAACTCAAAAGCCCTTTCAACTATTGAAGCTGAATATGTAGCTTGTGGGAGCTATTATGCTTTGGACGAGATGACAACTCAATGATTTTGGTGAAACAATTCAAGCACACCGATTATTTGCAGACAACACTAGTGCGATAAATCTCACTATAATTCCAATAATCCACTCAAGAGCAAAGCATATTGAAATTTGTCATCACATCATCAAAGATTATATCAGTAATAGTGATATTAGCATTTACTTCATTCAATCTAAACATCAATTGGATGATATCTTTACAAAGCCACTTGATAAGAGCACATTTGAGTTAATCATAAATGAACTTGGAGTATGCGATCCATTCAACTAGCTTTTTGTTTGCTCCATTAGCCAAGCGAATGTCAAATTCCTCATAAAGCTATGGCTATTGGCATAGCAAATGGTAATATCACTCACGGAGTATATGTGTGTTGTATTTTCAACTTTGTTACCATTACGCTGTTCACTCTTTTGATTATTACCGTATTGACAGATATTTACTTTGCCAATTGTTTTCAATTTGTTATTGTTTTTGATTAAATTTATTTTCCTTATATTCATAAATACATATTATAATCCTCAAGAAATAGCCTTTACAAATGTGAACATGCTCTCTGTCTCTCTGTCTCTCTCTCTCAAGAAAAAGCCAATTGATCCTAACTTGAACAATGAATTTATGGAGGGTTACCATCTAATGACACATTGTAAAAAGATTACGGTTGATGCTATCAAGAAGATTCACGGGACAAGAATGCTAACTAAAGAATCTACATGTCCAATTAGAAAGATTGCAAGGATTAAAAGAAAAAAAATTGGAGGATTTGTGCATGTTGATTGCTGAGAGGGTGGTCGATATAATCGTTAGTTCTTTTGGGATGGGAAGAAGTTTGACTGATTAGGTAGCCGAAAATATATTTGTTTGGGTTTGTTTTGATGTGTTTGGTATATCATGGGAGTGAAAGCTTTATTGATGAATATATCTTTTGTAAACAATTAATTAAATGTCAATGGGATGATGTTTTTGTCACATCTTACTTGGTTTTACATTTTGCTAGTGATATGATGAAGATGTTGTGTCTGGTCTTATATTTATTGGTGGAAGAAGGATACTACAAATGCCATAACTTGTGTATGGCGTTCACTTTAGTGCCAATACTTTTCACCGTATCACTTAAGAACTAAATCGGAGAAAAAACGACCACTTAAGTGCCAACTCTGGCAAAAAATTGACATGGCTTGTCAGAATTGCCAAGTCAGCATTCAAAATAATAAAAGTAAAATAAAAATACATTCCATGTGGCATTTTTATTTATTTTAGTAAAATTAAATGAGGGTCAAAGGGGAGGGCGGCAAGCCCTCGCTGCTGCTACCCCACCCTCATCGGCGAAGGTGGTAATGGTCGACGGGGGTTGCCAGCCCTTGGCCACGCCAAGCATGGGTTGGTGATCCTCGCCGATGGCCTGCGAGGGCCCCCACAGGCCTCGTGGCATCTTGTGGACTTCTTCCACTCCTCGGCCTGTCACGCCCTGCTCTCGAGCATGCAACAGCTCCCACTTTCCTCATTCCACTTCGGCCAATGTGTAGCGACATCCCAAGTAGGTCACTGGTCTTCAAAATAACCATAAGCGCAAATCTCTACCTCGACAACGAGCTAAGGGGAACTGCTCAAATCAAATATCCAACCCTCATTCAACCCTATACCTACCTGTATCTAAAATAGGGTTAAAAACAACGGGGTGAGATATAAATATTTTAGTGAGTCTACACCTTATGCCCAGACTAGGAAGCCAATCACCTTAGGGTCCCTAGCCCGTTGTTCAACCTCTCACAGGTAACACTCAACACAATCATGCCTACCGTCGATACCTCACTAGGTCATCGACCATGGTGCACATAGTGGCTACCATTCTAGGTACCATGCATTCTCGCCATACTGGTGACCACATGGCCTCTTAGGCTCAATTGGCACACAATTCAGTTCGTGAGGCTCTTTAACTTGACTGGCAGAAACCTCAGTCAACGGGGATCTCCGGCTCGACTGACATACAACTTAGTGATAGTGGTCTGCCCTATGAACCAATTAATAATGATACTCTAACAATATTTATGGTTTAGGTTGTGTTTGTAATATCGACATTCGCTATACTTAGGTAGTCATAATGTCTTGCTAGAGACCGCTTATGATTTGTGGGCTAAAAGAGTTTTAGTATGTTGTTAATGTCTAGTGAACCTACATGGTCATCCAAAATATATCACACTGATTTATATTATTCGGTGGATAATGACCCAAAGACTTAAATGGGTCCCGCCCTTTTTGCTTGATAATATATATACTCATTTTGTGGAAGAAACCCCAAGGGGGTTTTTCGTGAGAGTCACACATTAAGGAGAAAACATATAGAACGTAGATCCGCGAGACAATTTCGAGGATTATAGGCGATCAAGCAGAAAGAACTCCATAATCTGCAAGCTAGCACTTGGATCTGGAGATCTCAGTTCGTGTGTGTGGATACCGGTAGAGGTGCAACACTTGGGGCGCTAATCCAGACACAACCAAGTGCGAATTTGTCTGCATGCAGCAAAAGATATGTCTAGAAAACTCACTTTGATTTTAATATACACATATTGGGTTTCGTTTTTCAGCTGCATTTAAGAAACTGAGAAACCCAATAGTAGTATCAGAGCCGATAATGTGATATATTGAAGTTGAATTCTGCAATTTAATTAAATTGAATTGAATTGCAAACCCTAATAGTTTATACATATGATGTATGTGTAAAACGATCATGCGAAATCGTTCTGTGCCTATAAAAGGAAATTAGGGTTAGTGAATTTGGAATATAGATTGATATGATCAATTCAAATATTTTAACGTATTTGAATTCATGTAGTAATATGATCCGATAAGAAAACATAATTACGAATTCTGTATGGGGATTTGTTTTCAAATCAATGACGGCCAAAGAAAACAAAATTTTGAATTTTGTTTTTGGCTCGTTTGTGAAAACTAGAATTATGAATTCTAAGTAGCGACGGGCTTCGGATGATGCAATTTCCTAAGAAACATAATTATGAATTCTGTCTAGGTTTCGGGGGCGCTGCCCTTTGACCCCGCGAGGGGCGCTGCCCCTCGACCCCATAAGGGGGCGCTATGCTCCCCCTTGACCCCTGCATGGAATTGTTCGTTCACTCGTTATTATTTTAAATATGATTTATGCACTTGTTTTGATAAGTGATGTTTTTGCTCATGTTTGTGTGATGCATATATTCATCACTTGATAAAAACATTAAAAAGTTTCGGATAAAATTAAGTAATATGTTGATGCCTTTCCAATCATACACCTATCATGACTTGAATCATCAAAAGATGGGTCTGTCAAAGCAGGGTGTCTTTAACTATTTGAGTAAGATGGGATTGATAATGGTTATCAATTTGTTAAGATTGGTTTACTTAACGAGACTATCAAAATAGTTTTGGGTCCTGAGGTATAGAGTTTGGGATAAAACATGAGATGTCAAACCCAATAACCAAGAGTTGTATTTGATACAATTGACAAAGAGTTGTCTACCTAAATAACTAAAACTTGAGCGGTAAGCCAAAGTTTACTTGAGTTTTTGTGAAATATGGATCTTGGTCCACTATACTGATACGGACATATTTTACATAAGTATAGTGGAATTTAATTGTAAATATCATTAATGAACAATTTACTTTGCATGTCTGTTGTAGATAATGGCAGGCAATTCTGCATCGAATTTTTCACTGCGATCTGTTCTTGAGAAGGAAAGATTTAATGGTTCAAATTTCCTAGACTGGTATATAAGCTTAAGAATTGTTCTTAAGCAAGAGAAAAAGGAATATGTCCCGGAGAAACCACTCTCCAAGGTGGCACCTGCTTCCAATGCTTCCCATGCTGAAAGGAATGCTTACCAGAAGCATAAAGATGATGCATTAGATGCATCTTGTCTAATGCTAGTTACCATGAACTCAAACCTTCAGAAGCGGTTTGAGAACGTGGATGCCTATGATATGATCACTAGCCTGAAAAGTTTGTTTCAGGAGTAGGCACGCACTGAAAGATACCAGACGGTAAAGGCCTTGATTGAGTGCAGGTTAGCTAGTGTTAGCTTAGTCAGTCCTCATGTCATAAAGATGATTGGTTACATTGAAAACCTGGAGTGGCTGTGCTTTCCTATTAGCCAAGAGTTGGCTACTGATATTATTCTTCAGTTTTTGCCTCATGATTATGACACGTTTGTTATGAACTATAAAATGCATAATATGAATAAGTCTTTGACTGAACTGCATGGGATGCTCAAAACTGCTGAGCAGAATATTAAGAAGGACCCCACCCCTAATGTCCTCATGGTTCAAAAGGGGAAAGGCTTTAAGAAGCTATATGGTAAGGTCAAGGAAAAAGGTAAGGGTTTTAAGCCTAAACCTCAATCCAAGACCAAGCCGGGTCCGGCTGCTAATGCTGTCTGCTTCCATTGTGGTGGCAAAGGACATTGGAAGATAAATTGCAAGAAAAAATTTGAGGATCTAAAGAAGAAGAAGGGAAGTGAGACTTCCGCTTCAGGTATTTATATTATAGAAGTAAATGTTACTACTAATTCTACTTCATGGGTATTAGATACCGGTTGTTGTGCTCACATTTGTATGAATGTGCGAGGACTAAAACAGAGTAGAACAATTGCAAAAGGTGAAGTTGAGCTACGTGTATGAAATGGAGCAAAAGTTGCTGCATTAGCCGTAGGAACATATGATGTAACTTTACCTTCTGGCATGATTTTATAACTAAATAATTGCTACTATGTACCTGCTATACGTAGAAATATTATTTTTGTTTCTTGTTTGGACATGGATGGTTTCTGTTTTGGTATAAAGAACAATAGTTGTTCAATTTATCTTAATGGATTATTTTATGGTAACGCCCATATTGTGGATGGGATATATGTTCTGAATCTTGATATGCCAGTTTATAACATGAATACAAAAAGGTTCAAATCTAATGATTTGAATCCAACCTACCTATGACATTGTCGACTAGGTTATATGAACGAGAAACAAATTCACAAGCTCCATAATGATGGGCTATTAAATTCATTTGATTTTGAATTGTTTGATACATGTGAATCTTGTTTAATTGGCAAGATGACAACATCTCCTTTTACTAATCAAGGTGAAAGGGCAAAAGAGTTATTGGCCCTTATACATACTGATGTGTGCGGACCATTAAGCTCTACTGCCAAAGGAGGTTATCAATACTTCATTACATTTACTGATGATTTTAGTAGATACGAATATGTTTATTTGATGAAACACAAATCCGAATCCTTTGAAAAGTTCAAAGAATTTCAGAATGAAGTACAAAATCAGCTTGGCAAGAATATCAAGGCTCTTCGATCTGATCGAGGAGGAGATATCTAAGCCAAGAATTCAATGACCATCTCAAAGAATGTGGAATTGTTTCACAGCTTACTCCACCTGGAACACCACAATGGAATGGTGTCTCTGAAAGGAGAAATCGAACTTTATTAGATATGGTTCGATCTATGATGAGTCATTCAGATCTTCCATTATCTTTATGGGGATATGCGCTTGAGACAGCTGCTTTCACATTAAATAGAAGTCCATCAAAAGTTGTAGAGAAGACGCCATATGAGATGTGGATAGGAAAGGTTCCTACTATGTCTTTTCTAAAGATTTGGGGTTGCGAAGCTTATGTAAAACGTTTAATTTCTGATAAGCTTGGACCCAAATCTGATAAATGCTTCTTTGTAGGATATCCTAAGGTAACAAAAGGATATTACTTTTATAACCAATCAGAGACCAAAGTGTTTGTTGCTCGAAACAGTGTCTTTTTAGAGAAAGAGTTTCTTACTAAAAGAACCAATGGGAGTAAGGTAAACCTTGAAGAAGTCATTATGTCATAAGAGGATGTTTCGGTTCATGAAGAACCTCGATTAGATCTACAAAGAGTTGTAGAGTCTGTTCCAGTGGCACCTATAGTTCGTAGGTCTAAAAGAACACATCGTGAGCCTATGAGATATGGTTTTCATGTAACCGAACATCGTCATTTTTTGTTAATAGAACATGACGAGCCTACGACTTATACAAAAGCTATGATGGACCCAGACTCCGATATATGGCTTCAGGCCATGAAATTCAAAATGGACTCAATGTATCAAAACCAAATTTGGACTTTGGTTGATCGACCCGAAAATGTCAAACCTATAGGGTGTATGTGGGTTTCAAGAAGAAAACTGATATGGATGAAAACGTTCACATCCATAAAGCAAGGCTAGTCGCTAAAGGTTTTAAACAAACTCATGGTATTGACTATGACGAGACATATTCACCAGTTGCTATGCTTAAGTCCATTCGGATTATCCTAGCATTTGCTGTATATTATGATTATGAGATATGGCAAATGGATGTAAAGACGGCTTTCCTAAACGGAAACCTAAAGGAGGATGTGTGTATGACACAACCTGAAGGCTTTACATCACCTGATAATGCTAGGAAGATTAGCAAGCTTCAACGTTCTATTTATGGACTGAAGCAGGCATCTCGAAGCTGGAATATTCGTTTCGATGAAACTGTCAAAGAGTTTGGTTTCATCAGAAACAAAGAAGAATCTTGTGTTTACAAGAAATCTAGTGGAAGCGCAATTGTGTTTCTAGTGTTGTATGTGGATGACATACTACTCATTGGAAGCGACATTCCTATGCTTCAGTCAGTTAAGACATGGCTAGGAAATGTTTCTCCATGAAGGACATGGGAGAGGCAAATTATATCTTGGGAATCAAGATCTATAGAGATAGATCAAAGAGACTTATTGGACTGAGTCAAAGTACATATATTGACAAAGTCATCAATAGGTTTAACATGCAAGATTCCAAGAAAGGTTTTCTCCCAATGACACATGGCATAAGTCTTAGCAAGACTTAGTGTCCTTCCTCACAAGATGAGCGAGACCGCATGAGTAGGATTCCTTATGCGTCAGCTGTAGGATCCATCATGTATGCGATGTTGTGCACTCGTTCTGATGTTCCTTGTGCTTTAAGCATGACAAGCAGATACCAATTAGATCTAGGAAAACCTCACTGGATAGCTATTAAAAATATCCTTAAGTACTTAAGAAGAACTAAGGTTATATTCTTAGTCTATGGAGGTGAAGAACAGATCACTGTAAGTAGTTACATAGATTCTAGTTTCCAAATCGACAAAGATGACCTTCGATCACAATCAGGATTTATTTTTTGCCTAAATGGTGGAGCGGTGTACTGGAAGAGTTCCAAACAGGAAACTGTTGTAGATTCTACAACATGAGCTGAGTATATTGCTGCTTCAGAAGCATCATAGGAAGCTGTTTGGATTTGAAAGTTCATACAAGAATTGGGAATCATTCCCACTAGTATGAATCCGGTGGATCTCTATCGTGATAGTAATGGGGCTATATCTTTGGCTAAAGAGCGTAGGTCTCACCAAAAGACCAAACACATACTCAGGAAGTTTCACCTCATTCGAGAATTCATTGAGAGAGGTGATATCAAGATATGCAAAGTTGCAACTGAGTTGAATGTTGCTAATCCATTGACAAAGGCTCTTCCACCGCCTAAACATGAGCGTCATTGTAACACTTTAGGTCTTAGACACATTAGTGAATGATCTTGATGTGAGTGGGAGCATATGTAATATACGCTTTTATTGTTCATTAATGGGATATGTTTTATATTTGATTTCGATTTATTTATGTTATTAAATGCGAAATATTAATCCCTTGAATATTGAATATACTTAATAGATAATCAAATACGTGATTTGATCGTGAAATTCTATTAATAGAATGGGTATTAATATTCTAAATATCCCTAGTCAATTGTAATTGTACATTAGGATGTCAATGGTGTTTGAGACTAGCATGTGAGTCAACTGATGACCAAGTTTCACGGGTCACGAATATAGAGATATAAAGTTGATTACGTGGAATACATTTTTGAGAACATTGTATTGGACAGACCCGCTATGAGAATATTGTACGATTGTTATATAATGTCATCAGTATTTCTCATCACAACTATAAAGTATAGTCCTTTGACTTGAGTTTGCCATGATTTCCTAGACGTGAATTGTAATGCTTTAACATTACCAAACGTCAGCTGTAACAAGTGACTATAAAGGTTTTGATTGGGCATGTCATGAATTGTGCTGAAGGATATGTGTAGACAAGATGGGATTTGTCACTCTCATACAACGAGAGTATGATATCTTGGCCTCCGGTAGAGTTAAGATTGTGAAAAGATGGCCATTTCAAGTAGGTTGAAGAGTCAACTACTTGGTTTAACAATCCAGCTGCGGTATCGGGAAAATAAGTTTGAGCTATATAAGGTTGACACTTATCCTACCTTATGCTTTACTCGGACATCAAGTGACAAAGGGACATAACTTGTATGATTGGTTCTAGTGCAAGTGGGAGATTGTTAGTGGTCTGCCCTGGGAACCAATTAATATTGATACTCTAACAATATTTGTGGTTTAGGTTGTGTCGATAATATCGACATTCACTATACTTAGGTAGTCATAATGTCTTGCTAGAGACTGCTTATGATTTGTGGGCTAAAAGAGTTTTAGTACGCTGCTAATGTCTAGTGAACCTATAGGGTCGCACACAATATATCGAACTGATTTATATTATTAGGTGGATAATGACCCAAAGACTTAAGTGGGTCCCGCCCTTTTTGCTTGATAATATATATACTCATTTTGTGGAAGAAACCCTAAGGGGGTTTTTCGTGAGAGTCACACATTAAGGAGAAAACATACAGAACGTAGATTCGAGAGATAGTCTCGAGGATTACAGGCGATCAAGCAGAAAGAACTCCATAATCTGCAAGCTAGCACTTGGATCTAGAGATCTCAGTTCGTGTGTGTGGATACCGGTAGAGGCGCAATACTTGAGGCGCTAATCCAGACACAACCAAGTGCGAATTCGTCTGCATGCAGCAAAAGGTATGTCTAGAAAACTCACTTAGATTTTAATATACACATGGATCCTATTTGGGTTTCATTTTTCCGCTGCGTTTAAGAAATCGAGAAACCCAACACTTAGCCCTTAAGTTCTCCGGCCTTACTATTGTACCTTGTGTCACTCTCGCACAACTACTAGCCTTTTTTCCCTACAAACCATTGGTCTATGACCAGGTCCCGGCCAATGACTCAAGTGGCATTTGGCCCTACTCGTCTCCATTGACCAGCCTTTCATGTCACTTGGCTCTTACGTGAGACCCCTAGCCACCCTTCACCTGGCGTGGCTAATAAGTGTGACTGAACTCAGGGTACAGTTACATGCGCACCGCTTGTCTATCTTAGCGAGCTTTGCCTATCGGTCCATCGGTCCATGACCGAGACTCGGCCTTAGGCCACATGGCCTATCATATCAACGTCACTAGCCAACCAGTGCGGCTGACCTCATGGTGCAGCGCGCGTACACAGCTTGGTACTACCTCGAGCTAAGTCTCTTAGTCAATCGATCCACGACCGAACTTTTGCACAAAGTCAATTGATCTACTGAGCCTAATGTAGCCTACTAGCCACCTGATTGCCTTAAATTGTAATAAATGCTCATTTGATAGTCAGGGCACATACCATTCGATTAAGACTGTCCACAACCAACCTGAGACCCTAACTACTTTTCCAAGTGCGTCGCCATTTTCAAGGGTCGCACTGGTCATCCAAGCGATCACCACGTGATCCTCGTGAACCCATCAACACCCCACTGGGCTTAGTCGACCTTCACACCTAATCAAGGCCCATTGGTCACTTGATCGGTCCATCAATTGTCATATAATTAACATAAGTTAGCTTATCGGGAAATCCTCTCTTTTCTCTGATCTAGCCATCAAAA
Organism: Melaleuca alternifolia; assembly: GCA_019926035.1. Lineage (NCBI taxonomy): Eukaryota > Viridiplantae > Streptophyta > Magnoliopsida > Myrtales > Myrtaceae > Melaleuca > Melaleuca alternifolia. The sequence continues at coordinate 703,544 of JAGKPW010002420.1, read as the reverse complement.
TCCACAGTTGATGCCCCAATAGGCGCACTCGACCCACTTGGCCTACTGTAGCCGATTGGCTACCTAACTGATCCAAGTTGCGCACGTCATGCAAAATCGTGCACCCAACCATACTAGGCCCTATCTACCAAATCTCCACCTAAACACCCAACCATCCTAACCAGTCTTCAAAAATGGTAAACTGGCCTAATTAGGGGATATGATGTCTACTCACTAGGTGGTCCATGCATCCCAAGCGCTGTTGGTAGCGGCAACTTGCGGTGATGATATACCTCGCGTTCTAGCCCATGATTGGGCTTGATGCGGCTTGGCGATCCTTGGCTTAACACTACAGACACGTGGCCCAGATCCGAGACAGCTCTAATAACGGCTTTGGCAACTCTAGCGAACTTCCAGCTAAGCTTTGGCTAGCTTCCGGGGGGCGGCCCTTGGCCGTGGGAGGTTGGCCAAGCCCATGGGTGAGCTGTCGGGGGTGAATGGGCCATAATAGCTCCGACAAGGGTCCATAAACCCCTTTTGGGCTCTGATCAAACTGATTGGAGTTGGAGATGGCTGGTCGGACGACGAATAAGGCTTAACGGCACTAAGCTTTGTTAAGGAAGGTCCTAGGAGGGCCTCGGGCTTGTGGGTAGCTGTGGGTGGTGGCGAAATGACGTCGAATAGGCTGTACGACGTTCTGGCATCTCGGGACCCTGGACAACTTGATTAAGGCAACTCGGGTTCAAACTCGATTCGTCCATCCTAGACCGAATCAATCACAATCAAGGGCTGGGCTTCATTCTAGGACATCCATGAATCGATTGGTGGCTGTGCGAGGAGTGGGTGTCGTCAAAATCAGTGAGGTGGTCAGACAAAGCTCCAGCAAGGGCTTTAGGGAAAAACAAGGAGTTTGTAGGTAATTTAATGATTTATGGGTCAAATCAATCGCAACCAAAGCCCAAACTAGGGTAAATGGAGAACTCGTGCCATGAAGGCCTCTTTTGGGGGCTCTCAGCGATGATCAAGGCGGAGACAGGGGCGTCGGTTGGTCAAAACGGAAATGTGGCATTGCAAGGAAGCTAATGCGACCAACGACGCCCCAAACGATGGCCGAAGGAGGAAGGCATGATGGCGCGAAGGAGGGCCACTTTCTCCGTTCCAAACTAGAAGGTCGTCCTCGCCGAGAGAGAAAACAGACTCGTCGACAGTGGGTGGAGACTAGCCATTGGTCGTGACACATGCCAATTAGACTGGGGAGGCGGTTAGCAGGCCTTGCTGGCAGGCTGGTCGGCGATTGGCCACTGGTGGGCCTCCAACGTGATGCGACCCCAAACCGTTGGATGAAATGCCAGGGAGAGAGAGAGAGAGAGAGAGAGAGAGAGAAAGAGGAACGGTTGAGGGAGGGGGGCCTGTTCGCATTGGTTGGACAAGCTTGACTCGCGGTCGAATTGATTTGACCGGCGAATGGACTGGTCCAGCATTAACTCGGTCAAAAACCTGAATAAATTAATAATTAAATAATTAAAATAAATTAATTAAAATAAGTCCAATAGAATCAGAGAAAATTCCCATAAATTCATAAAAGCCTCCGAAAAATTAAAATAATTATTTTTGGGGCCAAAAAGCGAATAACTAAATTTTGGGGGACCAAAACGCGATTTCCGAAGGTCCTGAATCGCCTAAAATGAATTTTCACGGTTTAGTCCGAGGGGCTCCCGAGAACGACGGGTTACTAACTGAACTCGTAAATTTGCACAATTAAGTCTCTAAGAGGGGTCGAAAGCGGGTTGTTACACGGCCAGCGACCTCCTTGTCGCTAACCTCCTCTCACCAATCTGCATCACTGAGCGCGTCAAGTCTATCTTCCTGTTGGACCAGATAGTGAGCTATGGAGGCCATTGTGAGTCGATCGTGGCCGTCCAGGTGATGGAGCTGTAGGACGACATCTTCATCGGCTGCGCACGAACCACGCCATCGTCGATGGGACCTCGTTTTGAAACTTTTTCAACACCTTCGCGTAGGTCTTGCGAATCAGTGAGTGAAGTTCTCAAAGGTCTCAGATTTTAGCCACGGGTCGGTGCTGATTTCAAACATTGTGCTTAGAATCCTCGAGGGTAACGTTCAACGAGGACAAGCCACTAAGTGAGAGGGTCTGCTTTAGCCGAGAAGCGATTTTGTGGCTCAAAGCTAAAGCCAACGGCAAGAAATGGAGCAAATCTGAAAACAGTGGCTTCAACGTCGTGGAGATTGTGGGGAAGCAAATGCCCAACCTTTATGTGACCACTGGCAATGTGAAACTGAGGCTATCTTGCCCCGAACCTCGAGAGCGCACATCCCTCGGTGGTTGACTAAAATGCGATGTTCCTAGGTGGCGTCGCCGACCTAATCTTTTATGCACACGCGAAATCGAATTAAACAATTCCGGGACAATAATCAAATTTGGGATAGGAAAGCTGGACAACCAAATTACACAAAGCATATCTCACAAACAACCCCGGGTTTATACACAAGAGATTAAACCAAAAAGGGTTTATTTAAACTCGGGGATCAACAGCCAAGAGCTCGTGTCCACCAAAAAGGTGTGCTAAAAAACCATCTCCTATGGAACTCCATATGCACATGATGCACCTCCATCTAAGGACCTGTAAAAAGTACACCACAACTGGCTGAGACAAGGTCTCAAAAAGTTTACCCCCCTAAGCCCCGATTAGGAAGAAATTCAACTAAGGGTAGCCTACCCACAACAAAGAATTCAAGGTCTAGAAACTGTCAAACTGTCTGGGTCTAGGACTTTCTAGGTCTACGACAGTAGGGCGAACTGTACAAAAGCATACGGCAAACATCTTTAAAGATTGAAACATTGCACATCAATCATCATATATTCACAATTGTCTCGATTATAAAGCCAAATCGTTATGACATGTCCCATACCATGTCACACAATTTCGTCCCATATTAAGGCATAACATATCAATGATTCAATCCACATTCCATAAACAAACTCACGGCTTAGCAATATCTAACACAAAATCATCTTATCGTGTAATATTTAGCCCTTGATCGCACATGACAATAGTACAAGGTTCTAGATGTGGCTCACACAATCTTTGGCGCAAGCTTCTAGAGATGGCTCTCATGAAGTTTTACGTTATCGTGTAGCACTTAGTCTTTGCCCATAACATAACTTATTGCATAGCACTTAGTCCTTGTCCATACATGTCTATGGTACAAGGTTATAGTAGTGGCTCATACAATCTTTGGCATAAGGTTCTAGAGGTGGCGCCACGAGGTATATGTTATCGTGTGGCACTTAGTCTTTGTACAGAACATAACTCGCCACAACCTGTGAAAAGTTCTCACCTTAGGTGTGTGATTGTTGGCCTCGTTAGGCTCAACCAAACCCCACGTAACAATGCCAGTCATCACATATTCAAATATCGTCACGCATAGATTCCAAGTATATAACAAACCAACCATATCACCAAATACACACTATCCAGCTAACACTAAAGAGGTTGAACATCCGGCTTTGCTGCACACGTCCTATATCATGCCAACGCGGCTAAATGTAAAACCACCATAATTGGCAAAACCAAGTCACTCGTGTGTCTACAAGTTAAAATCCAGAAACAAAAACAAACAAGTTCGTAAAATCTTCAAATTTGAATATGTCATAAAGAACACATAAACAAACAATTTTCGTGAAGACAACTTGACCCAAATCTTTTTGGATTAAGAGCAGTAAATCGCTCAAATTGTTACAAACATTGTGTCTGTTTTCAGAAATTACGTTCTCCAAAACCAGCTTGGTTCAAAATCCAAAACTTGTCCGTTTGATCTGAAATTTGACTATCACACTAAAAGATGTAAGAAACAACTTTTGTGAAGGGACTCCTTCGAAATTCGAATTTTAAGAGTTGATAAAAATCCATTGAACTCCAACAGGTTACAAGTTCTAACAAAAACAAAGGTTCTATTTCATTCAAAACAAAGTTGACATACTACCCTTTTAAATCCATAAAATCCTGGGTAAACTATATGTCATAGCTGAAGATGTATAAAACATTTTTTCACGAAGGAACTGACTTCATAATCTTATCACATCTCGATCCATAAAATAAGCAAATAGCGATGGTCCAGTAAACAGATTCAGGAGAAATCCACTAAGCTGAACTAAACCACATTCACTAGTGTCAATCCAACCTAAGATTAATCTAATCATGCTGATTAACACTCATCTAACCCCCTCGGTGTAATCACATCCTAAGAAAGAATTAGGAAGTAAACTAACCTGATTAACAAGCCGACGAGCCCACAACGATGGTGGCACAAAGGAGACTAAAAATCAAGCCTACAGTGAATTCAAAAGAAGCTCGGAAGACGCTGAAAAAGCCTTGCAAATCCACTACTCTAGCTTCTGGTTAAAAGCTATGTATCTCAGCTGGAAGAATGAAGGTGGAAAGAAGTAAAAAATATCAAGAAGAAGCTGAAGGTGAAGAATTTGTAATCTCTAATGTTCTGCTGGGAAAGGGGAACAAGAAGCAATCAAAGTCAACACAAAATATCCAAAACACTTGAGTGCATGTCCCATAAGTCTTCAACATATATCCAGCAACCATTTCCCCTCCCAATCTTCTCCAACAAGATTTCCCATAAGTCTTCAATTAGGGCTAAAGTGCAGTAGCCCCTCCTACCTAAGAATTTGCACCCATTCACATTATGTTCCATTTAAATCTTCACCAATTCAAACCTAACTTGAATCTTTTCCGCAAAATTCCCATCTTGACATAAATTTCCCAAAAGATGAGACGATGTCCTAAAAATAAATCGTGACACACTCGAACATTTGATTCTTGAATCCAAGTTCAATTTCGTGGTTAAAATCAATCAAACACGATTCTAGTCTAATCCAACTTACCGGGTAGCTTTTAGGGATTTTACCCCTTAACGGCTTCATCTGATAAGTTGTTAACTCGCGAGTGATCAGCTCCAAGAAAAAAGACCATAGATGCATCGATGAAAAGCTCATTTCATTTTACTTCAGGTGGGTTCGAAAATCAGGATGTCACAAAGGCCGTCGTTCCTCAAGAGCTGGTTCGCTAAGCCATATGGCTACACAAGGACGCTAGAGATCTCGTCGTTCCAGGCGTTGTGCGCGCAACTATGGCAGTTCGTAACAAGTGCAAGGAAGTTCCATGCATCCAAGATGACAACGTTCGAGATGGTTGTGAACTGCCGCCACAAGGTCGAGCCGCGGCTTAACGTGACTGCTGACTTTGATCCATTGAGAAGTAGAGGCTGAGGCCTAAGGAGGACTCGTTCTTCTTTGTGACTTTTCGAAGCTTTCTTTTCTTGCTTTCACACACGACCAACTATCGCGGGTAGGCCAAAGATAGAGACCAACATATGGGAACAGATAGAAACCCAAAATAAAGAAGCATCCCGCCAATTGATGAAGGTGATGGGAAGCAAGGCGTTGGATGGGGCAGAGGACGCACGCACCGCCGTGGAGGTGATGGGGCTAGGGTACGACTGACTATCGACCTCAAGCTCAGATAGTACAAGAAGTCGAGGCTGATCGCCATCAGTGACGGCCCCGTCCTCTATTACACCATCTCCATCCCTGGGGTTGGCATCTCTATGCCTAACATCCCCACCACCGTCCACTGCGACAAGGGTGAGCACATGCACTTCAACTTCAATGTCCTTTCTTTCTGGCAGGTAATTACTCTATTTGGTCAGGTGCTACTTAACTGATCTTTACAAAGTCATCGACATCGTGATCATCCGAGAAACACCTTCATCTTTTTGCAGATGTCGGAGCAGTTCAAAATTTCAACGCAGCCTTCAACTTTAAGTACGGATGGCAGATAGACAGGACCAACATTAAGATGCGGGCCTTCGATAGGGTGTTCATTATCCTCTACAAAATCTAGTTGCGCAAGTCTCAACTCCTCTTCTCTAATCACGTCAAACAAGTTGTCCCTCTACCTGGGATCATAATGATCTTACCGGTACATATTCCTTTATTATTCTCATGTCAAACCATAGCATTCTAACGCTCGCGACAGCGGGGGAAGTGCCGTCGCGAGACTTGAAGAGGTCGGCGACGGTCCCCACCTTCACTAGTGCGGGGGTGAGGGCCGGCGACCCTCGCCCATATTTGGGTGAAGGCTTTGCAAGCCCTTGCTAGCCGTCGGCGAGGCCGATGTGGTCGGGGGATGGAAACCCTGTCGATGGTGGGTGACGATGGTGGGCGAGGGCTTGCCGCACTCCCTTTAAACCCTTTTTTTTTAATTTTTTGGAATTTCATTTTTTTAAATACTGACTTGGCACTTCCGGTGAGCCACGTCGAATTTCCGGCAAGTAAGTTCGGAATTGGCACTAAAGTAAGCATCGTACACAAGTTATGGCACTTCTAGTGTTCTTATCTTGTATATTGGTTGATGTTCTATTTTTTGTGAAGTTTTTTTATGATTGTGCTGTTAGTGTGCTTACATGCATGTTGTACAACAGCAACACAACTATTGCAACTGTGCACATATAATTTTGGGGGGATAGGAACACTATAAGTGGCATAACTTTTGTACGGTACTTATTTTAGTGCCAAAACTTTCATTTGGATCACTTCATTGACACTTAAAAAATGATCATTTCAGTGCCAACTCCAATCTTACTTATCAAAAAGCTGACGTGGCCTATTGTTTATTAATTTCCAAGTTGGACATGGCTCGTCGGAGGCACAGTCAGCATAAAAACATGAAAACAATGTCGTGTAGTTAAGTTTCCCCAAAATAAGAACCTTAAGGGTAGGTTTGGTTCGGCATTTGCAAGGGGCTTTTAGCCAAATGGAAATGCTGAAAGCTGAAGTCCTTTGGGGAGAATGTAAAATGTGTTTGGTAAAACTTGAATTTGGAATGGGTTTTGAGTTGAATTAGTGTTTGGCAAAATTTAAATTTGGAAAGGACTTTCAATAAATTTTTTTATTAAATAAAAAAAAGACAGGGGTCGCCAGACTGTGCGAGGTCGCCGATGAACTGGACTTGTTGAGCCATGTCCGGCCGGCCACCTGGGTTGCCGGATTATGCGAGGTCCGGTCGATGAACTGGGTCGCCGGACTGCGTGACCACGCGGCGAGGTCGCGCGACCTCAGCCACGAGGGCGAGCGACCTCAGCGGCGAGGTCGCGCAGGTCGCGGCGAGGTCGCGCAGGTCGCGGCGAGGTCGCAAGACCTCAGCCGCGAGGGCGAGCGACCTCAGCGGCGAGGTCGACCTCAGCCGCGAGGTCGCCTCTCAGAAGAAGAGCCGGAGAAGATGAATAGTGCAGGGCATTTCTGGACTTTTGATAAAATTTTGAGGACAAAATGGGGAACAAAAAAAACTTCACTTAACCTTGCTTCAGCATTCCGAAAAATGCTGAAAGCCCAAAGCTCCTTGAACTAGCATTGGGCTTTCAGCATTTCAAATGCTGATATTTGGGTAAATGGGCTTTCGAAAGCTGAGCCAAACACCCCAACATTTGGTCAAAGGGGCTTTGAAGGCTGAAGGGGCTTTGTGAATGCTGTACCAAACGCACCCTAAATCAACAGTTGAACCCTAAATTGCGAAATTGCTCCATGAAACCCTAATTCTTTATTGCCCCCAAATCAACAGCTTATCCTTCTTACAAATGAAGAGCATGAGCTTCACTAGTTGCACAAATTCGTTCGAACATAGTGAAGAAAAAGTTGATCATTACTGTTATTGTGGGGTACCGAGTTCAACATGAACATTTTGAATCGCTTCCTGGAAGAATATTCCATAAATGTGATAAGTTTAGACAAGGGTCGAAGTGCAAATATTTCAAATGGGTGAACACCAAATTCTCCACCTGAGCAACAAAGGTGATATTAGAGTTACTTGAAGAACGGCATCAACCTCTACCTACATTAATGGACGAGTAGGAGGATGTCGACTCAATGCAACCAGAATTGAAGGCTTTAACATCGTTGGCTAACCATTTGAAAAAGCAAGTTTCAAAGATAAGCATTGAATTATTTTGTCATCGAGCGCTGATTGTGTTATTGTTATGTTGCGTAACTTATATTACGGTAAAATATAAAGTTAATGATGAGAACAAGTTTCTTGGTCTACCATAGTTGAAAGATGAGTGAAATTTGTACTTGTATTGGGTACATTGTACGTATAACTTTTGTTGGTAGCCTGCTCTAAATCTTGGTAGAAATGTTAGTTAACTAAAGATGGGCATTTTATCAACTCATTTCATGAGTTATGTTGTTTGGAAGTTTCAATCTTTTGGTGGAATGTGATATGAGTTTTCAACTGTATATCGTAGGTCTTGTTCATAGTTGTTGAAATTTACAGCAATGCCTACTCAAGTTCATACTGTATTGTCGGTTTAAACTGCTAGTTGTGTTGTTGGTTACTCAAATTCATGAGAGCAAGAAGCATATGGAGTGATTATTTTAGTGCCAAAAATTGTAAAAAATGATCATTTGAGTGGCAGTTTTTGTTAACGAAAATCAGTTCAATGCTAATTGTGGTTGATAATGATTACATCAGTGCCAGTGGTTGTTATGAATGATCATTTCAAAAGTGATCATTTCAGTGCCTATATTCTTAGTACACTAGTAGTTTTGCTATTGCCGTTGTTGTACAACACGTCATCCACTAACAGCAGTTGCAAGTTGTATTGCTGCTCAAAATGCTAGTACACTAATAGCTGTGGTAATTGTGTTGCTGTTGTACAACATGCCAGCACAGTGCTAACAACTGTAGTAGTTGTGTTGTTGCTGTGCAACATGCCAACACACACTAACACAGTAGCAACAACACATTAACAACTAACAACTAACAACAACAACAACACACTAACATCCCAACCACACTAACAGCAACATCACACTAACAGAGTACAATCATAAAATTATATGCCCAAATGAAATAAGACAAGATGTTGGACATAAAATAATACAAGACATGACCGAAACATCATTCTCCATTAACATTGAATTGATTCGTTACAATCTCCATTAGTAAAGCTTCCCCTCCCATCATATACCAACCAAACACATCAAAACAACCCTCAACAAAAACATTTTCAACCACCCAATCAGTCAAGCATCTTCCTGTCCCAACAAAAAAACTAACAACCATATTAAGACCACCCTCTCATAATTCAATATGCACAACTCCTCCAATTCCTTTTGGCTTTGATGGACCTTTAGGTTGATTCATAATTCTTGCACTCTTTCTAATTGGACGTGCAAGTTCTTCAGTTGGCATTCTTGCCCCTGAAATTATTGGTTGTTTTAGAGCTGCACCAGATGTCTTCTTCTCTTTCGAGCACTCTTCTTTGGTGTAGCCCTAGACTCTTCAGTTGCGCTAGCAGGCGAGATGAGCACCTTTGATTTTCTTCCAAGCTAAAACAATATAGCCATATTTATCATTAAGAATGAAAATACCACAACTTAAATATGAAACTATTATCAAACTTACATTTAAAATGGTCATTACAGTACGTTCATAAGTATAAAGGCCATAACCATATTGTAATAGCCTTTTCCCAAAAGTCCATCATGTCTGTTGCAGTGCCTCACTATTTGTAGTTTATGTAGCCGATTTTCTCAACTAACAAATACATAACAAATTTGGTTCAACCCATAAAATAACTTATACACAAATCATACAATTTACTGGATATTTTCTCTTAATTTGTTTGATAGTTGATTTAGTGGTTGCCCTTGTAGGCCCTTCTGTTTGCCCCAACACTTGCTCTTCAGCTGGCCCTCAAACTGGTCCTACACTTGGCCCTACAGTAAGCCCCTGATTTGGCTTTGCGTTTGGCCCTCGAGCTGATCTTCTTCTAACCTGAACTAGTCCTACACATGTCTCACCTGCACCTGGCTCTATAATTGGCTCATGAGCTGTTCTTGTCACCTAAACTTACTCTCAAGCTGGCCCTGCACCTAGCTCTGTAATAGGCCCTTGAGATGGCCTTGCATCTGGCTATCGAGCTAATCTTCTTCTCACTTGAGTTGACCTTGGAGTTGGCCTTGCATCAAGCACTTGAGCTGGGGCCCTCAAGATGATCTTCTTCTGACTAGAGCTGGCCTTGCATCTGGCACCTAAGATGGTCTTGCATCTGGCCCATCAAGCTAGCCCTGCAACTGGCTCTAAAGTAGGCCCTTGAGATGGTCTTGCATCTGGCCCTCGAGTTGATCTTCTTCTCACTTGAGCTGACCTTGGAGTTGGCCTTGCATCTAGCACCTAAGCTGGCCTTGCATCTGGCCCTCGAGTTGATCTTCTTCTGACTTGAGCTGGCCCTACATCTAGCATATGAGATGGTCTTGCATCTAGCCCTCGAGCTAATCTTCCCTATACACAAAACAAACATCTTACTAGATAATTTTTCTTGATTTGTTCAGCAGTTGATTAAGTGGTTGCCCCTATAGGCCCTTCGGTTTGCCCCTACACTTGCCATTCAGCTGACTCTACAGTAAGCCCTTCAAGTAAGCCTACAGATGATCTTTCAAACTCTTGTTCATGTTTATTCCTTAATTCACAACCTTTCTTATTATGATTCCTTATGGCAAGAAGGGCAATTTATCTTTACACCACTCCTACTCACTCTCTGCCTTGAGATCTCCTCCTCTTGCATTATTCTTCTCATTTTTGGCATTCCTATTTGTTTCTTTTGCGGCAAAGGCTTAGGGTTTTCATGATTTGTAGGCTCCCATAATTTGCTACTTCTAATAGGATGTATCATGAATTGGTATGAAGCTAGCTATGGGTTTTTCTTGTACCGATCATCAATGAAATCTTCTAGATTTTGTTGTTTCAACTGTATAGCACAAATGGCATGTGCACAAGGAATTCCAGTAAATTACCAAGCTTGACATGAACATTTTCTCCTCTCTAGGTGGACGATATACTTGTCAGCATTGTTCATGATCTCACATCCATCATCTCCATTCTAAATTGGATGACAAAACCTATTAGCAACCAGGTTATCATCTAATCTCTTGGCAATCCTTGGCTCACATTATCTAGTCCACTTTGCAGCCTTATCTATTTGTTTATGCAGCCTAGTCATGACCATGACTCGTATATCTTCCAAAATGCTGATTATTAGTTTGCACCTAGCCTACATTATTATGCAATTAAAGGCTTCGTTGAGTTTGTTGTCTACAGTTTCGCACTTGAATTATTCGTTAAAGAAGGCCATGTATCAATGTTTAGGATCATTTTGCAATAGTGCATGAAAACATTCATTTGTCAGCTACAATAGTTCATGTTTGGCTATTCTAAAATCATCCATGTTAGTGCTCTTTGCTATCTTCCAAATCCTTTGCAATTTTTCCCCTTTATAACTTTGTCTAGTTTGCAAATATGTGCCATGTGCACATTCAATGTTCAACAAATAGTATCAACTCAGCTACCACAAGAACAAGTCCCCAGAAAAGAAGCAAACAAACAAATAATTATAACAAAAAATATGCTATTGATGTTATAAAACTGACACATAAAATTCAGCATATGTCATTACCTTTTGTTGGTTGTTCATGAATGCCCAATCTCCTCCATTAGTTATTTTTAAGGCTAGCCATTAAATTTTTCAAAAACCAAGACCAAGTGTCTCTATTCTCTGTCCTAACAACAACCCAAGCTAATGGAAACGTTGGGTTGTTGGCATCCCTCTTAACGTCAACCAATAATTCTCCCTTGCATGAACCTTTCAAAAAAATCCATCCAATCCTACAACTCTCTTGCAACCAGCCAAAAACCCTATTCTACATGCTTCGAAACAAACGTAAAATCTATCAAAACTAGTCCCATAATTAGGCAATGGCCTTTCTACAACCTCCACACAAACTCTACTAGGTGGGTTTTAGAGGTCTTCATTCGCCAGCATAATCCCAAACTTGGGCATATTCTTCCTTGTATCGACCCATAAGTGTGTTCATCACATTTTGCTTAGCCCTTTTGCATTGATTCTTCGATACATTAATCCCTACATGCTCCTTCACTAACTATTTGAATTGAGTACTCTTAATCTTAGGCATTAAGGAAATATTTTGCTAACCATGCACTTGTTACTTTTATTGTAAAAAAAACAATGGAACAATTATGTTCATGTAAGAATGACCTAATATGAAATGACCCATTCTTCTTACTCAATGCACCATATATCATCCATGAACAATTCGTTTGAGCACACTTAGCTCTGACATATTCTTTCGTGTTTCTAACAAACTCAATACTCCTTTGTTCACCAATGGAGTACCTGTAAGGCGCTACTCTACCTTACCCCAAGCACCAACCTTGCCAATTGGGTGGCGCAAGGTATCAAGTTGTTAACGTATCGCTCCATTTCTTTGTGGTGCTTGTGTAATATTATTTTGCATTAAAAATTATTGTAGTGGCTTGACCATTTAATTTTCCCAAGATCTATCGTCTATGTCACAACGGAATTAAACAATTAGATGGAGAGTACACTAGTAAAAAATTATCTATCAATGTTGGCTTTATTTACATAGTTGACACATAACCGATCTTGGCTAGGAAGTAAAACATATACGACAACTTCCTAACACACAACATACAATATTGGTTCTATCAAAAGTTGTGTCACGCGGCTAACATTCCCAAAAGTCCAGCCCCCATCCATGATCGCCTATATGCCATCGCTAGGAGTGGAGCCGCCACCAAAGAAGTGATCTGGTAATGGTAGCTGACCTACTTAGCCGTGTCCGCAGTAGGCACTGATGGCGTAAAAATGGTATGCAATAGGCTCCCAACCTAAACTCGTCTTGACCTTAATTCTCATCTCGGCTAATATAAAGCGATCCTGAGGATTGTGAGAGAATTGGAATTATGTGAACTCGTGGAATAAGTCGTTAATAATCCCATACCGTGGGAGTGGGTCTCCTAAGCTAGACATCTTTCTCTAAAAAATGTAGGCCACAACGGGGTAAGCATAAGCTTAGCAAGTAAAATAGTCATTCACACATGATCAAATAATTAATCAACTGCACGTCTGACACATGCATCAGTCAGCAAATCATATACACAGTTCAACATGAATTCTATGCAGACAACATTCATTACATGGTTGCCAATGAATTATATACACTAACCAGCATACCTTGTATGTCATTTAACCAATTCATCGTATGGTAAACACTTTCCACAAGCTCAAAATTCATTCACACGCTTACTACGTGCAACTCAACATGGAGCATGTCACTTGGATGCATGATTGGACTCTCACAAAGTCAATGCAAATAATGCAGCCATTTATGATCAATTCTCACATATCCGATACAAGTAAGTAGCCACAATTCCACACGCAATTGCTCATGTTATCATTTCAAACCATGTAATTTCAAACACCTCGCGCTATCGTCAAGACCGCCTTTACCACGATCCACAAGGTTACATCCACCTATGGCAAATGCTATCCAAAGGCGCATCTAGATCGATAACGCGAGCTCCCGGATCCAATCCAATCCAGGCATCTCTCCTCCAAAGGCTTCATGACTTACTTTACGCGAAAACCCGTCGCGAAGGCATTTTGGCCTCCACCTCAGCTACTGAACCCTCCGTTCATTCAAGGCATCCCTACTACTCAGGGGAATCGTTCACTTCTTAATCATTCATAGCACATGCACTCAACTATAGCAATTCAAATATATCGCATGTCATGTCGCTAATGTGGTTACGTGCACCATGAGTACCAACATACTTGAATGTACCGCAAACACATGCCATATACTTGCATAACAACAATGCAGCAACTCAATTATTCAATTTGATCAAAAAATTAATCTTAGTCCTATAAGGGAGAAGAGTTCAATCCTTCATTCAATCGCCAACTCAATGAATTCACCTTTATAAAATCCTCGATCAGTTCATTAGTACATACAGGGAAATTCGATTGTCAAAAATCATGATATTTTACCACATGTAAAATAAGACTAGATGAACAACTTTTGTGAAGAAACCACCCAAAAATTTGTTGGGCAAAGTTATCAAATAGAGTATCTAATTTGACTATAGAAACAGGGTCACATCTAGAGAAAATTTAGACTCAGGAGTAGGGCAAAAATGTATCAAATGTCAACATATAAAGCTAAAATTTTAACATGTTTTAGCCTTGAATATAAGATACAACTTCCATGAAGAAATCTAATCAAATTTGCTACTTATCAAGCTCAAACAAGTGACTCTTTGTATTGAGGTCAGCATCAGTTTTCTGAGTTTAGTTTCACCACGCTTCTGGAATTAGAAGGAACCGCTATGCTAAAATATTCAGAAAATTCCTAAATTAATTTATGTTGTAGATATGCTAAATATGAAAAAATTTCTTGAAGACTTTAAACACCAATTCTTAGTGTATAATGCTAAAAAAATCACAAAACAGAATGTGTTTTAGCATTGTTTCCAAATAAAACCGCACTATCAAGTATTGTTCTTCCTCCAAGACCCAGGGCGCACCCAAATTCATTGTAAGAACTCGACTGATCACACATGCAAGACATTACAGGATGAATAAAGACTTGATCAAGGAGAATAAATGCCCACTTGCCTATTTCTAGTACAATTCAGACTTGTTACAGCTGAGGTTGAAGCAAAGTAGCGACTGCAGGTCGACTAGACAACACGCCAAAGCTCGAGTTCTTAGAGCTCTCGTTCCAACCAAAACACACCCACGCATGGACACGAAGGAAAAGCAAAGAGAGAGAGAGAAAGGTACAGAAAGAGTAGTGTCGCGTGCGTAGGAGTTTGGGCAGAAGAAGAAGAACATGGGTTTTCTTTCTGTTTTTGCTTCTCACTGCCTTAACCTATTGAGCCGATGGCTTCTTTGTGAATCTCCCTTACCAAGTGTCTTAGGTCTCGTGACATCTGGAGAGAGAAGAAGACTTTGCCATGACATTAATTATTTGGGCGTTCACCAGCCTACTGTACTCCAACAAGAAGTTTTCCACAAAGGGAAATCGGTTGATGCTCGAACTATTAGTCCAGCAACACTATGCCCATTATACTTGACCGACTTACATAATTTGAGCATCTAAAAATGTTAAGAGATCCTTCGATCAAGGTTTCACAAAATATTTTGTGGAATGTCGCTCATCGAATACTTAGTTGTGACAATATAATATAACACGAATTCTTTGTCGTTAATGTGATTCGTGGCACCTCGATTTCCGATACTTTGCCTTATCTCAACAACACTTTGCATCCCTTAATATAGATCATCATTGTTTTCCAAACATAATCATAATTCACTTAATCAAAGTCCAAAGGTGTCATTCGATACTCGCAATATTACTTGTTCTACGATCGACGAGACGCGATTTTGCACCTTGCTGCGAAAAAATCACTAATCACTCATATTCATGTAACTTAACATCCTTGGAAATTTGGTCTGTCATAGTACATCACAATAGTTTATTTAAACTGTTTTGCATCATCAAATTTCATACTAATAAAACAGGACGAGCAACAACTGGATAATATGAAATATACTTACTTTTCTTTCTTTGCCTACATACCTCATTGCCTCCTGATTGCTCATCCTCAAAACTGGCACTCTCATTATCATCACCACTTTCTTCATATTCAATACCATCAGTGATAGCTTTTTCGGTCATATTGACTGGTTGCACTTCATGTTGCTCTTCAAATGCTGCAAACTTATTTAACTGAAACTCACTATGTTTTTGTCTTGAATGTGCGAGCTCTTCATCATCGTCATCACTTGAACAATTTACATTGGCCAAAATTTCATCATGATTCATCGGATATGGCAACTTCTCAATCTAATATAGTCAAATCCTCATCATCTCTCTGTATATAACTGGCCTCTCTCTTTTCCCTTTCATACTGTCCTTCAAATTGAACTTGGGCACTAGCTCCAGCTTCATCTATTTCAATGTTCTCATCATCATAATACTCGACATATACTCTAACTTCCTTGCCATGAAGATAAAGGTAAATAATATCCCTAATACCATTATCATCATTGAGGGTCCTCAACCCATCCTTCAAGCTTTTCATAGGAGCACAATAATGCAATTTTTGTACTTTGCATCGAATCAAATGAACTATGCTCCTCATGAATTCAATATATGATGGCATTGTTACATTGAAGAAGATGGTACCTTCATTTCCCCCAGAATATTCCAACTCGATTGGCACCAATAATGAATTCCCCATCAGAGAAAATAGTGATGGCTACAAGCTAGTCCCCATACTGATACTGCACCCAAATAAAAAAAAATCAATTAGGGTTTGGGACCACAAAGCACCAACATAGCAGCAAATTCACATGGAGACTCTCCACAAATGCATCTATAATTTATTCTCTAGAAAAATTGGCACTTCTCTTCTACTGGAGGTCCCCACAAATGCATCCAATTTATTGATTGATGATGTCGTCAAAACCATAACTTCATGCTTTATCATTATTAAGCCTAAATAAGCAACGACCTTGAATAAGCGACGACCCCAAATTGACGTACAAAAAGAGAATATGTCAACGACCATGAATAAGTGACGACCCTAGGTTCCATTCGGGCCTTAATTTTTTGCCCTCAAATTGACTTGTAGAGAGAAGATGTCAACAACCCTGTATAAGCACTGACCCTAGGTTATCAACAACCTTGATTTCTTACCCCCAAATTGACTTACAAAGAAAGAAGATGTCGAACCCAGGGACTAGTGACGATGGGTGAGTGAGCAACAATGGCAGGTGACTAAGCGACAATGAGCGATGACGATGATAGAGTGAGCAACGATCGATGAAGGCCAGGAAGCGACGGTGATGAACATGACTTTCGTCGGCTAAGGACACATAAACCCTATTGCCGTTTTGGACAAAGGCTCATTTGTGAGCGACGCCATTTTGATTTAGTGTCCTTTACTTCTCTGCGCGGTGTCGTTTTCGGGAGTCAATGTGGACTTCGGTTATCTTTCATTATCACGTCAGATAAAAAAATTAAATATAAATGCCACATAAATTTTGGCCAGAAAATATCTCGTCGTTTGCACTTATGATCGTTTTATTTTTTATTTAGCACTTAAGTGATTCGGCGAAAAGTTTTAGCACTAAAGTGAGCGTCATACACAATTTATGGCACTTATAATGTCCTCCCTATTTTTGAGAACGCTAGTGCAATAAGATTGCTATAATGCTATGAGGCACTGAAAAGATCACTTTTTCATTGAAAGTGACACAAAAATGGTCATTCATCTACCCACCCATGGGTAGCCTAGCTAGTTAGGGTGAACTTGGACTTCGTTGAGGTCTTTGGTTTGATTCCCCAGGGAAGCGTCTGTGATTTAAGTAGGGGACCATGGCGGTGGATTGTTGTGCTAAAACTCCCCCGAGGAATAGTCGAGGTGCGCGCAAGCTGGCCCGAACACCTCTGTTACAAAAAAAAATGATCATTCATAATAACGACAGGCACTGAAGTGATTATTATCAACCACAACTAACACTAAAGTGATCTTTGTTATAAAAAGTTGTCACTCAAATGATCTATATTAACAATTTTTTGCACTAAAATAGTCACTCATGCACTTCTTACTACTCATGAATTTGTGTAACCGCCAACGAACTAGCAAACCAAACTAGCAATATGAGTAGGAATTTGATTAATTATTGCTGCAATTTTGTAGCAAGTGTGAACACAACTTACAATATACAACTAAAACCTTATATCATATTCCACCAAAAAATTGAAACTTTCAAACAATATAACTCATGAAAAAATCTAATAAAATGCCCATCCTTGATTGTATTCCAATCTCCGCCAAAAACATGTAGTTATAGCAAACTAACATTTCTACTAAAATGTGCAGTAGGCCAACAACACAGTTATACTCATAATGTGCCTAATACAAGTAAAAATTTCACTCATCTTTCAACTATGGTAGACCGAGAAACTTGCTTTCATCACTTACTTTACATTTCACCGTAATATAAGTTGCACAAGAGAACAATAACACAATCAATGCTCAATAACATAGTATTTTAATGCTTATTTTTTAGACTTGCATCTTCAAATGGTTGGCCAATAATGTTAAAGCCTTCAATTGTACTTGCATTGAGTCGACATCCTCCAACTCGTCCATTAATGTAAGTAGAGGTTGATGTTGTTCTTCAAGTAACTCTGATGTCATCTCTGTCACATGGCTGGAGAATTTGTCATCTATCCATTTGAAATATTTGCAGTTCAAGCCTTCTTTAAACTTAGCACATCCATGAAATTTTTTCCTGAGATTCAACCGAGTCGAAGACAAACTTGGGCCCATAGTAACAGTAATGAACAGCTTTTCTTCAATTTGTTCAAACAAATTTGTGTCGTTGGTGAAGCTCTTGCTCTTCATTTCAACAACATGATCCCGAATCTCAACAAGTTCGATCTGTGACATGGGAAGCTCCATAATTGTCCATACAGGTAGAAAAAATGACACAATGGTCCAACTTACTTATGTTGGATTATACAACCCCACTTATGTAGGACAACCCCATACCGTAAGATGGTTCAAGCTAGGTTTATGTCAGTCTATAAGTCAAAAAGAATCTATGGAACATCTTTGGTAGGATCTTGGTTGAAAATTTAAATGGTTGTTTTCAAAACTTCACCCTGTAGGAAATGAGATAAATTAGTCCTCCTCATTAAACTCACCATGTTTTCCAAAAGGGTGTGATTGCATCTTTCATCCACACCATTTTGTTCAAGACTCCTTGGTATGGTAAACTAAGCCACTATTCTGGAGTCCTCCAAGTATTTGGCAAATGGCCCTTTAGCTTGTTCAATATCGTCGTGCCTTGTAACTTGGATTGATTTTAACCTAAATTATTAGCATGCAAGAGAGTGATCATGCAAATACACAATAAATGGAAATTACTGATGACAAGGAAGAGACCTTTAAAGTGAATGGTCAATGTGTCAAGCCCAACTTAGGATGTGGTTTTGATTTACAAATAGCCACAATTACCTTGTTTTCGCCTACCTATAAGAGTAGAAAAAGTTTGGCTGCCAACTGCAAAGCAAGCGCTTCTTAGGAGGCAAACCAAGCAATTTAAATTTTCACATTTTAGCTTTATTTTGTTCTATTTGTTTATGCAATTTTTTTGAATCTTCCTAATAATAGTTTTCCCTAATTACCTGATTTATTTTTGTAGGGACTTATCTCCAAGTTTTCTCCAAGCTTTTTATCATCAAGTACCCTGAAGCATGCGTTCATAGTATTCTAGGGGAGTTTCTCTGTCTTTTTATATTTTTATTTTCAGCATTAAGGATTCTACTACTTTTAAGTTTGGAGGTATTTAGGGAGATGAAGTTTTGTTGAAATTTTTTTGTGAAGTCTCTGCTTAATTTGAAATTTGGTTGCAATTTTTTATTTTTTTTAATAATTGGAATTGATATTTGAGTTAGTTTTGGTCCTGAGCGTGTGGTCCATATTTTGAGCACTAGTCGTTGTCTTTTTTACTTATATGTAACTAGAGAAATTTTATGTGAAGTATGTGATTCTCTTACCCAAATCTCGTAATTTGTTTTATTTTTTCTTGAAATTTTAGACGAAATTCAATTATGAAAATGATTGAGGCATTCATTAGATCATTTGAGCCTTTCAAGCCAACCTTATTTATTTATTCTTAGTCAACCCATTGAGCGTTGTATCATCTAAATTTCTTTGAATACCCTTATAATGTATCCTGAGCTTATTGACATCAATTTTCCCTATACCCTATGAGCATGTTTAGTTCTTCGAGTTATCATGCATTATGGATTCTTGACTTACTTGAAAAAAAACGTTGAAAAAGAAAAAGAAGAGCAAAGTGCTCAAAAAAAGAAATCTGTGTAAGTTTGGAAAATATTGCTTCTTTAGTACTGCTTATATAGACCCTCATATCCAACTTTCATCTTGATTGAGCCTTTTGGATATTCAATGGGTTGAAATTGTATTATGTAAGGAGGCACTTAGGAAGGACCTTCAACGTAAAGCATGGAACGAGAAGCAATGGAAAAAAGATAGAGAAGAAAAAAAGAGATAGAAGGTGTACACTGTTGTTGAATCTAGAAAATAAATTAATGTTATGGAATTGATGTGCCCATGGGGTAAGTTGAACTTGAATGTATCTTTGTCAAACCCTTAGCCAAGTCATATTACAAGCTTATTAAGACCTATTGATTCTTGGTTGAGTTTATGGTCTACATCAGTGGAGAGAGGAATGAACGGCGAACATGTAAGATTTGGTTAGCGTGTGGGCTTGTCATATTGAGCTATTGTCATGTATTATTCACTTCAATAATTTCACTATAATATTGGACGAAAGTTAACAGAGGGTAAAATTTTTGACAATTCAAAACTTAATTTAACATATATATATATATATTATTTTAGGATTTTTTGTTGTATTAATCAATTAAATATTGTTTGCCGAAGACTTGGGTCTCCTATCTTTTATGCTCTCTATAACCAGCAGTCAGAGCATGAGCATCCTTTGCTCTACTGCTTGTCATCTCAGTGTCATAGGCATCAGATTAATGTCAAAACCCTAATCTTCTTCTTGATTCGCCTGTAAGTTCTTCTTCCCCCACCTCCTCTTCTACACGCTCTGTATCTTTGGTTTGGTCATCTTCTTCGCGCTTCTGGGGGGGTAAAACCCTTCAAATTCGGGGGTTTAACAGGTCGATTGTTTGCGCTTGTTCTCGTGATGAAGCCGACCCAGTCTCTGCTCTCTTCCGGTTCCAGGCTGTTGGTCATCCCCAATCGTCGGTCCACGGGGCTCCGAGGATTCACCACGTTCAAGTCGAAGGTACAGTGTATGATCTTTTGCGTTGTTTTGTTCGTCCTCTCAGTTGATCACACTGTCTTTGTTGATTGAAGTCGAGATCGAAATCTGTCGGAAATAAGTCCCCTTTTGACGTGTTCTGATTGATGTAGATGGCATCGGAGCCTTTCACTTTTGGGCCTTACAAAATCGACCCTGCGGAAGTGTTCTACACCACCTCTCTGTCATTTGCCATGGTCAATTTGCGTCCTGTTCTTCCCGGTCTCTCTCTCTCTCTCTCTCTCTCTCTCCGTGCATGCAATTTTAACTGGACGATAATGCCCAAAAGATACGTAGGTTATTAAAATAATTAGGAGTGTATCATTGTAGATTCTAGCTAGTAGTAAATGAAATTGTCCTCTCAGTTTCTAGCAGGTTTCGGTTCGCATGAAAGAGGTGATCTTATGCCATCACAAATGGTAGTTAAAGTAGGAAGCACACGATGCATTTATGTCGTTGCATGGTTAATTGAACAACAATTATCCTCCACCGTTGCATTTACAGAGTCTAGAAAATCTTTTCAGTACAGTTTTAATCTCTTCTTTTGTAGTTCTATGTTCTGCTTATGGAAACTTTGCTTAATGTGCTTGGTTTTTGTTTGAATTTATTACCCTGCAGGTCATATCCTTTGCACATAATCAAATTCGATGATAGCACTTTTGTTTTTATTGATGGGTAAGTGTTTAGGACAGCACGATGGGGCTAAAGACCTTTTCGAGCATAATCTGTTGGAGAGTGCAAAAACATTTGTCGTCCATCTTAGATGAAGGTGTTGAGTGTTGATAAACTTCGCGTGATACCATGAAGTCAAATGTGCTACCAGACCTATCATTGAGAAAAAACCCCCACCTCACAAGGATTCCTTTCCCCCCTTCCTGTACTTATCCTTGTATAGGTGTTTGATCCACAAAACTTGAGGATCTAGTGGGAAGAATCATCTTTATTTCTTTCATCATTGCTTCAGCCTCTTTGAAGCTGGTCTCCTTTTTGTTAACCAAAAGAAAATACTGTTCAGCATGTCTATGTCCCAACTTGACCTGTCATACAGTGGTATGCCCCTGGAATTTCTTACATCTTGTATGGACAGCTGCCCTAGTTTGGACAGTCAGTACACAAGATTTAGTGGTAGTAATGAATTTCTGTGGCATTGTTGTGGCTCTGTTTCCTGAAAGAACCTTCAGACTTAAACTACAATGCATAAGAGGGGCTTTAGTCCGACACTGTTTTCTGAGGCCACCTTCAGATCTCATGTGTTCTGCTGTTAAGAGTCATGCCTAATGCACAATGAACTCTGTTATAGGTTTCATGGCAAATTTTTGTCTAGCTGTTGGAGGCATGTTTCTATGTATATCTATCTTTTTTAGTGGCCAAAAATATTTGAGCCGCATTATAATTAGTTTAACTTTGGATCATTCTTCCTTAGTCGTCTAGAAGGTCATAAACTTTAATTTCGTTTTATATGATTTAAGGCATTTATGATGCATAAGTCGTTTCCCTTGACATCATGAACATGTGCTCATCTGCCCAAGGCGTGAAGTAAAGCGCTTTGTTGATCTTAGTGCTGATGAGACTACTGATATATGGCTTACTGCAAAGAAAGTTGGTGGTCAGTTGGAACACTACCACAAAGCATCATCTCTGACTTTTACAATTCAAGTAAGAACAGTTGTAACCTTTGAACTCAACTATTTTTCCTTGCATGCAAAATCACCTTCTCCATGAAATTCAGTTGGTCAAATTTGACTTTCTAAATTGATTGAATTGTGAAAGCCACAACCACCCTCAATGTGCCACCTTAGGTGCTGTATATCTGACTCCTCAAATTCATTTTATTTCTCTGGCATCTGAATGTCACATGATATGGATTAGGGAATAGTAGATAATGGTTAAATTAAAATATACATTGATGAGGAATATAGCTGTTTATTTCAGTTGATTATCTTTGCTAATCAATAAGAAAGTCTGGTATATATATTGCTTCCACTTTCATTATCTGTACTAAAGAACCCTAACTGTTTTCTATCACAATTACATGAAGAGGGTTTTCAGATTGATTGGAGCTATTTCTTGCCATTTTTTCCAGTAAATCTCATCCATGGTCACTGAAGCTTAGTGGGTTTTGTTATTAGTTCACTGCTATGGTTTTGAACATCTGAAGCATGAAGTTTCAATATTTTTGCAATTGATGCACTTCAATAGGAACTTAAGCCAATTACTCAGTTAATTTGTAACTAGATGGACCTGTTGTGAGTTTTCTGCACATATCATTATCACAATTACGCGGGCACCATGTCAGCATTTTGCTGGCAAATTGGCCAGATTCTGGTCAAAGTGCATTCATTGCAATAACTTGAAGGCTTCATGTCTTGAGAGGCTGGCACAAAGATTGTCACCTGATTGGAAATTCGTTAAATTTTATCGACATTAGTGCAATTGCACCCAAATTTATTGACTTTATCATAAGATATGGCAGTGAGGTTCCTAAAGACTTTCTGAATGGTTGGTAAGTTCTATTCTCCTTGAAATTAAATTTCCAACCCTATCAGAAATTAGACTGAAAAAAGTGGATGCAGTCTAGGTTCCAGGGCTCCAAATCATGCTGTAGAAGAATGTCTTCTCGTGTTAAAGTTGTTTCTGTTGATTTTTCCTTCTTGTTCTTTTATTCTGTGTGCTGATTGTTAATTATTCTAGGATGGGCCGCAAGCTGGACAGACTGTGCCCCATGTCCACATTCATATTCTCCCTCGCAAGGATGGTGATTTTAAGGAGAATGATGAGATTTATGATGCTGTAAGAATTGGAAATCTCATCTACCCAGCTGGTTTCTTCTAGTGCTAAACATAATTATTTATGATTGAATATACCGTTAATTGCACAGATAGATGAAAAGGAGAAGGAACTGAATCAAAAGCTCGACTTAGATAAGGACAGGAAAGATCGGACCTCTGAGGAGATGGCCCGGGAAGCAGGGGAATACAGAAAGCTTTTCCTATGAGACAGGCTCTTGGGTTGGGCAGGATGGCATGTTGTTTCGGTCGATTCTTTTCCTTGTGAACGATCCTTCATAAGCTTTAGGTGCGTGCATTTTTGGCCCTGGACTGAAAGAACGTTCATTTGCTAGCTTGAAACGTTCTGCGAATGAGTTAGCAATGTTGGGAAGTGATGCAACTAGTCGCAGCAATTATGGAACAGCTGATTATACTTGTATGACTTGATGTTCTTTAATCTTATTTATGAAACCATCAATGGATTTTTTCGGGGAAAAGACTCGGACTTGATAATGCACAAGAAGTCCAACGCTTGAAGATCCTTTATCACGGATTAACCTGATAATCAACACCCAACATTTATGACATTGACTTAAGAGCTCTTCAGTCGGATTTTTAGAATTCAAGCAACTGAATAGCATGACAAAATAGCAATGACATGTTGATGCCTGTCATCAATGTTGAAATCGCTTTTAAGAAACACTGGTTTTGTAGCAGGGTGATCTCCTAATCGTAAACATGGCTCTCGCATTCCTGTTGATTACGCAGTCCAATTTGATCCAGAATGCCACTTTCTTTTTTTCTTTTTCTAGACACATTCTTTACAGCACTTACACAGCATAGCTACAACACAGTAGAAAGCACACATTAGAAAGCATAAGGAGTATAGGGAACTTAATATCAAAACAGACTAAGGAGGTCTAATAGAGGGGAAAAGCATGATAAGAAATGGAAAACTCCTATTCAAACGTCACAGAGACAAAAACATCTTGCAACTCATATTTAATGGGCCCCTTCTAGAATGGGTAACTTATTTAG
Source organism: Melaleuca alternifolia (assembly GCA_019926035.1). Lineage (NCBI taxonomy): Eukaryota > Viridiplantae > Streptophyta > Magnoliopsida > Myrtales > Myrtaceae > Melaleuca > Melaleuca alternifolia. Next base: position 678,909 of record JAGKPW010002420.1, on the reverse strand, counting down.
AAGCGAAGTGGATATAAATGGGATAATAAAAACCTAGGCTTGGTGAAATGGGTCATGATGAGTTATTTTAAATAACCCATATTTAACTCATAGGATTGGACCCATATGCCTAACTAACTATGCATATTTCACATGCCAAATTCTCAAAGTAAGGGCCCTACTCTCGGCTTTTCATTCTCTTCAGAAAATGGGCCCCGTCACTCTAAGGGTCTGCATGATAAGGGTCATTTATGTTCCATAATGAGTTTTTTTTGTTCCAGAAGTCAGTCTGGAACATAAATCCGTTTGGTAGAAAATTTTCTTTTTTCTATTTCTGGAATAGATTTCTATTCCAGAAATAGATTTGACTAATAAATCAAAAACATAAATTTTGTGATTTCTATTCCAAAATGAAAAATTCATAAATTGTTTCTCTTATTGAATTGCATATTATACACATAATTGATGCAACCTTATCACAATTTTCCCTCTCCTCATCTCGACTTTTGTAATGTATTTCCTAATGGGATTATTTTGTGTTGAAATCTATTTTTTTTGTGCAAGTACCACTTCTAATGATGACATCAATGCATCTAAAGTGAATTTGGAGTTACACAACAATAGAAAATATGATGAAATTTGTCAATTTTTTGCACTAAATAATATGCATTTGAAATCTATAGAAATGAACAACTTATAAAATCTAAAATGAAAAATCTATTCTAAAATGAAACAAACATATAAAAATAATTTATCAAAAGGATTTCTGTTTTTGAAATAAAAAATATTTGTCCTTATCAAACGCATTTTTTTTCTCAAAAACTCATTCTAGAACAGAAATAGAAAAATATATTTTGTTTCAAAACTCAATTTTTAGCTAGAAATTGTATCATGCATGCCCTAAAAACCCTTCCAACTTAGCAAATATCAAAATATCACAAAAAATTATTTAATTTGAACTAAGGGTCCGTTTATATTGCGAAAATGTGATATTTTTAAAAAATATTTTCTAGGTTGTCACAACCTACTCAGAAGGTGCATCACTTAGAGGTTGGCTAATAGATTACTGGAAGTTGTTTCCCTGCAAAAACAATGTTTTGCATATTAAAATTTTTCATTCTCGCATTTTATAAGTATTTAGTAGAGTTTCAAAAATTGGGATTGCATTTCTAGAAGTTTATCTCTGCAAAGAAAGAGAAATTTCCATTTAACGCTTCATTTCTTCATCTAGATATCTAAGGTCATTTAGCTAAGGGATCATGACCATGTCTCCTATCTCTAGTTAAATTCTTGTTCAAATTCGGAGGTTTCCAAATCCATGCATATCTTATGATCCCAACAACCCCATTAATTCATGCCAACAAACTCCATCTGATTTTATTAAAGAATGCGCCTGAGATAGAGTCTAAATCTAGATGAGAATTTGAGTGATTATATCTTAATTTGGTATGCGAAACAAATTTGATTTTGAAGGAACCTGAATCCGTGTGATTTCTAGTTGTCCACAGTCCCCTTGGCTCTATAAAGGGAGGAACTCTTGTTGAAACTAGGGGTGATCAGTTCCCGGTTCCCCTTGGAACCGTGAATTGGTGGAATCGGGAACCGGACCATACTGAACAGGGCGATCCGGTCCGGTTCCCGGGTGGGTAATTATTAATTACCGGCGATGCGTTAGCTCTATTTTTATTTATTAATGGTTCTTGCCCGGTCTGGTCTGATTTCGGTTTCATTTTCTAGAGAGTGGAGAGGAAGGTGGAGAAAAAGAAAGAGGACGAATTGTGGAGGGTTAGGACTTAGGTGAGACGATTAACAAAAAAATAATGATATGGTATATAAATTTTTATATTTTAATTTTTTAATAAATAAAAAAATTCGGTCCTGTTCGGGTGGTCGGTTCCAACCTCAGAACCAGTAACCGGACCATTGGCTTTTGGAACCGCTCGGTCCAGGCGGTTCCCGGGCGGGCGGTATATAATGCTCAGCCCTAGTTCAAAAGTGTAGGGGTAATAAAGATAAAGATGGTGCGTTGGTTCAACGTCGATGAATATTAATTTCAATTCCGATGCGCAATCTCATGAAATCGATGACCGCGTTGGTTCAACGTCGGAGGGTGTCGGAAATTTCAACTTGATATAATGACACATTACTCTTGAGTTTGTCCCATAAAGATGGCAACCGACAGAGAAGTGCTCCTTTGAGGAAAAACTACATGGCTGTCAGGTTTATTTCGAATAATTTTATGGATTTAGTGATTAGGCAACTTTTACTTGTTCATTCCTGCTAAAATTTCAAGAGCATCTATTCATCTGGTTCTTCAGCCTGAAAAACCTATTACGACTCGTTCTTAACTGTTTGTCTTTGTCATTTTCATGGATTATTTCTTTTGAAAGTGTACATTGGATCCTTATTAACGTTGCATAACGTACAAGGGAGCTGGTCTTTATCAACCATGAGATAAACTTTACTCACTTGGAGATTAAAAATTCCCAAGCCGTAATCGGTTTTACTCGTGCTAACCCATAACCGGATTTAGGTTTGGTCAATGGGCATACAACACTTTTTTGGTTCATTTAGAACTTCCCTAAGTTGGTTGCAACGAAATGTACCCTCATGTTTCTTAGGGTCTATTTTAGATTAATCCTAAAACTTAATTATGGCAAATGATTGAATTACAAATATAGTGAGATGGCAAGGCCCTCATCCTTATAGAACAATAAAACCTGAGAAGAATTTATTGCAATAGAAATAATTGAAGATGTTTCTTACATAAATTTCTGAATCATAACTGATGAATCTATTTCATTAATGCACTATGTCCCTCAAGCTATATAAGTTCGCGTCTCTAGATCAACTACATCATCAAACAATCAACAATCTCAGTCAATTTTCTAATCGTTCCGTCCCTAAATGGCTACCATGGCAAAGCTCAAGAACTTTTCTGCTCTCATGATCTTGTTGGTCGTCAATGTGGCATTATTTTTTTCGGCTACCTTTGCCGTAGGTCGAAACCCCAGCTGTGCAAGGGGAATGACTCCCACTTGCGGGTCTAAACTCTTTCAAACCATAGTCTTTGCCAGAACATTTACACCCACCAAGGAATGTTGTCACGCACTCGTTAAGGCGGGGAAAAACTGCCAAAACCAATATGTGAAGTTGATCCTCTCGACCCACAGGCCGATCAGGGGGACACCAACCGATCTCTGGAGGAGGAGCAATAAGACCTGGAGGCAGTGCGTTGCCGTTACCCATTGAGCCTGCCCATTGAGAGCTATCCTACTCTGTAGTGCACTAAGCTAAATATGTAAAATAAAGATGATGAAAGGATTGTAATTTTTCCATTGGATTCTCCTCAAATAAATTTTCTCTATTTGTGCTCTTAAGCCTTATAGTTAACGATCACAAAAGCACAATAGCGGATGAATTATATCTTTGATGTTCAATGTGCTTAGAAACTTGTGATATTTTAAAATGATCGGCAAAATACAATCTATTCCTGAAGTTGCTACCTACTTTCGAGTCTAGAAACATAGAGTCACAAACAAAACAACCAGAAAATGTCACTTTGCTTCTTTATTTTAAGCATAACTTTTTGAAACGAATACCTGGGCGATCAAATGATGGTTTCCTAATCATACATTATCTCTACCAATCACATGAATATGTAGTTAATGCTGGCCAATCTAGCTAATTGTGGTATAAAGTAAACTAAAGAGGACTTCTCACTTTAACGTTTTCTTACCAAAAAAAAAATTCTCAAATAGTAATTTAATATAATACTCTATCAATGAATAAATGTACATATCTTACTTTGAATCCTTCTAATTTTGTAGACAAAAAATTCAAATCTCAAAATATATTTCTCTCTTTACATATGTATGTATACAATTGCTTTATATTATATAAGTAATTTCTTTCTTTCAATTAAGTGATATTTCAAATAATTTGTACTTACACAATTCAGCAAAATCTTTTAAATATTAATTAATTGTTCACGAAGAGATGCGTGTGCACTTTTGCTAGTCATGCACTATATAAACTTGACTTTTGAACATTTAAAGAGGTTTTATAATCATCGAGAATTGAGATACAGGGCCCAACAACTTATGTAAAATGAGTTCATAATAAGTCGGACCATGTTATTATGGAAGAGTAGGCTTAATTTCGTCAGCCCAAACGAAATGAATGCATGTTGCTTGGTCCAGAAGATGATGACGATGATGACTATCCTCATCATAATCATCAACTTGACTCCTCTTCTTTAACAAAACCTATTGACCATCACAAGTTTTAATAGTTTTTTAATAAAGAAAAGAAAGTCCACCCATATATCTAGCTAATGTTGATACCTAAATTTTGACAACCACTTAGTCATTTGTTGCATCGAAATCAAGGATCGATCCTAGCCCCTATTAGAAATTATCCAGTAAATGCCGGTCAGTCAAAATTGGTCAAATGAACTAACTTGGAAATAAAAATTCAGGACTAAATTGGTATAATTGTAATATATTTAGAATTGCTTTGGTAATCTTCCCTTATTTAAATCACTAAAAAATTCTCTCAAATACGTTATATTGGGATCTATATCTGTAGCATTTACGGATTTTCTCGGGAATTTCAAGAGTCTAAAAATAATCATCTCTACTCTGAAGAGTAGGACTAGGTACTCAACCACGTAATGGCCGGCAATTTAGCCATCCATATACCGAGCAACTTCATCTCTCGACACCAACCTCATGCAATCTAAATTTGATTTTAGTCTGCCCACTGCAATAGGTGTCCGAGCCTTTTTTGGCAGGATACGAGGAAGGCTCAACGGTCTTATCCGCTAGACAAGCAGCGAACAAGACATGCACTTGCTAAAAGCTCTTGAACACACTTTGCAATTTGAATTTATTCAAATTTGAACTTTTTTGTGAGGGGTCCAAGAGGGCAACCCCGACAAAGGTCATAGGGGGAAGCGTCTCTATGATGGCATAGAGTTTTAATGGTTTGGACCCATATTTTATTAGTGATTTGGGTTTAAGCTCATGAATAATTATTGAGTAAATATATTCTCTTTCTCTTATAATTGCGAGCTGTAATATAGAAGTGCAATGTGCTACTTATAATGGAATCATTTACTGAGAGTAGCCCTTGTTTAAGTGTGAACCAGAATATGGCTTATCTATTGATTTATCTTCCTTGTTTGCACTCTTTGTGTTGTTATATTTGTGTGCCAAATCATAACAATAAATAGTCTTAATAGTAATTTGATGAACTATAAAACTTGAACTCAATGATATCTAATAAAAATTTGAGATGACAATCAATAACCATCGAAGCTCAAGAGGTTGCGTTGCAAGATCATGCTACGCATCTTGCCATGTGACTAAGCATAAGGTGAAAATGAGATGTCGACTGTTAAGATTATTGACGCAACTTTTTGAACTCCTAGAGAAAGTTAATATCTAACTTACTGATTGCAAGTAAGGTGTTTTTTTTTTTTTGGGGGGGGGGGGTTTCTACTCAATTGCCAGATAAAAAGATAAAATTGGTTACAATTACTCAATTGCAATTTAAAATGATGGTCCCATTCATTCATTTCTTTATATATTTTCTCTTTCATTTAGAATCTAATTCTCATAATTAAGCATTTCACATAATTCGTTCTTGTCTATTGTGGGTATTTCATGTATATTAGAGTCATTGCATTTTCTTTTTTAATTTTTAGACTTTACTTCTGTCTAAATAAAATTTTCCAAATAAGGAATTTGCTAGGAAAATACTCATCAAGTATCTTTATTTAACGTATTGAAGAATTTGACTTTCCTTACTATCGACAAGATTCCTATTAGTTGGCGCTGTAACAGCCGTGTTTTGGGCTCTCTTTGGGCTTTAATATAGAATTATCTAAGCTTGGATTGCGACTTGTGCGCCCCAGGATTTTTCCTGGTAATTGATGTAATTTCCATGCGAGTTGGGAATTTCTTGGAATTAAATTTAAATTCTCAAAAAAATTAGTTTGAGCGTACTTTAATCCGAAAATGCTTGGTTATATTTTGGGGAAGCTTTTTCCAATTTTAGGGAATTTTTCCTGAATTTCTTTTTAATTATTATTTTAATAAATTATTTCTTTTCTTTTCTTTTATTAAATTTTCCAGCCTTTTTTTCGTGAACCAGGTTGAATCCGCATGACCCGGCCTAGCCTGCAAGCCTAGCCGTTCAGACTCGCGCAACCCGGCCAACCGACCGCCCAACCCACTCGAGTCTCCTTCTTCCTCTTTCCCTCTCATTTCTTCCTCTTCTCTGAGGCATTCTGACAAGTAGTTGGCGTGCGCGTTTGGTCGAGGACACACGTTGACCAAATGGCCACCCAACCGCTACCATCAACCACTCTCCATCCTTGAGGGATGGCCGGAGTGCCTTGCGGCCATTAGGAGGCTGCCGCGTTGCAACAGCAAGCTCATTACTCGCTCAACCCTCACCTAGTCTCTGTCTTCGACCCGAGCCAAGTCCCCCACTTTCGAGCTTCGTATCTCCTAGCTCAAAGCTCCATTTGCTTCGTCATTGGTGCCATTGTGAAGCATACAGCACCGTCTTCAAAACGCCACCAACCGTCGCCGCCATCTCCGACTAAGTCACCACTGGCAAGCCTCAAAAGGAAGCTCCACGGCACAGTTTCCCCTAGTTTTCCGAAAAACTCGTCGGACTTCAAGAGGTGAGTTCTGTCAATCCTTCAATCTAGAGCTTATGCCTCTACTCCCAATCAATTCCTAGGCATCCCTAAACCTTAGTTTTGGCTCTTGATTGGATTGATTTGGTCTAGATTTGGTTAGGTTTCGAACGAAGCTCGTTTTAACCAAAAACGACTCGCCGGAGCCCTAGATCGAAGATTCTTGCCATTCCGGCAACACCCAACTCTCGCTGTTGGTGTCGTTCGACTCACAAGCACCTCGTGAGTTAATCCTAACCCTTTAATTTGATTGATTTGGTCGAGAATTGAAGATTTGAGGCTCGATGTGGTTTTTGCACTTTCCGGAACCCTAGCTTGCGAGATCGCGGATTTCAAGGTGAGATTTTTCGCAGCTCCAACCACCTCAGCCGTCGCCACCACCACTATTAGACGCACAAGGAAGTCAGCTTCAAGATTTGGCCTGTCTCGAGCTTCGGTTTGGCCAGAGGAGGATGAACGGAGCCTCAACCCGGAGAGACCTCCTCTGACCCAGCTCACAACCCAGTTGATTGAACCAAGTTTGTTCTTGGCTAGCTAGAGTCGCCGGAATACGTCGTCATTGCCGGAGCTCCGACGGGGCCAGTCTCCTATAGTTGGGTTGGATCAGGTGGGCCTCAGCCCAACCTAGCAAGCTCGGCCCAGCTCGGCCAGGAAGAAGAAAAAGAGAAACAAAAAATCCTTTTCGCAGCGGTTGCCTCAGGTTTTTGTGTCAGACGCCTATTTAGCGAATTTTGAGGTGAGTAGACCCCTTATTCCTCAATTAGGCCTATTTACCGTCTTAGTAGTTTATTTCGAATATTACACGAGCATAGATGGATGTTTTAGCGCGCATTTGGATGATATTATCAGATATTGTAATTGACGAACCGATTGGACGGCCACTGAGCCCTAGTTATGGATGGAAATTTAGTTTTATTCAGGCTGGTTGCGGACAGCCTTATTTAATTATGCAATTTATTTATTTAATCGTCTATTTATTTAGTTAGTAACTTAATCTTTTAATTATTAGTATTATTTATTTATTTAATGATGCATTTATTTGTATAACAATTTATTTATTTGACTAGTCATTTACTTAATTAATTTAGCAATTTATCAATTATTTGGTTGGTGGCTTCTTTATTTAATTGTGCAATTATTCACTTGACAAGTCATGGGACTACTCTGGCTAACCCTGATTGACAAAGAAGTCAGCTTAGTGCCAAGCTTAGGTCACGAACCAATCGACTCATAGATAGTAAAGGGTTTGGAACTGGTTAGAACTGGAGTACGAATTAAGTGATCATAGTCTAACTAGAGATGAGGGTTGCTGAGCAAGAATAGCTAGGGACCCTAGGGTGATAGTACTCCTAATTTTGGCATAAGTGCAGACTCACTGAGATATCACAATATCTCACCCCATCACCACCACCCATTTCAAGATCTGGAAATGAACCCGGAGGATGAACTAATGGGACCAAAGGAGCAGGTAGAGGAGGAGGAGCCCTTGGAGGAGGGGCTGGACGAAGACTGGGTGCCGGAGGCACTTATTAGTTCGGATGAGGATGAGCCAGAAGGACTTAACATCCCCGACTGCCTAGAGGATGCAGGATGGATAGTTGATGAGCTGAAGGCTCCCGATGGGCAGTATTTTGAGAAGTACGAGAGGACGATCTAGGAGTAGAATGAGGATTTTTGGAAGTGGTTCCCCCACTAGTACTGGGTAGCATATACGAGAAAGGACGGAGGCCCACTACAATTCTGACTGAGCTACATGAGACACCTTGGGGCGGTTACAACTTGTGGCACACTGATCCTAACGGAGCCAATCCCCAGATGGATGTGTGATTGACCCTTAGGTCTCTAAGCTTGGACTAGTTCATAGGTGTAGCCTTTCCTCTCTTCTTTTGATGTGTTATTCTACCCCCGCCTAAATGTATTTTGATTGTATAGTAACGGGTCTAGGTCTCCCTCCCAAGCTAGTTTATTTTGGAAGTCTTTTGAAGCCGTCCATTAGATGATGTAGTCTTTCTGAATGTTCTCAAGGAACCATGTAAGTTATTACATTGTTATGGAAAGATTATGCTGGTTTATTTGGCTCACGAAGGGTCGTAGTTAGTTTTAACTACCTCGATTCTGTTTATTGTTATTATTATAACTCTGATAATTTAGAAGACTGCGACAAACCTGGGATATCGCCCTTATATCGATGGTCTTAAGAGAAAAGAATCAGGGACTGCCGCGCGCTTGGGAGCAGGGCGTGACAAGCGCACCTTAATGAAGGATCTAGTGCGATCACCTAAAGGGGGTGAATATGTGATTTTAAAACTTTTGCAGAAGTAAGAAATTCACAGCGTGTGAAGTGTGATATGTGAGTGATATACGAAGAACTATAAGCACAAATAAAGAGTTAAGAGAGTAGAGAACAAGACACAAGGATTATAGTGATTCGGCTTAGCTCAAGCCTACGTCCACTCTCTCAGGCTGACAGCCTATTGGCTGGATTCCACTATGAATCAAAAGAGTTACAAATCAGTTCTAAGACTTCACAAAATCTTATGCTTTCACAGCAAGTATGTGTAACACTCTTTTGTTTACAATGTAAGTGCACAATAAATTAGCAGCTCTAAACTTTGGAATTATACTCTTGTCAGCGTCTCTTGAACAACTTGAAATATCTCCCTTAAATACTCTTTCATGCCAATACAACCGTTGGCACTTTCCAACGGAATTCTTCCAATCAACCCGTTGGACATAATCAGGAATATATCAAGCAATCTTCAGATAGTAATAAGAGCCCGTCGATCCTGGTTGCCCATACGATCAGGATCTTGGTTTCCATAAGTGAATACTTGCCACATTTACCCAATCTTCTGAAAATCCAATATGCCAATAATAAACTTCATAACTTAAGAATAATCAATCTTGTATGATGTCTGAAAACCACGAGTATAAAAATATCCTCTTACTTAAACAGTCGCCAATTCCGACTTCTTAGATTTTACCAAATCTGACTTCTAGACGATAGGTGTCTGATGCCTTCAGATGTTAAAGATCTGGCTACCTTCAGACGATACAAGTCTAATATCTCCCAAATGTTAAAGATCTAACATCTACCATATGATACAAGATCTGCCATCTTTAATCACTTGACTCCAAGTCAAATCACGGAGTTTTGTCCTTTTGTCATAGAGTTTTGTCATCTTCAAAATCATCAATAGAGTTTCCTCTAACACTTAATAATCCATAGGTAAGCTCGCTCTAATGCCAAACATGCTATGACGACCTACAATGTCATATACAATATATGTCCTCTCTGATTGTACATCGTAATTATATTATCATGCAGAAGCATAATAAAAATTTTATAATTTGCCTCACAAGAGATCGCACGAGTTTTAATTAGTATACACGTGCTTTTTTATATTAGCACTAGTAGTTACAATTTTTAAATAGTATTCAAACAAATACAATACATTACATTAGTTCTAGTCGTGATTATAAAAATTTCCCATTAGATATCATAGATGCATATAAAGCAAAGTTAACATTTGTTTTACTTAGGCATGTGAAATAGGGAGTGAAAGCATACTTACCTTTCTTTTTTTGTAATTTACCTTCAAGGTTATTACGTCCTAGGACATTTTTACTATAAGACATGACCATTGTTAATGTCCAAAGTTTTTTTAGCATGTGTTATCTTCATCTATTTCTTCAAGAATATTGGAAGTTGTTTCTGCAAATATAATGTTTTGCATATTAAACTTTTTCATTCTCGCACTTTATAAGTATTTAGTAGAGTTTCAAAAATTGGGATTACATTTCTTGAAGTTTATCTCTGCAAAGAAAGAGAAATTTTCATTTAACACATCATTTCTTCATCTAGATATCCAAGGTCATTTAGTTAGGGGATCATGATGATGTCTCCTATCTCTAGTTAGATTCTTGTTCAAATTCGGAGGTTTTCCAAATCCATGCATATCTTATTATCCCAAACTATGTAGCACCGACACGGACACGCGACACTACACGACACGTTGACACGTCATTTCTCAAAAAGTAGAAAATTTCGACACGTTCTAACATGTTATATATTAAATAAATATTTTTTATATAAATGCATAAATAATAATAATAGCCTATAATTAATCTATACTAAAAACATCAATCCAAAATTTGTTAATATCATTCATTGTTTTTATTTGACAAATTCAACAACATTTTATTGTAACAATCAATAACATTTGGAGGAAAAAACAAATAATCCACATTCTACTATTAAATTTAAAATTTAACAATAATAAAAAAAATCAACATTCCGTCATCAAATATAACAAAAAGTTATTCATCCACAATATCCTCTTCTTCTGAAAAAAAAAAAATAGACTCCATCTCCGGCTCATCAAGTGAAAGATTTGTTGAATTGAAAAAGAAAACGGAATAACACAACTTGCTAACCTGAGATGAGCAAAAAAATGAAATCTTGAGAGCAAAAGGTGAAGCAACACCGGTAAGAGACTCACGGTGAAAGAAGAGAACAAGAAGTACCTTAGGCGCGTGCGACTAAGAAGAGTCCAGAAGTATTGAAAATTTGTTTAAGCTTTTATTATTATTATTATTATAACATATTTATATTTAGATCCCATAAGTATTGAAAATTTGTAAATATAACCCCATGCATGACGGAGCCACGTTTCGGAATTTCCGAGATAGTTGACCACGTGTCGGATTTTCCGACACGCGTTGACCACGTGTCGAAGCGTGTCGGAGAGTGTCGGAAGGTGTCGGACACGTGTCGGAGTGTTGGACATGACACGAAGGGTCTCGGAGAGTGTCGGTGCTTCTTAGATCCCAACAACCCCATTAATTCATGCCAACAAACTCCATCTGATCTGATTGAAGAATGCGCCTGAGATAGAGTCTAAATCTGGCTGAGAATACGAGTGATTATATCTTAATTTGATCTGCAAAACAAATTCGATTTTGAAGGAACCCGAATCTGTGTGATTTCATAGTTGTCCACAGTCCCCTTGGCTTTATAAAGGGAGGAACTCTCATTCAAACGTGTAGGGGTAATAGAGAGAAAGATGGCGCGTCGCTTCAACGTCTATGAATATTAATTTCAATTCCGATGCGCAATCTCATGAAGTCGATGACCGCGTTGGTTCAACGTCGGAGGGTGTCGGAAATTTCAACTTGGTATAATGACACATTACTCTTGAGTTTGTCCCATAAAGATGGCGACCAACAGAGAAGTGCTCCTTTGAGGAAAAACTACATGACTGTCAGGTTTATTTCGAATAGTTTTATGGATTTAGTGATTAGGCAACTTTTCCTTGTTAATTCCTGCTAAAACTTTGATAACATCTATTCATCTGGTTCTTCAGCCTGAAAAACCTATTACGACTCGTTCTTAACTTTTTGTGTTTGTCATTTTCATGGATTATTTATGTTGAAAGTGTGCATTGGATCCTTATAAACGTTGCATAACGTACAAGGGAGCTGGTCATTATCTACCATGAGATAAACTTTACTCACTTGGAGATTGGAAATTCCCAAGCCGTAATTGCTTTTACTCGTGCTAACCCATAACCGGATTTAGGTTTGGTCAATGGGCATACAGCACTTGTTTGGTTCATTTAGAACTTCCCTTAGTTGGGTGCAACGAAGTGTACCCTCATGTGTCTTAGCGTCTATTTTAGATTAATCCTAAAACTTAATTGTGGCAAATGATTGAATTACAAGCATAGTGAGATGACAAGGCCCTAGAAGAATTTATTGCAAGAGAAATAATTGAAGATGTTTCCTACATAAATTTTTGAATCATAACTGATGAATCCATTTCATTAATGCACTACTTCCCTCGAGCTATATAAGTTCGCGTCTCAGATCAACTACATCATCAAACAATCAACAATCTCAGACAATTTTCTAATCGTTCTGTCCCTAAAAGGCTACCATGGCAAAGCTCAAGAACTTTTCTGCTCTCATGATCTTGTTGGTCGTCAATGTAGCATTATTTTTTTCGGCTACCTTTGCCGTAGGTCGAAACCCCAGCTGTGCAAGGGGAATGACTCCCACTTGCGGGTCTAAACTCTTTCAAACCATAGTCTTTGCCAGAACATTTACACCCACCAAGGAATGTTGTCACGAGCTCGTTAAGGCGGGGAAAAACTGCCAAAACCAATATGTGAAGTTGATCCTCTCGACCCACAGGCCGATCAGGGGGACACCAACCGATCTCTGGAGGAGGAGCAACAAGACCTGGAGACAGTGCGTTGCGGTTACCCATTGAGCCTGCCCATTGAGAGCTATCCTACTTTGTAGTGCACTAAATATGTAAAATAAAGACGATGAAAGAATTGTAATTTTTCTATTGGATTCTCCTCAAAGAAATGTTCTCTATTTGTGCCTCTTAAGCCTTATAGTTAACGATCACAAAAGCACAATAGCGGATGAATTATATCTTTGATCTTCAATGTGCTTAGAAACTTGTGATTTTTTAAAATGATCGGCAAAATACAATCTATTCCTGAAGTTGCTACCTACTTTCGAGTCTAGAAACATAGAGTCACAAACAAAACAACTAGAAAATGTCACTTTGCTTCTTTATTTTAGACATAACATTTTGAAACGAATACCTAGGCGATCAAATGATGGTTTGCTAATCATACATTATCTCTACCAATCACATGAATATGTAGTTAATGCTGGCCAATCTAGCTAATTGTGGTATAAAGTAAACTGAAGAGGACTCCTCACTTTAACGTTTTCTTACAAAAAAAAATCTCAAATAGTAATTTAATATAACACTCTATCAATGAATAAATGTATACATCTTACTTTGAATCCATTTAATTTTGTAGACAACAAATTCAAATCTCAAAATATATTTCTCTCTTTACATATGTATGTATACAATTGATGTAATTTCTTTCTTTCAATTAAGTGATAATTCAAATAATTTGTACTTAGACAATTCAGCAAAATCTTTTAAATATTAATTAATTGTTCACGCAAGGATGCCTGTGCACTTTTGCTAGTCATGCACTATAGAAACTTGACTTTTGAACATTTAAAGAGGTTTTGTAGTTATCGAGAATTGAGATACATGTAGGGCCCAACATCTTATGTAAAATGAGTTCATAATAAGTCGGACCATGTTATTATAGAAGAGTAGGTTTAATTTCGTCAGCCCAGACGAAATGAATGCAAGTTGCTTGGTCCAGAAGATGATAACGATGATGACTATCCTCATCATAATCATCAACTTGGCTCCTCTTCATTAACAAAACCTATTGACCATCACAAGTTTTAATACTTTTTTTAATAAAGAAAAGGAAGTCCCACCCATTTATCTAGCTAATGTTGATACCTAAATTTTGACAATTAATTAGTCATTTATTCCATAGAAATCAAGGATCGATCCTGGCCCCTATTAGATATAACTAAATTACATATTAATTAGGAGCATTTTGCATTTTAGGTTAGCTCATTCATTGAACTTTAATTAGGCCCTGACCGAGGCAGATGGGCTTAAATTGATTTTTCTAAGCTTAATTGATTTACTTGGACTAATATGAATTGGAAAAATTCTGAAATTAAGAGAGTGTATTCTTTGTAATTGTTGTCCATGAAAAGGAAAGATGCGTGAAGCCAATTCTGTCGGCCGCAATGCAAGAAAGGGGAAGCCACTTGTGCCCTTGTGGCGAAATCTTTCTAGGAAAGATATCGTGATGAGTAGTCTGCCAGATAAGCAAAGGAAACTGAATGTTAGTTTCTCTAAAGAAGAATATGCAAGCTGGTAAGGCCTCTTGAAAGAAATCCTAGATTCTTACTTACAAAAAGCATCAAGACGCAAGGCACCAAGGAGGTCGCACAATTGATTCACACGGCTTGAAGTGAGGGGGATGGAGAACTTCAGTCCACAATTTGGAGAATCAAAACACACATATGGCCATCAGAAAGAGACAAAACCGGGAGTGGCATACTGAGACGAGAGAGATCCATTACTCAAGGAGATTCGGCCACATGTTCAGCACTAGTTCATGGAAAAAACAGCATAGACTCCCGGCTAAGATTGAGCGATAATTGAAGAAGAACCCACTCAAAGAGAGGGAAGGGTAGATTGAGAAAAGGCTTCAACACGAGAAGCTCTTTCTCTGGTTATTTGGAAGGGTACAGGTGGTACTCTCGCCCTTTGGTGTTCCCATGGCGGTCCATGGCGTCCATCCGGCACCTACCTTCTCCATCTATGGTCGTCAAGGTTTATCCTCTTTTGGATTTGCAATCATTCATCCACGCGCACCGCCGCATGTCCTCCAGCTTCCACCCTCCTTTCGCTCTTCGCATCCAGTGCCTTCATGTCCGCAAGAAATGACATTGGCAAACTCTCTCTCTATACGTAGCTTTATCATCCAGCAACACTCACCATTCCCCGGCTCAAGTTTTAAAGAATTCTGATGATGTTCTATTTTCCTCATTGAATTGCTAAAGTTAGCGTAGGAGACCAATGCCTACACAAAAAGAAACGGTTGCGTATTGGAAAGAAGAGACAAAAGCAGAGGCTTCCTGCCATGAAAGACAACCCCCCACCACTGTGATTTGGCTACTTAGTATTCGCACTTTCGTCACTGTTCAGCAATCCGCAATCCCGATCCGATAATTGATTCGAATTTTGAGAGTGTAGGAATAAACTCCTGGAGAAATCAATTTACCTCTTGATAAACAATAAGATAATTATTCAGGAATATCAATCGAATCACCAGCACATACTAGATGAATCTTCAACTCAATAATAATTCGAATTATATTTGCAAGGAAAATATTCTTACTCCACATCATAAATGCCAATACTCAACGGTAAGTAGATGTGTTGGTTGAGAGTCTCTCCCTCATCGCTGAGGTTGAAGGTTTGAAACCCGCAGTTACTAGCGTCCTAAGTTGAGAGCCTTGGTGTTAGGGTCATGTGCTAGTCTTTCCCGAGGTATAGGGGCCCAACCCTTTGGTGTCGTCTGGGCACGGGGGCTCGTGATGGAGTCCTCAATTATAAAAAAAAATGCCAATCGTTTTCTCAAATTAATGATAATAAATTAAGTGGAGAGAAGTATTAGAATTCAACTGTTCCCACATATCAAATGGTGCCTCTTAAGTATACCCCATCATGGGCGTGCATACCATTTCATGAGCGAACCACCAACATATTACATTGCATGCCCTCACATAATGGGCTTGATAATACTTTCATTAAGAATGTAAGGTATTCAACATTCATTCACTTCAAAAAATAATTCATACTGACAAATAAGTCATGGGAGCAATGAATATACCTATACTTGGAAGCTCATGCTATGCCCTTATTAATAACATAGCCGCTACTACCTTAAAATTAGCTAATGTCTCATAGTGTCCCAGACATGTTTTGTAACATTAGTCTGAGTATACATATCTCTTAAAAGCTATACTTAACCATCTTTAAATCATCATGTATTTACAGTTATCTCGGAAACTCTAGAAATCGACATAGTCAATTGACCAATCATGTTACATATGTAAAATAACAATAGCCTTTACTCACTTTCATGTGTCTCTCCATTTTAGAACAGTTACTTTCCTAGACATAACCCATAAAGCCTTATTATTTTCATGACCGTTGGTAATATTCTAAAGTAGCAACATAAATATGTTACTTTGAGACTTTACCGAAAAAAATATGTTTTTGATAATATAGTCAGAAGCAACATAAGAAGATATCACTATGACGACCTTTTGAAATCATTGTGGTCATTATGAGTTTCTAGTTATGCCATTCAACCTAACCAATGCACCTACGGCCTTCATGAACCTAATGAACTGTGTATTTAAATCTTTCTTAGATCGCTTTGTCATAGAATTCATCAACAAAATTTTGGTATACTCTAAGAATTTGAGCGATCACGGACAGCATTTAAGATTAGCGTGACAAATGCTTCAGCGACATATGTTATATGCCAAGTTTAGCAAATGTGAATTTTTGTTAAACTACATGGTGTTTTTGGGCCACAAAGTGACTGGTCATGAAATTTCAATCGATCTAGCCAAAATAGAAATAGTGATACACTGGACAAGATCATCAATAGTAACAAAAGTTCAAAATTTATTTGGCCTCGTTGGATATTACATAAGGTTTATAGAGTGGTTTGTAAGCATAGCCGCTCCCCTAGCTTGTCTAACAAAGAAGGATGAAAAGTTCAAATGGATGGACAAGTACGAGAGGAGCTTCTAAGAACTTAAACAGAGATTGATGACAGCCTCCGTTCTAACAATATCATCGAGCTAAATGCTATCATGAATGCATAGCTGCTCCCCTAGCTCTGTTTGATGCTAAATGCTATGATGAATGCTTAAGACTATATGTTATGCAATATTAAAATTATTTTCACTTAAAAACTAAATAAGTAATTTCTAAATTATTTATGCTACATGAACATAAATGGGTCATGAAAATTTATGTGTCTAACAAAAGTGGAATACAAACAGTAAATTCATGGAGCAAAGAAGTTGAAGCCAACCTCATATCTGGTCTACAGAAAGAGAAGGAGCTTTGAAGGTTAATATAGATGGGTCTGTTGAAGAAGGAGCCCCAGATGCGGCAATCGCCTATGTATGCCACGATTATGCTTGAAAAATAATTGATGGTTTTGCGAAATCTGCGAAGGTGGCCTCTGCAATTCACGCCCAAACCTTAGCCCTAAACGAAGCACTAAAGTACTTGCTGGAAAGGAAACATGAGGACATCTCCCTGGATACTGGCTATGCTGAACTATTAAAGTGCTTGAGAAAGACCAAATCAAGTTCGATGTGAAGTGAGGTCGCTTATCGATGATTGTCGCAATCTAATGTCCCATTTCTCAAACCTGAAGATAGGCTTTTGCTATAGAGAAGCTAACAATGTGGCTGACTAGTTGGCCCGGGCTCAAAGGAAAAAAAACTCTCCCACAGAATTGGCTTTCTTACCCACCAAAAGCCCTATGGGCTCTGCTTTGTAAAGACGTTCCTCATACGGGCTCTTTTGATTTTCAGTAGTAAATGGACATAACTTTTCCCGACCCAAAAAAAAAGCATGACAGCATAACAATGCCATGCTGATGCCCATCTCCAACTCCTTCGTATGCGCTGTAGTTGTGTTGTGATCAAGGTTAAAGTCACTTTGAAGAAACACTACTGCTGCATAGGTATAATCGAATCGTTAGGTCAAAATTACAAATGGTAAGATGTCGCAAAAATAGCTAGAAAGCTTCTAACTATTATCATTGCAGCTGTGGGATATGTCATATGTCGTACGACTTAAAATCGTGTTGTATAATTTCCACTGCAGTAGTTGCAACTATAAAAGGGTTTGCTGCGACTTTTTATTACTGATAGTTGTAATCGCAAAGAAATGACTTATTCTTAGCATTGCAGATGGTAGTTAATAAAACGGTTGCTAATCTGCCGATTTTATTAGGGATAGATTTTGTGCCACATGACCAATAAATAAATATTACATATAAGTACATACTTTGCTAAAACCTTGCCACTTCAGCCAAATGACTTGAAAATTACCATCCTAATTAATAATAGATGACGGTTCAATGTCTAAAATCGTGGTGTTGATTAATTTTAACAATTTTAGTAGGGCCAAAGAACAATATTTTAAAGATAGATTTACACATGTCATGTATCTTTTCTTAGATAAATAAAGCAGCCTCGGAGAAACCATATTTTCATTTTTTAATTTCTTTTTTTTTGGGACAATTTTCTCATGTTTTCTAGGGGTGAGCACAATGAACCGTCCAACCAGGGAACCCCCCGGATCGGACCGGACCGGCCGGGTTGGTCCAGTTCTTAAAAGTTTTGGTCCGGTCCCTGGTTCCAAAAAATGGAACCGGTTCCAGAGCAGTCCGATTCTTGGTTTCTAGTGTGGCAGGACCGGACCAGACCACTTGGACGACCCTGGACTGGACCATTGGACCGACCCTCTCTCTTTTAGGGCCGAGAGAGAGAGAGAGAGAGAGAGAGAGAGAGAGAGAGAGAGAGAGAGAAAGAGAGAGAGAAAACCTATTGGTCCCATCATCTTTCTTTCTCTCCCATAGGTAGCAAACAACCATAGTAATGCACCAGGAAGTCATTCTCTTTGTTAAATCATAGGGAGAGATTTATCCTCAAACAATTCTAATATTTCACCACAAACTAGTTAAGACATAGTTAAACAACTTTAAAGAAGCAATAGTCCTCAAATTCATTGAGTAAGAATGTTAAAAACAGGCATTCATTTTACTAGAAAAACAGGGCCGGTCACAGAGAAAACTCAGACATAAATGCATGTCAAAATGGTATCAATTGTCATCGTATGAATTTGAAATTTTGACATGTTATATTCCTAAACATGAGCTACAATTCTTATGAAGATCATCAATCCGAATTCGCAACAAAACAAGCTCAAAATGACACTTCTTTGAACGGGGTCAATCCCAGTTTCTGAAAAATAGTTTGAACACTAGTCTGGAATTCAAACAAGCTGATGATCAAAACACTTCAGAAACTTCTAAAATTAATATATGTTGTAGAAGTGCAAGGGAGAAACAACTTTCATCAAGACAGCAACCCCAAATTCTAAACATATAGCTCTGGAGAAAATCGTAAAGCCAAAACTAGGTTCCTTCGCCATCTCCCTCTTCTTTTTTATCCTCTTTTGATTGGTTTCGTGACTAACCGTGGCCGGCGACCAGCCCAATGAGAAGTTCTCTAGACTTCTCTTTGAATTTTTCCAGGTCCCATTGGATCGCCCAAGAACCGAACCGGATCGACGAGTCCGGTCCAGTCCGGTCCAAGACTTTGGCAGTTCGGTCCATGGTCCTAGAGAATGGGAACCGGTCCCACCGGTCCGATTCCCGGTTCCAGAGGGGAACCGGACCGCCTGGGGAACCGATCACCCCTAATGTTTTCTCAAGCGACTTATATGTGTGCGCGCGCGCGCGCGCATGTTTGTAAGATTAAGCATTCCACCTGCATCAAAGGTGGCAGCTGCAATTAGATGGATCAACCGATGGACTGGGTTAATTTTTGGATTTGATTACCACGAATTCAGATCACTTTTGCGTCAGGCTATGAGGCAGTAAGTTCCAACAAATCATCTTCAGCTTCACTTTCTTAAGATCCAAGTTGGTAGTTTTCATATTATCTTGTTACGGTTTGCTCGAGGGTTCCAAACTTTGTCTTCAATTTGAAGTTCAAACAGGTGAAAATTGGACAAGGCAGCGTAGTATTGATTTTGGTTTCGGTTATTTCAGGTGTAATTGGAATTGCGATTGTCACCACATCCCGTTCATTTCGAGTTGAGGTTGGGTTGGTTTGTGTTGCAAGATCTTTTCTCCTATTCTTGGAAACAAGATATTATTGATATTGGGCATTATTCTTGTTTCTTATTTTCTGGCGTTTCCTTTTTTAAATGGTTGTCTATTGCTTTGTTGTGAGCAACCGTACGCTGTATATATGATGAATAATGGTAGATCTACTCCCTATGAAAAAAGAAGAGAGGGGGGTTTTGCCCGTGGATGTAGGCATATTGCTGAACCACGTTAATTCTTTATGTTCTTATTTGTGTGTTTGATCCTGCTAAACTTCAACATGGTATCAGAGCAGGTTGTGTTTTGATTCCGTTGTCGATTCCATCTTTGTGTTCCTACAATCGAGTCCTTATCTCAATAGATTACATTCTTTTGTGTCTACACTGCTTCTTTTGAGGCATGGCTACAAAACGAGAAGAAGGCTCTGGATTTGATCATTCAAAGGCCATTGTTCATGAGTCACACAGCCAACGTCTGACTTCTTTGCTGCTGAATGGAAACAACTTCCTTCCTTGGTCTTGTGCTGTGACTATTGCACTTGGAGGAAGGTCTAGACTTGGACATATCGATGGGCAGATTCATGCTCCATTGGCGAATAGCCCAAAATTTGAAGAGTGGCAAGCTAATGACCACAATGTTATGACATGGATATTCAACTCCATGGAAACCCGCATCTATCAGATATTCGCATATTTGGATTCTGCTCGAACTTTATGGGAGTCATTGTGCGAAGTGTATGGACAAGCAAATAATGCGTCAAGAATCTTCGGGTTGCAACAAGGGATTGCTAACTCCAAGCAAGGTTCAAATCAATCTTTTACCGAGCACCTAGGAAATCTAAAGAGACAATGGGATGAACTTCGTCAATATAGGCCCCCTACTCAGATTGATACCGACTACATCAAACGCGAAGAGCAAGATCGCACCTTTCAACTTCTGTCTAGCCTCAAGCCTGAGTTTGAAGAAACCAGGAGACAAATTCTAACTGGTCCATAATTGCCATCCTTTAATACTACGTGTTCCATTATTCAGAATGAGGAAACAAGACGAAGGGTGATGCAATAAGATCGTGTGTCGGTAATAGATCCTGTGGAACATTCAGCCCACAACGTGGCCAACATGCCTAGACAAGGTGATTGGCCATGCGATTCATTAAAGGTAAAACCTAGAATTCCATTTTCTTTCATTGTGATCACTGTGATCATGATGGTCACTCTAAGGAGAGGTGTTGGCTTCTTCACCCTCATCTTCGCCAAAACGAGGAGAAGGGATCAATTGCCAATGTTGTTATCCAAGGAGATTCGATAGATATTCAGACAAAACTTGATTCTTTAACTCAACAAGTGCAGCAGTTGATTCAAACACATGGGTTTGGGATGAATACTGCTAGCAAGGAGTCCGTGAATCTTGCCACAACATCTGGTAATGAGTATGCACTTTCTGTTTTTCCTAAAACACGATTTATTGTGGATTGTGGAGCCACGGATCACATGTGCAAATCCTCAAATATATTGTGTCATATTGCTTGTATCACTTTGCATCCTCCTATTACGGTTGCTAATGGAGTACAGGTTCCTACAAGAGGGTGGGAAAGATTAAATTCTTTTCAAAAGAATCGGAAGCTTTGTTGGTTCCTGAACTATCATCAAATTTGATGTCTATAAGCAAGTGCACTAACCAATGGAATTGCAATGTTATTTTTACCCCTCAGAAGGTGCTCTTTCAGGATCGTACTACTAGGAGGATGATTGGTGAGGGGTGTTTGCAAGACGGGTTATACACATTGGAACTTTTTAATGCAGCTTTGACAACAATAAAGGGAAGAGGTGACAATTCGCGTGTTTGGATTGGTGTATGGGTCATCCATCCAATCGGATATTACATGCTCTTGACATGTCATTTTGTCATGATTCAAACAATTGTGATCCTTGTCACTTTGCCAAACAAGGAAGATTACCGTTTCCACATAGCAATAATAGATCTACTAAATTGTTTTTTATTGTTCACTCTGATGTTTGGGGCAATTCACTCATTGATTCTAAGGAGGGTTTCAAATATTTTATTACATTCATTGATGATAAGTCTCGTGCTACGTGGATTTACCTTTTAAAATACAAGACTGAAGTTCTTAATGTCTTTCAAGATTTTTACAACATGGTGAAAAATCAATTTAATGCCTCTGTGAAGATACTACGTACTGACAATGGTACCGAATACACTAATCAAAGTTTTCAAGCGGTCTCGAGTAGTTTGGGAATTATTCATCAAACATCATGTGTTGGGACCCCGAAACAGAATGATACAGCAGAACGGAAAAATCAACACCTCCTTGAAGTAACCAGGCCTTATTATTTTCAGGACACATGCCTAAATCTTATTGGGCAGATGCTGTTCTGACTAGTTGTTATGTGATCAACAGG
The DNA here is from genome assembly GCA_019926035.1 of Melaleuca alternifolia. Taxonomy (NCBI): domain Eukaryota; kingdom Viridiplantae; phylum Streptophyta; class Magnoliopsida; order Myrtales; family Myrtaceae; genus Melaleuca; species Melaleuca alternifolia. Next base: position 656,452 of record JAGKPW010002420.1, on the reverse strand, counting down.
TTGCTTAGTCGTGTTTTGGATTATGTGACCCCTATGGAGATCTTGTATGGACGGAAGTTTGATATTTCTCATTTATGAATTTTTGGCTGCATCTGCTATGTCCACTCTCAAAATGGTGGAAAACTAGATCCACGGGCCCGGAAGTGTGTATTTGTCGGCTACTCTTCTACAAAAAAGGCTTACAAATGTTATGATCCCAATACTAAGCGAGTTTATTTTTCTTGCGATGTGTTTTTTGATGAGGTCGACATGTTTTTTTTTTCCAACAAGGCTCAAATTCAGGAGGAGGACAAATATCAAGATTTTTCTACAGAATTTGACCCTATTCCTGTCCCTATAGTGGTTGGCAGCATCGAAAATAGAACCAGAAATCGGAAAGTTAAAGCTAGGGTTGTTACGGAAATTGACCAAGGAAATGGGACTACTACGAAAGTCAGGAAGCTGAGGTAATTAGGCGCTTGTCATCAGAATCAGGTATATTAGTGCCTGGTGAAAATTCTGAAACAATAGGTGAAGAGTTGATAAATGAGACTTCGACAATAGAGATTCCTGCACCTATTCCTATTTACAAGTCAGCTCGTAGCCCTAGACCTTTTACCCGCCTTCAGGATTTTTCTACCTTTCATACAATTCAGCACCCAATTCAGGATTTTGTTGGTTATGACAAAATATCTTACCATTACTTGAGTTTTCTGTCTGCCATTGAAGAACAACATGAGCCCAAGAATTTTGAGGAAGCTAATAAGAAAAGCGTGTGGCTTAAAGCCATGAAAAATGAAATTGAGGCATTGAATTGGAACCAAACTTGGGAGTTGGTACAGCTACCAAGAGGAAAAAAGACCGTGGGATGCAAATGGATCTATAAGATCAAATATAATAGTGATGGCATGGTTGAGAGGTACAAAGCTAGGCTTGTCGCCAAAGGATATACCCAAACCTATGGTATAGACTATAAAAAAACATTTGCCCCGGTGGTTAAGATGAATACAGTGCAAGTACTTATGTCCTTAGCAATTAATCATGGGTGGCCTTTGTTCCAAATGGATTGAAGAATGTCTTTCTACATGGGGACTTAGATGAAGAAGTCTACATGGATTTACCACCTGGACATTCATTACAAGGTAAGGATAGAACTGTTTGTGAACTGAAGAGAGCTATCTATGGCCTTAAACAGTCACCCAGAGCTTGGTATGGCAAGCTTAGCACAACACTTATCAAATTCGGGTTCAAGAGAGGTGCTTCGGACTCCTCTATGTTCACTAAGTCAAATGACCAAGGTATTGTTATTATTCTTGTGTATGTTGATGATTTGGTCATTACAAGTAGTAACCAACCTAGGATTGAAGCACTCAAGCATCATTTGAACAAGGAATTTGATATCAAAGACCTTGGCAATTTGCGTTATTTTTTGGGCATTGAAGTGGCGAACTCTCGCAAAGGACTATTTTTATCCCAGAGAAAGTATGTTCTTGATTTATTAAAAGAGACTGGTAAGTTGGGAGTTAAACCTACAAGTGTCCCTATGGAGTATAACAACAAGTTTGTTTCTAACAATGTACCACTGCAGAATGTTGGTCAGTTTCAGCGGTTAGTAGGACGCTTGATTTACTTAACTATCATTAGACCCGATATTGCATATGATGTTAGTTATGTGAGCCAATTTATGCATAATCCCATTGAAGGTCACATGGAATTGGTGGATCATCTCCTTCGATATTTGAAAGCTTCACCAAGAAGATGAATCTTAATGAAGAACAATGGTCACACAGATTTAATGGGTTACACTGATGCAGATTGGGCTGGAAGTCCAGCAGATAGAAGATCCACAACTGGTTTCTGTACATTTATTGGTGGTAATATTGTCACTTGGAAGAGCAAGAAACAAACGGTTGTTGCATGTTCAAGTGCAGAAGCTGAGTATCGTGCCATGGCCACTGCTACTAGTGAAATTGTGTGGCTGCATCGTTTGCTTCAAGAATTGGGATGTAAGCCCACAACTACACCTATAAAGTTGTTTTTGTGATAATCAAGCAGTAACTCACATTGCTTCTAATCCGGTCTTCCACAAGAGAACTAAACATATAGAAGTGGATTGTCACTTTGTGAGAGAGAAGGTTCATGATAAAACAATTGAGACTCCCTACATTCGTAGTGAGGATCAACTTGCAGATGTCTTCACCAAAGCGTTGTCAAAAGGGGTTTTCCAAACTGTGGTGGACAAGTTGACCTCCGACGAAGTCTTCGCCCCAACTTGACGGGGAGTGTTGCGAGATCTTTTCTCCTATTCTTGGAAACAAGATATTATTGATATTTGGGCATTATTCTTATTTCTTATTTTATGGTGTTTTCTTTTGTAAATAGTTGTCTGTTGTTTTGCTGTAAGCTACCGTACGTTGTATATATGATGAATAATGGTAGATCTACTCCCTATGAAAAAAGAAGAGAGGGGGAGTTTTGCCCGTGGATGTAGGCATATTACTGAACCACGTTAATTCTTTGTGTTCTTACTTTTGTGTTTGATCCTGCTAAACTTCAACAGTTTGTTATTACTTTCACAATTGATATTCTCATTTGCCAATTTTCTTTCAAATTCAGACTGGGTTGGGTTTAGGAAAAATAACTTTTTTTCTTGCAACGGTATGCGGGGCTCCGGAAATTGACATATTTGACTGGAAACTCTTTCGCCAGCTTCTATGCCCGTTTCGGATCACAGCAGAAAACAAAGTGCACGTAGCTCAGATGCACGCAAGACGCAAGTCAGATGAAGCGCAACTGGTAATTATATGATCTGATAATTCTATGGACGTGCCTCTAGAGGTTGGGGCCGTATTATAGTTTGATGGCTTGTGTTAGTTGGCAAACTCAATGTTGGTATATTTCAGCCGCTTATTAGCGTATATGATCCAACGGAGCAAACTTTAACGACTGCTTATTAGTTGATATTGCATTTCCCACCTTGGCACAGTGAAAAATTGGCAAATCCATCGGAAGTCGCAGTTAGTGATGATGCAGCTTTCTTACGGTATGCACTGGATCACAATACCCCAAACAGTCTTTTAAATGGTTTCAGGACTTCAACTTTTCATGGGTAGCTTTTTGCTAGAAACAAAATGATCTGTCCTGGTAGTTTGATAAATAAGTGCTCGTGCAGCTCATGCCTGTCGTCGTTAGCTCATCCATAGGCTCGTTTGCTCGACCACTTACAAGAAAAATTTGCTGTAATTCATGGCAAAAGATTTTCTAATGCAAGACCTTTGGGGTAGGAAAGCTTTGCAACTTTGCAGTGAGCTTGTTATCGTTTAATGAGTCATTCTGAAAATCTTGAAAACTCATCTTGATGCTTTCTTCAACAGTGTTTCTTTTCTTGAGGTTTACTGTAGCCTAATTTGCACACTGGTTAATGCTTCCATTATCTATCATATCACAAATAAATCCAAAGCCAAACTTGCTGCAAGTGCCATATTAGAAAGGTAGCAAAATGGATCTAGTAATTTTACCCATACTTAATGGTGTGGGTTATACATGAGTTACTTAAGTATTAAAAATAAGTTTAAGTGGGTTAAACATAAGTTATTGAACAATTTGATGGGTCTTTAATGGATTTTAAAAGGATCATTAATGGGTTACTTAACTATCTTAAGTGTGTCATAATAAATATGTCAATTTTCAATTTTCTTGTTTTTAATAAATTTTATCGTATTTTCTTTTTAAATATTTTCTTTTTCTTTTTCTTTTTCTTTTTCTTTTTTCTTATTTTTTCTTTTCTTTTTCTTCTTTTTGTTTTTTCTTCTTCTTCGGCCGGTTTCCGGACATAGCATCGGCCAAGAACCGACCAAAGGCAAAAGACAAGCCTTTCTAGTGGTAGATGGGGCTCGACGCTCGCTGAATTTAGCGAGCTCGAGCCTTACCAAAGGTTGGCATAGGAGGCCTCGTCTTAGCAAGCTTGAGCCTCATTGAATCGGCGAGGAAGGCTTAAGGGACAAGTCTTGTCAAAGAAAAAGAAAAGAAAGATACAAGGAAAAAATAAAAATAAAATTTTTATAATTAATATTTTGATTTTTTTAAGAATTATAAAATTGTCCAAGGTGTTTTGGCAATATCATTTTTATAAGAATTATAACAAACAATTTTTCCTAATTTTAATTAAATAAGAAAATATTTTAACAAAATAGGTCGGGCCACGTATGGTCAAGGAATTTGCATTGTAGTAAATGAGTCATAACTGAGGTATATGAGTCAATTTGGATCATATCATTTACGACCTGATCTAAACCCGACTTGACCTAAACAGATCTATATATTTGGTGGTAGTAAACATTCTTTTCCCCAATGGCTATTGTCTTCGGTAGACAGCCTCTAAAGCCACTTCACACCCATCAGACTAGATTAAACTCTAGAATTCTAATGTTACAGGAATATTATAAAATTCTAATGCTACAGGATAGGCAAAAATCGTATTTGTTCTTGACTGACGGAACACGAGATAGGTCAGCATCCTACTAAGGAAAGCAATTGCACATCCCCATAATATATTATTGAAAAGTTTGAGCAACTTTCATGTGCTAGCCAACTTTGATCCCCCTTTCTCAGCCAATGCAGCTTCTCAACCCAACGGTGGGTAGCTGCGTTGGTTGAGAGCTTTTCTCTTATTGTCGAGGTCGAGGGTTTGAAACTCACAGTTGTTACCGTCTTAAGTGGAGGGCCATGGTGTTGGGGTCCTGTTCTAGTCTCCCCCGAGGTATAGAAGCATGGCCCTTTAGTGCCATTCAGGCACGAGGGGCCCGTGATGGATTCTTCGGTCATAAAAAAATGAAAAATTTGTCCTAATTTTTTTCTATATTTGTAAATTTAAGAGACAAATAAATTTAAATACTCAAATCGCTATTACGAGGGAAATTGAAATGCACATCCAATCATCCAATGACTTTCTTCTAATGGTAAATTTCATTCACAAGGAACCGAGGCAATATCGGCCCCTTTCAGGATAGTTGCATGGTCAAAATCTATCAAATTTAATAGGGTAAACACATGAACAGAGTTGTTTTCGCTTCGGATAAAATGACGATGGCAGCAAGGAGACAAGATAGATGCCTCAGCTAGTTTGAGATTAGAAATCATAGCAACAAGTTTCAGACATCTCTAGCGAACTTTTAAATTTTAAGCTGCATTGTAAAAGTTGTTAAACCCAAAACGAGATTGCAGAAAAAGCAGAGTTATTGGGTCCTCACAGCATTGAATGGTTAAAAGGGGAACCAGAGGATTCTAATATGATGAGAGAAAATTTTGGATTGGCCAAGTGGTGATTCTGAAAAACTTACAAAATGCGTAATATGATAAATACCTCAGCTTGAGGACCATAATTCAATTGCCAACAATCCCACCAATGCAATACATTAGCACCCACGACAAATTTAACCTAGTTGACATTCTGGAACAATTCAGGCTGCAAAATCAATAAAGAAAACAGGAAAATTTCTAGAGTTAACTCTCTGAAAAAATCCTCCTTAGTTAAACTCGTGCCACTATTGAAACTAGCAGATAGATATATGCGTGCCATGCTATCACCTTTCTTATTACGATGGAAGTGCGCAAATCAACAATCGATGAGATATCTATCATCCTCGGCTACGGGCCGGATATGATGCTAAATCTCCTTCAAAGAACAATCCAAAACAATTGTAGTGCCCTAACTGAAAGTGCAATCATAAATAAGGCGGTACGTCCTTCAGAAGTGTCCCAGATCAAGATTTCATTGTCTATCTATTACCCTGAAAAAGACGAAAAGGCCTCTTAGAGCTGAAGTTTGCTATGTAATGAGCACACGCTTACCAAATATTCAGTATCTGATTAAAAGACGATAGCACTATCATGCGTAGGGAAGGGCTCATGAGCTTGTCCAATCGCAAAATCACTCGAATACTGAGAAGAAGCAAACAGATGATGAACTTCAGCTACCTTTACCAAGTGTGGTAAGACAGATACTTCCTATCTAGAGAAATCTGCAATATGACATTTAAGAACTGAATGATCAGAATACCCACTTACCATTGGCAACATTCAGAAGAGACAAATCAGCAAGGAGGCGCAACTGAAATGAGACTGAGCTATATATTCAAATGTTGCTATAATCAAAGGGTCATACATGCCAACTGAAATGAGACTCAGCTCAATGCATTATGATCACAAGAGGACTTTGACTTCTTCTATGGACTTGCAAAGCATATGAATAAAGCCGAAATCGATTTCACAGCATCTTTAAGGCGAGGAGCAAAAGCAAAAGGCCAATGGATGTCCTCGTAATATTTTATGACTGACTTGAAGACCTTGGAGAAAGAAGATAAGGCTAACAAATTTCTACATCAACTGCAATGTTGGGTTGCACTTCAAAACGTGAATTCAAAGAGAATGGCCAGCATGGCTGTGAGATCGTTGACCACGTAACTAACTAAAAAACTCATCATAAAAACGCTAGCTTCTGCTTGTCCCATCGACACAATTATTTTCGGGACAATTGCCAAAGAAGTCCTAAACCTTTTGCTACTTTGCCAATTTAGTCCTAAACCGTTTTTTTTTGTGCCAAATCAGTCCTAAACCTTTTGCAACTTTGCCATTTAAGGGGACTTTGGCCGGAAAATGCATACGTGGCGACGACGTGGCACCGGAAACTCGCCTTGAATTCAAAGAGAATGGCCAGCATGGCTGTGAGATCGTTGACCACGTAACTAACTAAAAAACTCATCATAAAAACGCTAGCTTCTGCTTGTCCCATCGACACAATTATTTCTAAATCTACACTGAATTATTATTGATAATAATCCTTAATATTTAGATCTGAAGTTGACATTGATTAGGGGACAATTGTCAAATAAGTCATAAACATTTTGCTACTTTGTCGATTCAGTCCTAAACCTTTTTTTATACCAAATAAGTCCTAAACCTTTGCAAGTTTGCCGATTAAGTCCTTTCAGTGGATTTTGGCCGGAAAATGTCTACGTGGCGATGACGTGGCTCGCCAGATCTTGCCAGTGATGACGTGGCAATGATCGGACCCCAAATTTTTTTCCTTTTTTTTCTTGTTTTTCTTTTAAAAAAAACATATGCGGAGCTCGCCACTCCAAAGGGCGGCCCCGCCCTCGTTGGCCTCGGGCGAGGGCGGGGGAGGCCACCGCTGCCCTCGCCCCCGGCCGGCAAGGGGCAGGCCAGGGTGGGGCGAGCTCCCCTTGCAGTTTGCAGATCTGCAGGGGCGAGCCTCGCCCAGGCCGACCCTCACCAGCCACAGGCGAGGGCCTCCCCTACCACCCTCGCCCGTGGCCGGCGAGGGCCGGCCTAGGCGAGGCTCGCCAAATCTGGGCGAGGCAAGCTCGCCCCTTGCAGATCTGCAAGCCACGGGCGAGGGTGGCAGTGGCCTCCCATGCCCTCGCCCACAGCCGGCGAGGGCGAGGCCGCCCTTTGTAGTGGCCGGCCAGCTCCGCTGGCCGCTGGAGTTCGCCGACCAAGTATGTTTTTTAAAGAAAAACAAGGAAAAAAAATTTTGGGGCCCGGTCATCGCTACGTCATCACCGGCGAGGTCCAGCGAGCCACGTCATCGCCACGTATGTATTTTCCAGCCAAAATCCGCCGGAAGGACTTAACCGGCAAAATTGCAAAAGGTTTAGGACTTATTTGGCATAAAAAAAAAGTTTATGACTGAATCGGCAAAATAACAAAAGGTTTAGTACTTATTTGGCAATTGTCCCCATTGATTAGCATATCCGGTTTGCCATCTTTGGAGATGCTCGACATGAACAAAATTGGAGCTCCGAATCTCATATTTTGTGTTTACAACTCCTTCAATAGTATACGAAGATATAGAAGGTAAACAAACTGGCTTACAATTGAGACCATAAAGAAAGAACGTGGATAACTTGTAGCTATCATTGCTTTATCTAGGGAAAATTATCAATCCAGTCATAAATTTATTGTACATGTACCAACTGCATCTTAAATTTTTCAATTTTGCCAATGTAAGCCTAAAATTTGTACATAATTTCAAGTTAGTCCTTTCAACTAATTGCACCAAAAATCCCTAATGTGATACCAATCATCATACATGGCATGCCGATGTGGACAACTTATGAATCATCATATCAGCGATTTCCAGCAATAATTTGCTTGAAAATGCTATATTGAAATTTTGCGTAAAGATTTAGAACTGCATTGCTAAATTTTGAAAGTTTAAAGCTGAATTATCATTTTGCATTCGTAATTTTCCCGGTCAATCTCCATCATAGTCTAAAACAACATCACGTTTCTCATTCTTGCCCGGTATTGGATCGGTCGGAGGAGAACCATCTCCAAACTTACTCCTCAGTGCCACGGTTTTGACTATTCTTCTCTTCACTGGTTCGATGATATCTTCCCGATTGATTGGAGCTGTCCGCCATTTCTGTGCCCGAACTTCATACAACCAGGCCCTAAACGCACGAAAGAGATCATTCAGCATGCTGTGTTACTTCTTCATAAAATGAGCGATGAGCGATGCTCGGATTGCACAAAGGGATCATCCGCTACTAAACCTGATCATTGGACAAGTTGGGGCCGGTCCCGGCCTTGTCCAAGACCGACATTCCTGGGCCTATATACTGGGCTAGGCCCGCGCGGAGAATGCCCATTAGGGTCTGGTCCCAGCCGATCATTTTCCCTAATTGAGGTCTCGTCATGGGCCTTTTGCTCCCTGCCCTACATGAAAAGGTACATGTCAAGGCCTCTTCTCATGATACTAGAAAAATCCAAGTCAAAAACTCATCTGCTACGTGCTCTGGGCAGTGACCAAAATTTATCAATTGATCTGTCATGAATTCCACCTTCCATGTCTCGCCCTCATCGTACATTCCAGGCCAAAAATGAAATTACAACTTTGATTTTTAGAATTGTAGAATCTTCGTATATGATCGCTTTGCGTATCATGGATTAGTTCTGACCGTACTCATGGAATGTTCGATAATGAGCAAAAGAAAGAATCACCAACAGAGTGATTTCAGAATGTGCACATAATGGGAAGAAAGATGAAGCAATCTCAGTTAAATTGAGAGGACGGCACAAATGACCGTGCCCTTTGTAGCTAGCGAAAAGATCCTATTCCGGAAGCCTCGACTTCGATGGCATTTTTACATTGGTAAATGAAATCCATGCGCAAAGTAGTGCTTTTCTTCTGACGTGTGTTATATACGGCTGACAATTGGAATTCTTAGTAATATCTAAGCAATTCCATAAGGGGCATGAATATGCATGACACTAAAAAAATGAGATTAAGTAACTTTTTTTTTCTATTTTCTAATACAAGAGCATTGTTCATGGAACACCCTACACAAGTTTCATGAACCAATTAAATTCATATCTTTAACACATAGAGTTGACCACAATCCAAAGCAATTTGTACCGGTTCGCGGGGATATGAATAGATGCCCTTTTAATTCTTGAGATGAAAATCCCCCAATACACCCAACCCACTGTGCCGGTCCTCAGAGATTAAAAAGGTGGGTTAACCCTTCACATCTAATCGATCAAAGAAATATACACATACAGTTGAAGAGAATGCGAGGCCCTATGTAACACTTGAAATAATCACATCTCAAGCTTGATTTGCGAATGACCATTGTTGAATGATGCAATAAACTAGCTAAGAAATTAATGATTCTACAAGTATCATAAGGTTTCAGATTCATTAACTTAATTGCTACCCACAAACTGTTAGCAACCTCTAGCTCCGTCTCGAATTTGCTAATCAAGCCCACCATATTAAAATGACACCACTTAGAAAGTTCTCAAACGATGGGTGTTTAGGTCACCAAAACATCTTCATGATTGCATTCATGGGCATGAGCGAGGATCTGTTTGGTTCGGTTTTTTTAAGGGATTTTGGGTTAGGAAAAATATGATGTATTTGACAATTATTTTCAAAGGATTTTGAGGTGGAAAATTATCTTTTAGAAGGCTAAAAACTGAAGATAAATTCTACTAGTTTTAAGCATTTTTTTAAAGCTTATTTTCAAAGCCGAACCGAACATACCCTGACTCCACGACGTGAAATTCTTATTTTTTGGGTCAACATTCATGTTTGGGCCGAGTCGTGTACCAGGGGACCCAATCCAAACTGTCAACAATCATAGTTATATCAGACGCACCAAGATTTGCTGCGACTTAAGGACCTTGATTTCTCTATATATTTGTTCAATATAATAAATTTACGAATGCTATGGGATTTGGTGTTTGTTTTTCAATGCGGGACGCAACCTCCTTTGGCATTTGACTTTTGTGTGGTCGTTTTCCGTTGTTCTCTTGGCATACTCCATGTCGACTTTTGTTTTCTTTTTATTTTTTGTCATGATTTTGTAGTTTCATGAGATGCACTGACCGAAAAGTCTTGCAAGCTTCCCGACATCAATAATTTTAAAGACTTTTTTTTCGGTAAAGACCGCTAATTATATCTTTTTTTAATGATATGTAAATTGTTTTTCAGGAGTTGAAAATACTTTAGTTTATTTGTATTTCCGGAAGAAGTTTGACTATTTATACCATGAGATAATTATCTTAAAAATCATAAATTTATTATAAGATAGCTAATTCAATCTTATAAATTGGTCAAAAGAACTAGTTACGCCAGTGAATTCTAATCAAAAGAACTACATTAACAAATCAAATTTGACACTAAATTAGCGATGTTAGAATGTCCAACTCACAAACTTAAAGTTTTAAAGTAACAGATTGAGATTTTGTGGAACTATTATTAATTATTGTAAAAGTTTAAGCTTTTGGACATTAGACTTTCTAACACAATACTTAAGCGGGAACTCTTGGATGTAGATCTTCAAAGCTCCCATTTTGTTTCTCGATTAAATATCTCCACTCGTTAGGCTAGACAAAGGGATAATTATTCAAAAAACTCCAAGCTTATTATACATAGGCCAATTTAGTCCTAAACATTTCAATTATGATAATTTAGTTCTAAATCAATTATTCGAATATTTGGCCGAAATGACTATATTAGCAAATCTTCAAAACAATTTAGAGTAAACTGACACAAGTGAAAGGTTTAAAGAGTGAATTAATCCCCATACAATAGCTTTAAGATTTTTTTGGACAATTTTCCCCTCAAACCAAAGACCAACCTATGCATGAAGGGGAAGTGTTAGAACATTTAAATATTGAATCATGTATTTATCTCATAGCTCATACTTTTGGATTGAACTTTTGAACATGTAAAATTTAAAAGTTTAGAAGTAATTTGATATTCATATAATTAGTTTAAGACTGAGTTGTTTTCCCCATAAGGAAAAGTGTACCAAGCATCTCATGGAGTGAGGAGGGCAAATTAGGGATAATGATATCAATGGTTCTTGAACTTTGATAAAATGTGTAATGTGGTCCATGAATTTTAACATAATGCGCAATGTAATCCCTGAACTTTCAATTTGTTCAATGCTATCCATAAATTTTTCGTATATGTTTAAGTTAGTCCCTAAACTATATGAAAATGTTCAATATTGTCTTTCCATTAATTTAAGTTTAAGGATCAAATTCAATATTTTTATATAGTCTAAGGGATAGTTTATCCAAAGTTCAGAGACGACATTGCACATTATATTAAAGTTCAAAGACCACATTAAATAAATTGAAAGTTCAATATATAATCAAAGTTTAAGAACTTTTTGTGTTATTTTTTTCAACAAATTAAATGAGACACCGTACGGTACAGATGATCCAAATGCCTAGAATACTACTATCCTTGCATTCTTTGATTAGCTTTCGAGCCGGCAAGCAAATGTCACATTCTCTGTTTTTCCTGGTGATAGGCACATGGGAGCCGACATTGCCTCCCATGTTATCCAGCTCGAAGATCAAGTTTGCTCATCATGATTGGCTCGATCTAATGTGAATGGCTTGATTGGTGGAATTATGTGCGGGCTAAAATGACTGGGATGGCTCGAAGCCCCTCGTTCTTTCGTCCTCTTCATGGGGCTTGGATGCAATGTTCCAACAAGATCGCCTGCTTTCCCACCAACCCTAGCTACCATATAACAACTGGCTTTGGATTTTTGTTTTGTTTTTTTTTTTGTCTGGCGTTGGATTTTGATTTGATAATGGTTACTTTTGAGAATAATAGCCTCATTTGTTAGTCTGCATTGCGAGTGGTTCATCAACCTTCCCCACTCCTCCCGTCTATGTGTGGGCATTATTGGGAAATCCATCTAATTAATCTTGAATCAATTTTATGAAAACCTTTCAATATTTTCGATTTAGTACTAAACCTTTGCATGAAATTCTAACATTGTCCTTCAGGCCGAATTTTTTTTTTGTATGCTCTAACATGGCAGTTTGCCATGTAGAACGGTCAACGATGACTTGATTTTGGTGTCAACAATTTGCGGTGAAAATTTACCGGAAGGATTATATTAAAATTCCACGTAAAGATTTAGGACTAAATTTAACAAAATATGATTGAATTGGTATATGCACAATAGATTTAGAATCGATTGTGGTAATTTTCTTGAGCAAACTGTTTATGGGACGATGGAATTGGGAATCTTAAAAACTAGTGTCAATGTTGCACTTAAGTTTGTCATATATAATGTTCATTCCGTGTATCTAAATCTTAAAAGTTGTGGCCATTCTCCAAATCAGTTAGCTTTTTAATGAATGGAGGATTCATATACCATTCTTTATTAATTTCTTTGAATTTTTCGCAAGCAGTACAAGAGTGGCGTCAAAATTTTTTGACGATTTTGTTCAATGGTGACAATTTTTTTTTTGTTAGGCGACGATGTTATGAAGGGTGGGGGGGGGGGTAGTTGAACCCTTGCTGATAATTTGAAGTCAAATGCTCCACGCAAAAATCACCAAAAAGCACTGAAAATGAGATACTCAATATCAGATAACAGATTTGATTAAAAAAGTTATCTAATAGATTTTTTTTTATGACCGAGGACTCCACCACTAGTCCCCGTGCCCGGACAATACCGAAAGGCTAGGCCCTTATACCTCGGGAGAGACTTTCACAGAACCCTAACAGTATCAAATAGAAAATTGGGTACGATGTTGGCTAAGAACCTTATATTTTTAAACAGACTAAAAATAAATTTGTAATTGTACAAATAATTGATTACACAAAAGTACTAAAAAAATGAGAAACACACGAGAGAAATAAAATATCGGGAACCATTTTGGCTATAAAAGCAAAGTACACTAAGGGCTCTTCTTCTTCTTCTTCTTTATAAGGATGAAACGTCCAAACCTTCAACTCGATTGATGATATTATCATCATTGTAAATCTTATATTCACCTTCTGAATAAGATATGAAGATGATTTTAAATGTCAATGAGTTTTAGAATTTAAGATTACATATGCGGAAACTATTGATACATTAAACATCAGTGCTTAAATTGTTTACTCAGTGCTAATTCAAACATGTTGAATTAAGCAATCTTAATAGGGCAATATCAATCTGTACAATATTATCCATGACCCAAAGAAAAAACCTATTAAAAATCATTTGTATAGTACTTTATAGTAGGGGAAGCGAATGTAAGTTATTACAGGAGAAAATAAATGTTGAAGATATGAACTTGTGCAATGCACAAAATTTAAACAGCTACTTATGTTCTGTACTCAGGTGATTCAAATACTGCTTTTATTTAAAAACTATTGTAAGTTTGATATTGTTATTTTATTAGTCTCACATATTCGATCTAGACGTATGTAGATTTATACAATTAAGTCTCTAAACAAATACTCAAGTTGATAGCTGATCTAATTTGCTCCATGCCTGAGCCAAACTATATCAATATCCATAAGTTTTCGATTAGCTAACTAAGTATGTCCAATGGAGTATATTACTGAGATCAAGAGACTCGGTGCATCCAACACACACCCTGAAATCTATAAGGGTCAATGTTGGAGTTGTTGCGTGCTTCAATCACACAAAGACGTCAGGTCGAGTATATTAGCACCATCAAATCTATGAGTCTGTCCAAATTGATTGGGTTATAACGCCAGATATTACAATACACAATGAATTCCATGATCTAGCTCGTCTCGACAAGTTTGATTACCATCCAATCCATGTCGAAACGAACAGCTCCTGCAACCTTAAATTATGCCCTAGACTATAGTTTTATTCCTTGGGGCCAGTGGCTAATCATTGTGGTCTAATTATTAAAATGGGGCAACAGGTTCTTTTTACAGAACTGTCATCCATTTGGGAACAACTAGGGCTTTGAAAAGTCAAATCAAATGCACATTTTTCTGTATGAAAAGGACAAAAACCCATGTGCCTAGTCTTGTTAGGATAACCCTGTTCGAGGCTGACAAGTTGGTTTGCCAATGAAATTATTTAAAGAAACAACCGAAAGTCATAAGATCCCGTTGGTAAATCTATTAAGAAAATGATTTGAGACGACTGAAGCTCTTGGAAGCGTGTGGACCACAGACGGAAACTAGAGGTTTCATTTTGTTGAAAAAATTTCCTATTCCAAGCTAAATTTGCTCCATCAATCAATTAAGAACTGTTTTTTTTTGTGTGGAAAAAACACGATCTAGAATGACTGGCAAGCTCATAAATATATGACATTAATCTCGTGAATGGGTAAGATACAACCAAACTTCAACCATTGCCCAACGTGGAATCCTTTGCCCTTAGTAGAGTGAGGGGTCGATACACCAAGAGTGTCTTAGTCCATTAGCTTGCGTGAGTGAAAATTATATGGAACATATTTTTCAGACAAGATAAGACGCAGTGTTTAATGATATTATTAGTATTAATGCAGCGCGTGGTAGTGATTTTGATAGAAAGAGTTATCATACTAATGCTTTTTCCAAAATCAATTTCCCGGAAGATTTTTTAAACGTTGATTTAACACCTTAATACTTTTCTAATCACATACTCTTCTTTCTCCCACCCGATGACTACGATGTTCGAATCTCACTTCCTCCTTTTTATCCTTTCACTTACATTCTTCATATGCTCGACATCACACAAAAGGAATCAAACATGAACATAAAAATGGTTAGTCTCCTCTTTTTCTAGATTCAAAGTGATCGACAAGGACGCCAAAGGATTTTCAATTAAGAAATGAAAGATAATCTATTTGAAATCTATTAAAGACATATAAAAAAATATTTTATGTCAATGCTATTTTTACACGCCAAAAGTCCAAACTTAACCGATCGATGAAGCTTGTAAGATATATCATGGCCTTTAGATAGTCGGGCCTCTGTCGCTATATCTCTCTATTATAAAAACAAAACTAATAGGAAAAAGCATAGAAAACATACCCAAAAAAAAGGAATTAAACTTGGTGGGTTCAGTGCATGCATTCGGGACCAGTACTGCCCGCCTTGGTGACCATATGAAAGTTGAGGAAGAACTAATGCCAGCAAAGTGAACCTCACATTTTGTCCTAAGGCCGCCCGCACCCACAGCAACCAATGATTCCCTTTGTCTCTCTTTCCTTTATCCCTTGTCCCAAATAACTATAATTCATCACTTCTGTACATACAACTTTTATACGTATTCAAGAGGCCAGCCATGTATTTTAGGAGGTTGGAATTTATACACTTAAAATAGAATTTGGCCTCATAAGAAAATAATATGTATACGATCTTGAAAGAATAATGTGCACCTCAATCAATAGAATGAGAACATGTATTAAAAGTAAAAGGCCGCGCATTTTTGTTAATACTAATTTGAGGTTGACTTTCTTTTACTTTGTGATAATCTACATTGAGAAATAATAAGTGTTATTCATAATTATATAACTAGATTGATTCTACATAAAATTGTGAAATTAACAAAAAATAAATAGGGGAAAGGAAATAAATCAGGGGTTTATCACTTATGTCAATTAGAATGTCAAGAATAATTTCGACTCTTTAATGAGAATTGGATCGATTCGCTAATGTATAGTGGAAAATAGCTCCACCTGAAGGATTATGATGAAAATAATCTAAAGTATGAGGAAATAATTTCCAAGAAGGAAAATCAATTAGTGAGGTCTACAGAATAAAATATTTATTGATTTTGGAAATAACTATACCAATCTGTGTTGAGCTAATTTTCTTGAAATCATGGGTTATTTCGAGACTAATGATGTATTTATTTTTACGAAAAATGAATGATTCGAAAAGAATTTTTCCTAAAATGATTATTTGTATCACTTTGTAAATGAACGAAATCTTTTATTTATCATTTATGAAAATATTTAGAGTCGATAATATTTTTTTATTGAGTAATTATTTTCGAAGATACAAATAATTATTTTTAGAGAAAATGTTTTCTAATTTATTTATTTCTTTTCGAAATTAAACGGAATTTTATTCTCGTGAACAATCGTTACCGCCGGATCTGACGTCTCTTATCACAGCGCCGAGAGTAGCGATGGAAAACTCAGACGCAGCGCGTGGCTTGTTCAGCGCGTGGCTTCAACGACGTCGTATCACTAGGTCGTCAAGGTTGCGTGTAGAAAAGGAGGGTCTTGCTCCTTGTCATTTTCCGTCTCTAAGTTATGCTTAAATTGAAAAGGAGAAAAACACACAAGTTGTTGATGGAATCTTGACGAAGCCTCCCCTCTGCTGCAGCATTTCTCCCTCTTCTCCCTCTTCTCTCTCTCTCTCTCTTTGCAACCTGACGATGAATTCCTTCGCAGTCAACCCTGCTGCGTTTGGCAGTTTCCGCTGAGGTTCCAGGAACCCATTATGCAATGACGGAGACCGTGTTAAAGAGAATCCGGACTTGGAGGCGAAACCAATGATGAGATCCGAGGCAGAGATTGCGAAGAACGCTTCCTGGGTATACATGCTGAGCAATCTTAATGTGCCCCTCTTGTTTTGTAAGCTTGCGAGAATCGAATTCCTAAGAGAAGTTCAGAAGTCTAGGTCGTTTGTTTCGGCGTTTATCAAGAAATCTAATAGATCGGGTGGTATTTTTGAAGAAGAGGAAAAAGCATGTGTTTTGTGCCTGACCCAAGAATGATTGAATTAGACATCAGCAGTTCTTTTACTTGTGCTGTATTCCTTTTTCTCTTCTTTTCTTTTCTTTTTTCCTGTCGCTGTTTGTGGTGTTCTGCTGTGTATGTTCTTGGGGTTTTGGTAAGTTCTGGGTTAAGCTTGATGCTCCTCTCTGCGGGTTTCTCATGTCTTCTAACGAATTTGACTTTGCTTTTTGTCGTTCCAAATTGGAGATCCTTTATCTTTTTTCCTTCCTTTGCTGGGTAGTTTCATATTGTTCTGATCTTGGTATTCCTTGTTTCTTGGCTTTGCTTGGGCCCTTCTCGGTGCTTTCCTGAGAAATGGATGCATATAGAGGTTGTGAAATTGCTATTTCTTTCTACTTTTCGTTGCTTCCTCCCACAAAAGTTTGAAAGAGTTTGATTCGCGTGTTTGTACTCTTTGCAATCAAAAGATCTATGCTTTAATAGTCGATAGTCATAGTGAAGAGGGAATTTATCTTTTGCTCGGGCGTGTTTTCTTTGTTTCGAGGGTAGCTAAGTCATTATATTTTGTGATAATCCACTTATGGTGTGGAAAGTATTGGTGCTTGCTGAGCAATGAAGAAGCGAGTAAGAAACTGAGCAGCCTCTAGTGTGAGCATAAGCAATATTTCATAATAATTTTGTCTTTTGGAGCTAGGTTTGAATCACGAGTTCTTTTAAAGTAAGTACTGCTGTAGTGATGTGAATTGATAAAATGCAGAAAGGATAGCCGGCAACTCAAATTTTGTGGAAAGCCAGAGAGCAAGAAGCTTGTGGTAGTACATGAAGTTTTCTAGTGCCCATTTTTGCAATAACTAGTAGTAAGTCTAAAACCAACCAATTGATTCCTGTAGGCTGCATGGATCTATCCACTAAAAGGCTAAATTTTTCCTAAAACACGCACCATAGGCGTCATATTACATAATGGCGCAAGAAGCGCACACTATTCAGCAGCCTGGTCAATGACATATTGTATCAGCCCATCATGTGTATTCTAGACAATGAGGATAGAACATTCGTCCTAGTTAGAAAAGATGGAAGTATTATACAGAATAGGGGGTAAAGCAGCGCTTGTCAGATGATAGTCTTATTGCAGGATTCTATGTCTGAGCTGGAAGCCTCTATAGCTGTCTAGTTCTCTTTCTTTTCTATTTTTCTGTGTTAGAAGGAGCTTTCTAGCTATATTGTGTAAAACTGAAACCCTAGTGCAATTGGGTGCAAGATTAGTTCGGTGCCTATGGATTTGTGATGTCCTCATATGTGTGCTTTATTTGTTCAAATATTTTGTATAGCTTGAGTGTATGAATGGATGGGTAGGTGGAAGTCTTTATTAGCGAGTTGGTTTTTTTTTTTTTTTTTCCTTTAATGACCAATGAATCCACCACGGATCCCCTGTGCCCGGATGGCACCGAAGGGCCGGGCCCTTATACCTCGAGGAAGACTAGCACAGGACCCTAACACCATGGCCTTCCACTTAAGACGCTAGCAACTGCGGGTTTCGAACCCTTAACCTCGGCGATGAAGGATAAGTTCTTAACCAACACAGTTACCTACCGTTGGGTTTTATTATCGAGTTGGTTGATCCTCACTTGCATGAAGAAACCTAGAAGAGCACTACTTTACCCTTTTTGGTTTGCTTTATGGACTTGAAATCTATGGGTTATTGTCTGATTTGCGTAAACACCTTTAAAATCAAAAAGTTTTATGTTGCTAAATATTCCTCAGCTTGATATTCGCATATGTCAAATGAGTGATTGAATTTGGTTTGATTCTTTCTTTGTAACTGGTTGGGAAAATGAAATTTGGAGATGCACATGTCTTATTGTTATACAGATTTTGATTTTATCTCTAACATGGATTTTCCAATTTAAGGTTGAAGATGGATTCCTCTATTAGTTGGAACTGTGCTGTTAAATGCTGATAAGTTCAGATTATTCAAGCAAAATCATTTGGACATAGTGTTCTTCTTAACTAAGGTGTCGAAGATGGATGAACGAGCAGTTTCTTGTGACGGCTCTTCACTGAAAATGGCTAGGGAAGTTAAGCTGGAGGAAGATGAGGAAGAATTTCGCAGTTGTTGTGAAGATGATGAAGTATGGAGGGAGTCTGAGGGAGCAGTTAAGGAGGAGCCCAAGTATCTTCTAGGTGAATTCTCAGTGAAATTGTTCTTCAAGGGCATTTCAATCAACGAGGCTGGCGATTGTGCTCTGGGGCTTTCTGGTATTGGGGTGTTCATGGAACGGTTAGCTGATCTTCCTATTATCCAGGTGCAGAAAAAGTTGGATTTCTTTGTGGAGGAATCTGTGGCCAACTATTTAGCTTTGATGGATGGTCTAGTGGAGGCTTCACAGAACAACATCCGTCATGTTTATGCCTTTACGGATTCAAAGACGTTACATGATCAGGTAAGCTTGTCTAAAAGAAGGATGCATCTGTTATTATTTGATATTATATTGTGAGTAGTTGAAATTATCTCTTTGTTGGTCGCATGTTAGATATGCAGTGCATTTATGATTATTGGTCGTGTAATATGGCTGCTTTTTTACAGATAGTGAATGAAGATGAGCTTGAGATTCCTCTCCTTGTTGCATTGAGGCAGAGAATACTGGAACACGCAGTTAATTTCGATACCTTTGTTTTGGAAGTTGTGTCCAGTGATGAGCTGGAGAGGGCGTGCCGATTGGCACAAGTGGCTATTGGGATCGTTTCATATCCTGTCAATGGAGAGAAGACTCTTGACAACTGTTCTATTTGTTGTGAGGATAAACCATCACCAATGATGATCACCATGAAATGCTCACACAAGTTCTGTTCCCAATGTATGAGAACTTATGTTGATGGAAAAGTACAAACTTCTCAAGTTCCTATCAGATGTCCCCAGTTGAAATGCAAATACTATGTATCCCCTGCTGAGTGCAAGTTTTTCCTTCCACTTGCTTCATATGAATCTCTGGAGAGAGTCCTCGGGGAAGCAAATATTCCCTCTGATAAAATCTATTGCCCCTTTCCAAATTGTTCTGTCCTGCTTGATCCTCAGGAATGCTTGTCGGCCCGGGCAAGTTCTTCAAGTCAGTCAGAAAACAGCTGCATTGAGTGTCCGGCTTGTCAGAGGTTTATTTGTTTGGAGTGTCGCGTCCCCTGGCACTCTTCAGTTACCTGTGAAGAGTACCAAGATCTTCCAGTAGAGGAAAGAGATGCTGCAGACATCACTTTGCATCGCCTAGCAGCAAACAAGAGATGGAGGCGTTGCCAGCAGTGTCATAGAATGATTGAACACACTCAGGGTTGCTTCCACATGACATGCTGGTAAGATGACTATGTATAAGTGATGACAATTTCCAGTATGCAGGCTAAAAGGCTAAAATGGCATAAAAAACTTTTACCTCTTTCTTGAAATTATCAGGCTTTATTCGGTCTTGTGGAACATTAGGGTACTTAGATCAGCATGGCAGTTTGCACTTGGAAGTATGGAGTAGATTTTTCAGAAATGTAGAAGCACTCGCACTTCAACAATTACCTCACTGTTGATGGAACTTGAATAATTTCTATTCTAGGTAGGTGTCGCAGATGGGAAGTACAGTCCCATTGATTCCCATCGTCAGGTCATTCTGGGGTTTTCTATTAGAAGGCTCCTGCATCCTTTATGCAAGGCATGTACCAGGTGCAGTGTCCCTGCATCTAACAAGCTGTGATGAGTGCTGTCATACTGCACAATATAATGGATGCTGAACACATCAATAGCTTTACTAAATTTGTTTACTCAATATTATGTCAATTAGGTGCTTAGACAAACCAATCACACTGCTGATGAGTCTCACTGGTTGAAACACCAAAGTACAACTTGCACATTATTTCTTAAACCAGCTTTAGAGTATTGGTTTTGCCTTTCTCCAAATATGGCACCTGTTATTTGTACTATATCATTTCTCATTGGACTGCGTAATCAGTTCGACATGAATCTGTTTTCTTTGTCTAATAGGTGCGGCCATGAGTTCTGTTATTCTTGTGGTGCTGAATACCGAGAAGGCCAACAGACCTGTCAATGTGCATTCTGGGACGAAGACAATTCTGAGGATTCAGTTTCACATTCAGCTCAAGAATCAGAACAATGGGCCTGGGAAACTTTCAATTCACTCCCCATGTTAATGGATGCGTACTCGGATCAAGAGAGATCGCAACTGGCACTCATTCAAAGATTTCTTGCCGGTGGCTTCAGTCTCAGCGATCACCACCCATATCAATCCCCTCCTCGCTGTACAGACTCATACGTAGATGCTATTAAAGATTTGCATCAGCTTCCTTGGCTGGAGAGGTTTGTCTCCGTGATAAGTGATGATTACTACGAAGATTATATGCAATAAGATGTGTAACATTAGCAAGCCTTTAGGCAATAAGTTTCACACAGCTTAAAAAGGGTCTTAGCTAGGTGGGTAAAGAGTCTCTCACTCTGTTCCATTTATTCACACTGGCATGGAAAAATAGGTGCTTTTCCTTGGAGTCGTGTTATTCTCTGTCGATTAGCTAGACTGAGAAAAAGGGGAGAGAAAGAACATTTATCTTGTTGATGCAATGGAAAGTCATCGAATCATATTTTTCTCTGTGCATTCTTTTCTGAGCCCGATGACTATATCTATCCTCTTTGTTGCAAAAAATCGACCTCAATGTGCTGCTGATTCTATGGGAGGTTATTGATGAGTTTCTTTCGTTGTGTGATCTAGAGCTGATGCAGTAGTGATGAAGCAGTAAGAGTTGACAAATAATATGGTGACAAATGTATTTGTGAAGGGTAGATGATGGATTAGTACAGTGAACGGGCTCTAATGGCTCATTTAACGATTCATAAGAGGCCATACAGTCATTCGGGTCTGCGCTCTCACATGTAAATGGGAACATTTGGTTTTTCTTCTTGGGTATGAGTTTCGATCTTTAGTTGTGTTTAACACTCATTAAGATGGAAATTATCCTTTTTAGTGTAAAGTTGGATATGCAGAAAGCGCAAAAGCACTAGTTGTGAGTTTCTAACTGTTTCAGCTTCCAGCTGATCTTTGCTTTAGAGGCCTGCGGCGAGTTCGCCGTCGGTCTTTTGACTTCTTCAAAATAAAGCAACGTTCTTGAAGTTCTGTCAAACACTCTTTTCAGCGGTGCCAATCTTGTAAAAGCTTGTGAAGTCTGTGCCTTACTAGGGACTTGAATTACGAGGTTTTTGCAGACGGTCCGTGTCCTGTCTAATGAATTCACATCACTAATTTAAACTCTAGGGCAATTAGTATTAAGAGAATGAAATGAAAATCCTTCGATAAATGTGCATGCAATTATTGTAATGACCCGAAATAGAGATTCGTAATAATGAACCTTATATATATATATATATATATATATATATATGTGTGTGTCTGCGCGCGCGCGCGCGCGCACGTACGTTCATACGAACCGATCCTTCACTAAGAGTCTTTCTTTAAGTGCTAGCATAGTGATCAGATAGCATCGAATCGACACTACATAATCAGCCTTACTCCCCTTTACTTAAGAGTTTCGAAAAGTTTGTTTTTGTGCGATCACTCAAGACCGTCATGACAGTCCTGCCCGTCCCTTCTGTGCTGACACGGAGATGTCGGATTTTCTCATTTTGGGCCGATGTTTTCTTGGACTAACGTGCTATCAGAAATCTTCACCAAAAGAACTTGCTGTCCTTGTTGCTGGTGAGTCGAGGCTCGGTTCTAACTGGCAAGAGTTCTCAATGAAGTTTGCAAGTTCTAATTCTATTTAGCCACATGTGAAACGATGATATGCATGTGCAGGTGATTGTCGATATCTATCCTATTGAAACTTAACTTGTCTCTGGACTTTTGATTGACGTTTATTCCCTCATTGTACTCTTTGAATCGGGCAAATTTACTTCACGTACGACCCACATTTGCTTATGTGATTGGACTCCGCTATGCAAGGGCGCGTAGCAGGATTGTGATGCTCTATAAACCCTTATGTTCCAAATTTCAGGACTACAAAATTATTATCATAGAAATCATTTTCAACAGAACAAAAGCACCTTAAAGCTACAAAATAGTTTGCCCATGCATCAAATAGAAACTCAAACTCCTTATAGAGTTAAAATATCACACATACTAATAATTATAAAAAATAAAAAAAAACGATATCTATCTTGTTTGATTACTAATGAAAAGTGTAGAATTTGACTCGCTCTACTTTAAAAACAAGGAAATTGTTGACCTCAAGAGATGACTAACTTCTGGTTATTATGAAGAAGCATCGGACTTGGTCGATGAAAATAGAGTTTGGTTAATAAATAAATTGCACAATTAACAACTTTAGGGGAATGAACGACTTGCTAGGAAAGTCATTGACAATATCTTTAGAGTTATGGACAAAAGTCTTTATCAAGACTTAGGAAGTCAATCAACAATGGACAATCGACAATCGACAAAGAAACATAATTGTTGGATGGTTATGCTTGTCGCGGCTATCTTAGAATTTTTGTAATTTCTCGTGGATAATGTCGTTTAATAATTGTAGATAAGGTTGCGCGAGTTCATATCCCGTAACCAGGATTATGACTTTATGTTTATATAAATTCAGAGGTAGTTGTTTGTAAAGCTACAAAATCAGCGTTGTGCTCTTCGTAAAGAATTCCCGTTTAATGAAAGAAGTCAATGTTTTGACAAATTTATCCTTTGTCTTTATTTTCCTGCAATTGACATGACTATCAGTGATTGCCTCCAATTCTCGTACCTTTTGTTATTTACTTATCGATTCATCCATAATTTCAAAAAGTTCTTAATTATTGTTTTTAGAAATAGAATCGAAAAGTTACGCTTCGAAAGATTTTTTTTTATTGTGGATATTGTCGCAGTTATTAGCATGAATTATTTGTTAATCCCCTCTCTCCATCGCTTATTGCCTCAGTCAACTAGGCTAAGCACAAGAAGGAAGAGAGAGAGAGAGAATTTATTTCATTGACATGTACATTGTGGATCTATTGGCAGGGGTGACAACGAAGACAACTGCCTTCAGAGCAATGTCCTTCAACTGGAACTAAGGCAGCCCGAATTCTTTCCACAAAGCATCATGGCAGGCGGGGTAGAAAATGCAGTTGCCTGTCCACAAAACTAGTTCACATCCATGTTCCCGCCTCATTGCCTGCACTACGTCAACCCATTCCCATGGTCCACGTTTCCATAACAAGGCACATAACGATGCAAGAAAACATAAACAACTTTCCTTTCGATAGCGCGATGTTATAAAACACACGGTGAGAGAGACCGGGCGTAGCAGTTGATCATGTCAAGAGAAAAGCCTATCAGACAACAAGGCAATGATCAAACTAATAGAACGTCCATTGGAGATGGCCCCGAAACATACCAATAGATGAAGATCGTACAGATGCTCGTGAAGATCGGAATTAGTAGAAACAC
This sequence comes from Melaleuca alternifolia, assembly GCA_019926035.1. NCBI lineage: Eukaryota > Viridiplantae > Streptophyta > Magnoliopsida > Myrtales > Myrtaceae > Melaleuca > Melaleuca alternifolia. The sequence continues at coordinate 632,018 of JAGKPW010002420.1, read as the reverse complement.
TGACGTTGAGGGCTGATTCATGGCTTATAGGACACGATTGTTGATTGCAATTGAGTGAAGGGGAATATTACCAAAAAAAAGTTTTTTACTCATTGTGATTGTGTCAATTCAGTCAATTCAACCAATTTTGGCCAATCAGCGATAACATAAATGGCAGCCATCCTATGTAGCACCACTGCCGGGCACCATCGGCTCTGATATATATATATATATATATATGTAATATTTAAATTTTTGTCGATTTTTTTTATATACTTTTCCTCGTGAGGAGGCTTATAGCAACCCCCAGTTCAGGAGAGAGTTTATGTGATAACTTAGGAGGATGCGGAAAAGTCCAACATATCATATTATTAGATACAATCTCGGTGTGTGACACTAATACTTATACTTTGTTTGATACCGGTGTTACTCATCCTTTTGTATTTGAGTAAGTTGTATGATTAGTTGGACGAAAGCCTAGGACACTTGAGGTACATTTATTATGCCCTGAAATTTTCAATTGCTTATCGTACCTCGGCCACGGGACTTAAATACCCTATGATGACCATAGGACCAAGATGGGGTTTCGAAATTGGAACATGTCATGCGACGCTCATCAAATTAGACAATGGTTGAGCTCGAACAAATGAAACATTCGATGGATTGCCAAACGTATGACACCTTTAGGAATATTTTTTTCGGAAACGAAACTTGTAGCACATGAAGGATTAAGAATCATTATGGCCAAATACCACCACCACTTATTAGCTTCCTCGACTCTGCCCTCTATCTTTTCCTTATTCTTTCTCCATGGCCGATTGTTATGCGGTCTATGGTGGCCTTCCTCAATGGTCAATTGTTATACTTGCTTGGACAAGTAGCGTGTAACATGGACAAATGGTGTGTCTAGGTTCTTGCACGCCATCCTCCTTTCTTCCTCATGCAATTTTAGCCGCCAACTCATTTCTTTTCCACAGACTGCGTATCAATATGTTCTGTTTCCTTTGCCCCTCCATCCACCACCTTTCTTTTTCCCCATTAACCCACATGTCAAGCTGCATTCTCTTCATTTGGTCATCACCAGACACACCACCTTCCCACTTGTCATCTCTTTGTTCATCTTAGGGCCACTAACCCACCATGTATAGTCACCTCATCCTCCTCTCTCATATTGTTTGAGCCAACCTCTTCCTACTTAGGTTTTTCGGCTACCTTACCGCCAAGCTTCACTGCAATTGTCATCTCGCTATTGCTGAATTTCAGTCCATCCCGTTGGTTTTCCGTGTTGTCCCCACCTCAACATAATTGAACCGTGAATAATTATGCCAAGCCTATAACTATCGCATCAGCAACCGCCACATACGCCGCCTCCATCCTCTTCCACGACTGATTTAAGGAAAGTAAGTTTATCTGGTCAGCGCATTCAGTTTAGGACTAGATAATAACTTGCATGATGCTGGATCTTTACGTTAAAGTTAGACGAAGTAGGATATGTATTGTTAGAAGGATGGTTCACCATGGGTAATTATAGTTTCGGTTGGTTACCTTTGCATGAATTAGTGGATCAATTAGAGTATTGGGCAGAAGGGTTTGGAATGTAAGTCGTATGACTAGTGTATCATAAAATTTGAGTACCGATGGTCTTGAGCCTTAATGGGACCAAAGGACTCAATCAAGGATCGGGTATTACCGAGTGTGCACCAACATGGAGATGGTGGAACTGACCGTAGGTTTGGCCATAAGGCGTGACTGTGAAGATCGTGGGTAACCGGGTGTAGACCATGAGAATGTGCATGGCTATCAGTTGGGTCATGAGATGTCGTGGTGTTAGAGGCGTAGCGTCATTTTAACTATTGATTTGGGATTGGAAAATCGAGAATTGTTCTGGTTGAAGGGTGCTGAAAAATAGAAGAAATGTCTTACGTACTCTTCCCCTTAGTCGGTCCATTGAAATAGTGAGTTTGGCACTAAATGAAGGTACATACATAGGTGTGTTGAAAATCACTTGCCTTAATGATGAAGAAACGATGTGTATTATGTATGCTTTAAGACACTAATAATGAATACCGTCAGGACGTCGAACCGGCGATGCCCCATGGAGTTTCAGGATGCTCAGGGACGATGAACCCTAAAAGGGTCTTGGTGGATTCGGACGGTGACCCAATCATCTGCCTTAGGTGGATTCCATGCGTGATTGGACAATGAACTGGTCATGGATTATACATTGTAATTGTAGGTGAAAAAGTAATCAAATCTTCTGTGTGTGCTTGCTCGCCTAAGAACTATTAGTAATTGGATAATTATGTTGTATTGTAATAGTCTCAATTCCATAGAATATATGTCTATTGTTAGATATATCGATTTGATAGGTTTACTTGCCGGGCTTAATTGCTCACTGTTTTTAGTGGTGACATTTTCGGATTGAGTATGGCTGCACCCACTTATTCCGAGGTTCATTATGGTGTGCCGACAGATTTCCACGAAGACTTTGAGGCTTTCACCCACCTAAGGTTCCCAGAGGATGTGTTTAATCGGCTCGTAGAGACACTCTAGATTGATGAGCTTATGTACACTAGCCATATTCCTATATGTTTTGCAGCCCTCTATCTCCTTCATGGTCACACATTGATCGGTCTGCTTCCCAACTTCGGAGGTGGTGGTGCAGCAAAAGGCCCCGAGGATGGGGTTTGATGAATATAGCAAAATGAATAGGAGCCATCTTTGAGGTCGCCCTTGAAAAGGTCGGACCGTGTTGATACTTTGGGATACATTATGAGTGTTGGACCTAGAAATTGCTAAATTGGGAATCCATTTTTGTTGTTATATCTCGATCCCACTTGTTCACACACCCCGAAGTATAATAAACAATTTTATGTACAAAGATGGGAATGGAACAATATACAGTCTCTTGTTTTTATGACAGAAATTCAAATCTCCTTAAATTGATTGTTGGTCGCATATATAGACTTCTTAAATAAGTTCATTTAACACATGAGGCGATTTCTTTCGTGAAGATCTTTCTAAGGGGTATCCTTAGAAAGGCAACTACAAGACTTCCTTGTAATTGATAACGTTGAAAGATTACACTTCCTAAGGGGACATGTCCTTGAACGCGATACTTTCAATGACATTTTTCAATAAGATGTATTATTTGTTCGGAAGTCACGGACCATTTTCGTAAAATTCTTTTCTTTTTTATCATATTCTCTCCCCATTCCCCTTTCCAAGTTTTCCAATTTTGCCCCTTGCAGGACTCTCTCAATCTCTCCTTGACCCACGAGCACACCACATAAATCACAATCTGTGAAAATGGGGAGATATTAAGGGTTTTTTCGGTTCTAGATTTTTTGTGTAAAGTTGTCACCAGATGAGGACAGTTACAGACTTTTCCCCTAATTTTAGAGGGTCCTGACCCTTCATTATCACTCATTGATTTTCATTCATCCAATAACCTCACGCAATCATTTATAAGACTCAAATAGATTCTTATCTAGTTAGTACATAGGAGACGCGATCTAAGTATCCTACCTTACTTTTTTTTTTTACTATAATGAAGTTTTGCACTATTGCAACGACATGGAGCGTTTAAGAGAGCATTAACACAGTAAGCATAGTCCATAACATAAATTGACAACATTTATGCTCCTTTTGGGTCGAAGAATTTGCTATCAAAATATTTTCTTGATATGTAGCGCTTATGTTACTTAGAAAAATGAAGCAATCGAAATTTATTTTTTTAATCAACAAATAATTATACCAAAATATAGGAATACAATTTCATGTTTTGAAAATCATTATTCATCTTGCAAGATAGACCTCAACCTCTCCCATCACAAGGCATTCTCAAGTGTCAAATCCAAATGCCCTGCCTGATGGACTCGAGGAGACCTTGGACAAACCTAAACAGACAATGATTTTCCATGAGGACTCTCGACGACTAGACAGTAGTGGGGAATTTGTGTCCCTTGGATCATAGGCCACAGCTATTTGTGTTTAGACCACTGAACATCATTTGAATGGCCTGAGGCTACATGGGCTTTTTCTGGGCTATTTGGATAGATCCAGATCTTTATTTGTTTACATAAATGAATCCAACCATGCAGGGAAACCCAAAGTCATATACCACTTTGTAAATTATGTAGACTTTGGGAATCTTGGGATCTTGCACACGACAAAAGTAAAAGGTCAGTACCCACCCATGGGTAGCCCAGCTGGTTAGAACGAACTTGGACTTCGTTGAGGTCATTGGTTCGATTCCCCAAGGAAACGCTTGTGATTCAAGTGGGGGCACTATGGCGATGGGTTGATGTGCCAGTCTCTCCCGAGGAATAATCGAGGTGCGCGCAAGCTGGCCCGGACACCTCAGTTACAAAAAGAAGAAGAAGTCAAAGGTCAACACATGTTAATAAAAGAATTAAAGCAATGACTCCTAAATGTAACCCCCGACTGTCTTTAATCAAAAGGAAGTAGTGACCCCATAAAATTGGATAATGAAGATCGATTTTCCCACCCACGAGGAAGTTAGTATTTGTGGTATATTTTTTTTTGGTAAGGAGTATTTGTGGTATATTATTGACTCATGCGTATAGAAACTCCATATCCTCGGCGCAATAAACAAATAGACATCATTCGCTAATGCAAAACAATCGAGTAGAAAAACATTTTTCTGAAAATGATCATTTGTATAGTCCTGGAAATGAACGAACGAAATATTTCCATCGTCCACGAGAAAGTCTAAACATAATGTTAATTTCAAGCATACAAGTGAATTTTTGTATAAAAAAAAAGTTCCGAAAAAAACAGATGTTACCCAATGGTGGGTAGCTGTGTTGGTTGAGAGCTTCTCCTTCATCGTGAGGTCGAGAGTTTGAAACTCGCAGTTGCTAACATTTTAAGTGGAGGGCCATGGTGTTTAGGTCCTATACTAGTTTCCCTCGAGGTATAGAGGCCCAGCCCTTTGGTACCGTCCGGGCACGGGGGGCCTGTAGTAGATTTATCGGTTACAAAAAAAAAAATAGATGTTAAAAGAAGAAAACAGCTTCTTCAGAATATATACTCAATGAGTTCTCGTACATCATGCTATTTCGACTGTATTTGACATTCCGCATATATATCGAAAAATGAAACGGAGAAGGAAGAAAAGCAAGTAAGAAGAAGAAGTGGTTGGTCACATGACCGTTGACCGGTCAAATCGACCAGGTTTGATCAAAGGATGCTGTCGGCACCAAAATTAATCCGTCGTTAACAAGCACTTGATTAGCACGCGGGTAAGGATAGGATAAGCACACACATGGGAACCTGAGCGCACGTGCATAGCACGAGTGTCGTGACTCATGCGTCAATTCAAATCATCTGTAGTTTTGGATTCATAACCTTTCATTTCACAACATATTGATCGCTCAAACATTGAAGCAGACAGAAAGCCAAATTCACCTTTTCCATTGCTCACGATGGAGGCAAGAAGAACAAAAGTAAAAAGAAAAATAGCGAATGATCTTCGGACTTCTTGCACAATGTCAGGTCCACAAAACAATCGGGAAGTAACTATAAAAATTTTTAAATCTATTGCGAGATAATTATTTTAATATTAAACTTTTTAATATTATTAATTTAATCATAAACCTTTTTAACAATTTCTGAATATAATCCTTCTAATCAATTTTGGTTGGTTGTTGTTGATGTGAACATCGAAGTTGATATGGCCAATTCTTGCAATTTAAAAAAAAATATATATATATATATATATATATAAATTTTCATTTTTTTTTTCATTTTTTCTTTTATTTTTCATTTTTTCATTCGTTGCATTTCCAGCCGGGGGACCATGGCGACCGCCAACAACACCATTGCTGGGCACAGGCAAGGGGGCCTCAGGAGTGAGCAAATAACGAGAGATCACATGATGCCATCAAGACGATCCCTTGTGAAGTTGGATCACCAAAACAAGTTATGAACAAAATCAAGGAAAGCAATGTAGACGATTACAAATCTTGCGGGCGATCTCTATTTATCAGTGAGAGAAACTCCCAGGGGACAAATGAAGTGCCCCAGTAAAGCAACAAAAGGGTTTAAGAGGTTCATCTGGAAGGAAAACAAACGGAAGTTTAGCACAAACAAAGAGACCTAAGAAACTTGCTAAGTGGAATGAGGTTACGCCTAGCAATTTAACTGTATTATCCATCAATTGTTGCTTACAGCGATAAATCACACATTTCTAATGTTGCATACATAAGACAAGATTCGATGAGTTAATATGAAGAAGGGTCATTTAGGCCACACCACCCCACATTAGTGCAAAGCACCTTCTCCCATGCATGCAAGATATTATATACAATCTGCCATCATCAATCTATGAAAAAGGATAATTCTGCATCCACTAAGACAGTGGCACTAAACCAAAAAGGCTTCCGAATTATTACGTTAGACGGAGACATGACATCCAAAGGAGTCTCCGATTCAAGAAGATATCTTACACAGATGACGACATCCTGTCTCAGGGCAAGCACAGAATAAGCTGAGCTAACTTGTAAAATGACATAATCGCCTTTTCAAGGTTGAAGTGTCGCAGGTAATTCCAATGTTTTTGATCGTCTATTGACCGTTCATATCTCAACTAGAAAGAATTCAGAGCTACACCCAGCTAAAACCGACAAAACCAAATTCACCACACGGTTTGACAGATGGCAGTCCAATACTTCTGCTCCAAAGTTACAGTGAAACCACAAGAATCAACTCTTTACAAGTTATATTACAACTACAGCCCAGACGACATCAGAGCATATTTTGCATGCCTAAGAAGTATTTGGGGGCCAGGGGAGATGCAACCTCTTCATGCGTCATTACAAGGATCCTGTTTCGTAAAGGGTGAGAGAGGTGAAGAGAAGCTTTACAATCATAAAGTACCCCCATAAAGACTCTGTCTAACATGTTGCACAATCGACTATGTCCTATCTGTGCGTCGGTTAACCATTGTCCATCTTCACGCCAGTGGGCCATCACTAATTACTGAATCCCCATGTCTTTACGAGAAAAGACCAAGAGAATGTACCTCCTATTCACCAGTTGCGCCACCATTTTATTCTTCCTGCAAATTGGAGACTTTAGTAACAGCTACTTAATTGTGATATAACGGTTCGTTCCATGCTTGGCCCAGTGGTCCTTTAGATCCACTGGACTTGAGAGGTCATAGCCTTCTGCTGCTAGACGGCTCAGCAGCTTGCCAAAAGCACTTCCACTCATTTTCCGGCCACCAACTCGAGCATGGCGCTTGTTTGGCACAGCTGGCAGGGGATACATAGAGATGGTGGTCGTGCAACACGAAGACTGCCAACCCCCATTGCCCCATTTATAGCATTGCCTTGCAATTCCAGTGCATGAGCACACGGGAGAAGGCATGGTCGAATCATCGAAAGCTACCTGGTTCAGCCCTAGGTCCTGACCCTTCCAGTCAGACTTTGGCACTCCAAATGGCTTGTTATAGCCATCGTCTCCATTCAAGAGCTTATTCAGGTCATCGGTTTCCCTCTTAACCTTCTTAGGAGTTTTCGGAGATTTCTTACCAGTTGACATTGCCTTGGCCTCCTTAGTCCGTTTCGTCTGCCGCGACCTTGTTACCTCAGACGCAACTGGGGATATTGAGAGGGCATCACCTGTGTGTATATCTCTGGTGCCGTAAGCAGCGTCACCCATGCTGGACACATGATGCACTTGCTGCTGTGGATGGTGCATGTGCTTCACACCTCGAGAAATCTGACATCCTGGAGGACATGAGGACATGTTACCACTAGTCAAGGAGTTTTCTCGATACTGAAGAGTCGCAATGGCGTTATCTCGTTCTAAGATAGCATTATTTCTTTCAGCAATAGCAATATCTCTTTGATGAAACGCTATGTCCCGCTCTGCAATTGCCGCCTTTTTTTCTGAAAGGGCCAAATTCCTTTCTTGAATAGCTGCATCTCTCTCGGCCATAATACCCATTATCTGCTTCATTGAAGGCTGATGTTGCATCAACCACTGCAATGCAAAGCGGATGACTGAGTAGAAGCACCAGTCTTGTAAGCCCTTTTCCTTTCTTTGGTAGAAGAACAATTCATTATAAAATAGGTGTCACGAAGGTTTGCTTTTAATACCTGGCTCTGAGCACTTTTATACTGATCTGTTTTGTGTCTTCCATTTTCACGATGCCCACCATCATCCATGTCCGACTCGGGTTTATCACCAAGTTAAAAGAATATTCCAGCAGCCCAGCCCCAAGTCAAATTGGGTCAATCAACCTAATTTAAATAGCTTCAGAGGCTGCAGATTCCAGATCTCAAAAGGGAAATCAGAAACTGTTAATGTGTTGCAAAAATGGGAAGAACAAGAGTCTACTAAAACATTAACAGCATTGACACAACTCACAAGGACAACTCAATGTTTAAAAACAGATATGATGCACTGGAGATTATTAATGTGCGAAGTAGGGAAAGCATTACATTCTAGGGAAAAAGGAATCCCACATTCAACAACAACTATTTTTCCTGTATTATAAATGACATGCACTTTCACTAATAACTAAAAAAAGAGCTAATACTTTGTGAATATGCGATACCTTCCACGGTTTCTTCCATTCCCAATTCGCAAGGGGATGATTATGGCTCATGCAACCAAAGCCGTTCATGCCAAAAAGTGGTTCTGACGGTATACCGATCTACATCAGTCAACAGTATCTGACGAAACAAGCACCAAGCTTATAAGTTCTCGAAGGCAGTGAAAGAAAATGCTGCTAATTACTGGTAAGAAACACTGTCATAGGATCAGTACTTGAATCAAAAACTATAAAGTACAGAGATTTATAGGTAGACTGAGCTAAGAACATGGCAAATCATCAGAATAGAACAAACAGAATTCAGAGATAACTTCCAAACTTGGCTCACATGAGACAGATCTCCATCATGTCACCTGGAGATCAGCAGAAGAACTCATGCACTGTCTATGCGCTGATTACTAGTACAGTTTGCCTAGGGGCATGTTGCTACAGACAAGAGGAAATTCTACTACAGAGAGAGTCATTCTAAAAGAGTTGACACTCCATCAGGGAAACAGAAAGTTCCAGGAGGCACTTCTTCTTCTCCCTTTCAAGTTTTTCCTTTTTCCCTTTACCCCCACACTCAAACTTAATGCATGGAGCTTTGAAGCAAATATGACGCATCTGAAGTTTTCACCTGAGATATATAATCAGGGATACATATTACAGCCAGAAGCAAGGAGTATACAACATATAAGACATCGCAAAAGAATTCTCACAGACCCCAACCATCTTTGAGTTCTGATGTAACCATCTAGAATGTAGGAGGCACATACAACTCTGACATTTAAGAAAACCACAGCCTAAATACATGTCTGTGTGATACTGTGTCAAAATTTTACCAGCAAATCCTCTCGTCTAAAGGGTAATTAGTAGAAAATCAGTCGTCGTTTTATATTAATCCACACATGTACCTTCAGAGAAGCCCTAAGTTGCAAGAGACGTTCACTTCCAAGTAAACTGATTAAGTATCCTGAAAAAAATCCATGGTCATTTATTATCATTGAACCTAGAAGATTGATTTTAGTTCTCTCCCAAAATTGAGATTTAACATGAACATCTGAACAAAAAATACTTCCCTATCTGACCAGGAGGCTAACTAGTATACAAACAAATCAACTAATAACAGTAAAGCCCACATCTACAGCCTCTCAGCTGACTTTTTGTTAATTTTATGCATGTGACACCTCCATATATTGATTGCTCCACATGAACTCTCGGCCTCGGTGTCTAGTGACAATCTCAGGTGCAACTCCTTATATGAGCCCTAGTCCATCGTCCATCCTCACGACCAAGAACAAGGAGAGTCACTATCCAAGAGACCATATAGACACGAAGAAAGCCACTGAACTAATCTAATTATTACCTTATATTAAGAGTTCAATATCATCGTGCATTCTTAAAACACTAGCTTAGAATCAGGCCATCAGTAATCTCAGCACCGAACAATAGCAATGCCAGAATGAAGCTACTGAACCCAAACTATACAAGCCATCAAGCATCAGATTCACCTAATACCATCTTAAATTACAAAGTATATGGAAAGTGTGTGTCCTTAAACATGCAAACATTTTGCTTCCTTATACATTGAGACCTAATATTAATTTCCAATATGTGATAATTTAGTTATCAAAATTGTTACAATCGATATTTAAAATGAGAAGAAAAATAGTTTCTATCCAAAAGTTATAGGTTACTCTGCATATCACATAAATAGATCTAATACATAAGAGTTCCAATCTTAATTTAAATGGGGAGGCTACAAGCCTAAACCAAAGCACATCAACCAATTAAAATGAGAGAATATTAAAGACCTTACTTGGGTGCATACAAACAGATATGTGTATAATAAGAATATACGAGAACAATATAATTATCAATCACTTGTTTTGTATACAACGTGATCTGTAATCTTTTTTCTTCAGTGCTTAAGAATCTTGAAATCAATTGTACTAATTATTTCAATTTGAAAAGGCTTCACTACACACACACACACACATACACACATGTATGTATGTGTGTATGAATAAATACATGCATATATATATATATATGCATGCAATACATATAGATGCATGCATATATATACGTATGTATGTAGATAGAATACGCAATTTACATCATTGTTGGTATCTTTGGCCTCTTCTTACCTTTTTCTAAATAGCCAAGAGCCCCAACTCGAATAAGAACCCTATTTAGTAAACTACTGTGCTATTAGAAAAGAACTCCAAGGACAGATCACCATAAGAGAGTGACAAAAGGACAAAGCAGAGGAAAAAATGGAAAACTTCAGAAATTTCCACATTATAGTTTGCAGATGTTGTATCCTCATCACCTCTTCTCACTTTGATTTCTACCACGCACCGAGATGAGCAAGGTTGCCCTGAATAACAACATGGAAACAAAAACAGATTATCCGAGAGTGATGCATGGTGACTCTTAACACAACTACAAAGCACGGTTTCATTTGGCTATTCTTGTGGTTTTTGTCGTTGGTAAAGGCTTTACCTGGAGTTGGTTATCTGTAAATCTAGGCACTATTGCAAAGTGGGAAGCTGCGTCTTGAAGAGCCGCAGGTCGCCTTCACCACGCAAATAATTTCCTACTCAGGAGTACTCCCCCCTCTCCTCCAAAGCACGCCTCAATTTCACCTAAAGCCTTCACAGCAGCCACCTTGAAACAAAGTCCCATGTTAATTCATGGCAACACACTCCACATTAAACCATGAAAACACCCAGACTACCCGGTCACCACGGTTCCCTAGCACAGTAAAAGCTATTCGAGGTATTCTAGAAAGTAGGAACTGCCACTTCAAAACCGGTAAAGGATAAACGCAACGAACTCTCGGCCATTGCAAATTCACCTTCTGCGCTCGACTAAAGGCATAAAGCTCGGACAAAGCAGAGAAGAGCAGAAGGCCAAAAACGAAAATCAAATCTATGACAAAACGAAAAAACAGCTCAGGAAAAGCCGGACGAAGGAGAGCGCTGGAAATCCGAAGGACGCAAGTCAACCAAAGCTAGTTCCAATCCAGCATCAACAATAGATAGGAGACAACTGAGACCGAGCATCGCGAAACTCGCAGTGGATGATGCGAGTCCCGCGAAACTCCGCGCGATTGCCGTAGGCAAGAGCATCGAGCAACAGCAGGAGCACCAGCGGGAATCGAAGGGGCTCGGGGCTTACCAGGCGAAGCCGTGGCGAACACGGAGCAGAGAAACCCTAAACGGCCATTGGAGAAGAAATGGCCGAATTAAGAGAGCTTTACCTGCGATGGCGACGAAGAGAGAGAGAAAGAGAGAGTAGAGAAGAGAGAGAGGCAGAGGGAGAGTCAGAGCTGACCGAGTGAGTGCTATGGATGACGCAGACAATCGCCAGGCTTTTTACAACCCGCTCGGGGAATGAGTTTCTCGGTGGGGCCCACTCCTAGTAGCCGTCCGATGTCGAGAGAATCGATCTTGTCCGTCCAACCCCTTCCACTTGGCCCCCGGCAACCTGGAGAACCGGTTTCATGGCCTGGATTCCCATCGGCTTGCTTTCACAGCGGAAGATGGGAACACTCTTTTCCCCATTTCTTTCCTTTTTCACTTTTAAAACTGAAAAAACACAACACCACCACCCCACCGGTTGGTGCAACGCCCGGAGTTCATTCGCAGACGAGAGTGCGAACACTAGAGGCCATGAGAAGCGACTTCGAGGTCTTAGAGAGATGTGGGAGAAGAAGGCGAACCTCTGCATGAGAGCGGATATGTCTTTCTTCACCTATGGAGCCCCTTCTTCTGGGGTTTCGATTCTGTGACTGCTCCGTTCATGGCGAGCGAGCATTATCAGTGTTTCGCCACGCCAGAAGAGAAAAAAAGATCTTGCCTTTAGAGAGAAAGAGAGAGTGACGGCGACCCGTGAAGAAAGATGGTTGAGAGAGTCTTACGTTTGTGTCCGGCGACGGCGGAGCGGGAGGCGGGTTTGGGCGGGGCTGTTCCTTCTGGGAAAGCAAGAAACCTGGAGACAGAGAATCTGAGAGAAAAAAGATTGCTTTCCACCAAAATTTGAAATAATTTCGAAATTATGAAAAGAACTGTACATTAGCTCATCGGTCGTCATTTGTATACGTAAAAAGTTCAGGGGCTTCAAGTGAAGAAAAAGTCAAACTCATCGCAAGATTTTAAGAAGACAAGTTCGGATCTTCTTGATGACTCGTTGACCTTTCACGTTTTCACTACACACCATCTTAACTGTTCGAGCACATCCGTTCATTCATGGACTGTAGAATGTCTTTCTGTTTTGAATGTTTCCTCATTTTCAGCTTACACAAGATTTCGCAAATACTTATGATGTCTTTTATTACGAAACGGCTAAATAGCTTTCAAAACGTATAAATATCGACTCATGAGGATTTTATTGGACTCAATGAACTGCTTGGCACATGCCCGATGTCTCTACCATAAATTTTAAGTCCTAAACCTATTATATAACGGCTAATTATGTTCTAAACCTTTTAATTATGACAATTTACCAATTTAATCTTAATATTTTAATTATGACAATTTACTCCTAAACTTTTTGATGTATCAATTTGGTCCTAAAGATTTAAAAGATTTATCAATTTAGTTATATTGGCCAATTTTGATCGGATATCGCTGATATGGGCATCGATTATCTGGTGAGGCCCAATCAACACAACTTTTTGCATTTTTTTTAAAATATTATATTTTGTTATAAATTTTCTGAATTCTTTTTTGTTTTATTTTCTTTTTCTTCTCTTTCTTATTTTTTTCCCTTCTTCCTCTACTAGTCACCGAACCTAGGCGATTGCCAATGACCAACCATTGGTAAGGGTTGCTCTCACCAACTACTAATAAGGCAATCTCTCCCCACCACCTGTCACGTCCTGCCTCCGGTCACGAAACAATCCCTTGTCTTTACTTCCAGGATCCAAACACAAGCACGTAAATCACAGACGTGAATTTACCTTTTTCCTCCATCATCACATCATAATATGACAACTATAAAGCGAGGAATCTAACTAACAACATAAAACACTTGGATCATAGAAACATTCACCTCATAATACTTCAACAAAATCCCCAATTACAAAATCCAACCTAGGAGAGATCAAAAGCCTAAGAGCGTCGCATCCTGCGAGCTGTACAATGAAAAATAGCTGGAAAAGGGAGAGTGCAATACTATCCTATAAGGTAGGAAGCTGATATAAGTAGTCGGCTCGGGCCTAACGGGGTGGCGGATCAAAGACGGTCTCATCCTCTGATTCGTCTGCTCCATTTGGGTCTTCGTGCCCAGACTTGTAACCTCCCCAAGGCACACCACGCTGTTCCAAGTGATGGTTCATCTCACCTCCTAGGGTACCTGTGTACTCCATCGTATGCTGATAGGATACCCAAACTCATCTTCCGAAGTTCTAGATCCATTCCGTCTGCTATTGCATCTCTACGATCAATCCACTCTTCCAAATCTCCCTATCTACAACACACCCTCCATCAACGGGATGCGCAGGGATCATTCCTACTTCCTTCAAGTCTTCTGCTTCCTCGTCTGAGCTAAAGGGAGCCTCGGCTCCGAGTCCTCCTCTAGCTGGTCTAGATCCTCCTCCTCCAAAAGCTCCTCCTAGCTCCTCCTCCTGCAGGTCCTCCTCCTCGATGGGGTCCTTTAGGTCTGATGGTACTTCCTCCGGGTCCATAGTCGGGTCTTGGGATGGTTGGGGTGGTGGAACAAGATACTGTGTATCTTAGTGAACGAACCCTAACCCAAAACTAGGATCAATTACTACCATATGGTCCCTAATCACGTATCACCGGCTAGGTACCTCTAATAGACTCAGATTTCCTACTAAGTTCTACTAAAGGTCTAATCAACTCTAATACTCTCACGTTTGGCTAGCTTCTGTTCAGACTTCTATCACCTCAGCAACTAAACTAAGGAGTGATAATACCCCTATCGGAACTCATGCTAAGCCTTGATTCGACTATCGAGCTAAGTAAAACTCTTACCTAATCCAATAATTGAGAGACAACTAAGCATAATAAAGAGTTGCGTAATTAAATAATAGAATGCGGAATTTAAATACTTGAAATGTGGAATTAAATAATTGAACTGCCGAATTAAATAATAAATTCACAATTGAATGCATAAGACTGTCCACAGTCAGTCTAAGACCCTGATCAATCGCTCGTCGATCTTCTAGAACATCCTACGAAGGTTGACTACATGACTTTTCGTATGTCGCCTTCGCGTAGTCCGAAGTAAGTCAAGCCTCACCTAAAGGACTAAACCCGATTTCCGAATCCACTACTCAAATCGTCCAATTGTCAAGTCACTCACGAAATTCCAATCCTCAATTGCACCTTGTAATTGCGCAATTTCCTTAATCAACTAGGCTAACTAATTGGCTAATTTTTCCACCTAATTCCCCCAATTCAACTAATTTCCTCCTAATTTCTACTAAAGCAATAAATGCGCTTAATTAAGCGTTAGAGTCCACTCACCGGTGATGGACGCGGAAAAACGGCGATGGCGGTGAATTTTCTGGCGAGCCTCCAGTGACGGCGATGGCTGACTCCTCTAGCGAGACTCGAACAGACCCATTTCAGGCACACGGGTCGCGAGTCAGGTCATTGAGAGTTCTCGGGTTTCACTGCCATTCTCCATCCTTCGGCCAAACCAAAGCTCAAGGCCGGTCGGAGATGAAAGCTGGCTTGACGATGAGTCGAACAGCGGTGGTAGCGAGGGCTAAGGTGGTCGGAGCTGCAAGGAATTCGATCGTGAAGTCGACGGCTCGAAGCTAGGGTTTCCAGAAAAGGGGTTAGGGATTTTGAGCTTCAATCTATGGATTTCAGACCAAATTGATCGAAAGGAAGCAGCTACTCACTCACAAGGCGATTGCGAGTCCAATGGTACCAACGGTGAGGAGCGGCGATGGCTGGAACGGCGACGATGACGAGCTAGGGCTTCGGCAAGCTCTAGTTTGAGCCTGTCTCAAACCAATCCAAGCTCACACAATTCTAAGCCAAATCGAACCAAACAAGAGTCAAATCTAAGGTTTAGAGACCTATATGAGTCGATTGGTGGCATTGGTTTAATCTCGAGTGCTCGGGATCATGAGAACTCACCGATTGAAGGTCGCGGGTTTTTCTAGAAAACCTAGAAAAACTGAGCTGCGAAGCTCTCTTTAGGGGGCTGCCGGCGACGTCTCTGGCGAAACCGAAGTTGGCGATTGGTGGCCATGGACAGAGGACATTGCAGGCTTCACAATGACACCGACAGCAAGAGGATAGGAGGTCTGAGCTGAGAGTTGTGAGGGTCAAAAGTAGAGGGGGAAGCTCGGTTTAGTTGTAGGGGGGTGGTTGGGGCCGAGCAGAGTTTTGGCTCGCCGGCGCCACGCTACAGCTCCCCGTTGGCCGTGAACCATTCCGGCCATCCCTCAAGGACAGGCAGTGGTTGATGGCAGTGGCGAGGTGACCGTTGAGGCGATGGTTGCCACAATTGAGTAGTGCTAGCCAAGTGCTCGACAGAATGCCGCAGAGAAGAGAGAGAAGGAGGGAGGGGAGGGACTCGCGCGCGTGCGGGCTGGTTCGCGGGGGAGGAAGACCGGTCCAATTCGGTCGGACCTTCCGATTCGCGCGGTTGGACCAGCCGGTTCGAAAATTATTTAAAATAATAATTCAATAATAATTTAAAAACTATAAAAATTATAAAATAAATCAGGAAAATTATTGAAAATTTCTAAAAGCTTCCTAATGCCAGAATTACGCATTTTGGGCCCCAAACGTGATTTATAAATTTTTGACAGTCCAAAATACGTTCGTAAAATTTCTCGAACCGTAAGGAAATTACAGAAATTTTCGGGAAAATTCTTGAGGCCATTAAATTGTGAACTTGGTCCTCCCAATCACACGGTAGGTCCTTGAGACGGCCGTATTATGGCTGTTACACCACCTTCGAGGCAAGATCTCTCTAGGCCTTGCCGAATCTAGTGAAGTCAAGCCACATTAGTGATCAACAAGGGTGCCTCTCGAGCAAACTTCACCTATGGCAATCCATTAGCCACCTCAAGGCTCAACAATCGATAGAGGAATAAGGAAAAGAAACAGACAAGACAAGACAAGACAAGAAAGAAACGAAAAAGGAGAAAAAGAAGAAATTATAAAAAAATTATAAAAAAAATCAGAAAAAATTTACAGAACTAAAAATATTGTTCATGTTAGCCACCAATTATCTTAAGTGGCATGGGCAATGCTCACATTATTAATTTTTTACCAAAATTAATTGAATAACTAAATTAGCAAATTATCGAAATACTTAATACCAAATTTGGTAAAACTGAATGGTTTACAATTGAATTTATCACCATATAATAAATTCATGAAATTTTTTACAATTTTCCCTAAAGCACATAATCTATAATGAAAAAGAGTACTCTTACTAGTAAAGAATTCTGGTTTTTACTTAAGGGCGGCTTTTCACTTTTAAACAAACTCTACTTTTAGCTTAGTATATATAAGATAAGACTAACAATTAGATGGTGCATTTGGTTCAGCATTAGAAATGGGCCTTCGGGCTGTAAAGTCGCTTGGCCAAATGCAAGTGGTGTTTGGTTTGGATTTTGGAGGATTTTGGAAAGATGCAATTGTATCTCCAAAACTCTCTAAAGGCCTCTAGGAGAATGTAGCCTTGGAGGTGATTTGAAAAGTATCAGTTTTGGAATGTTACTTGCCCACCTCTGGCAACTCCCCTCTACTGCCTTCTGCCTTCGATGACTCCCCCCTTGCCTTCGACTACTACACCCTTCGCCGCCTCCCCTCGTGACTCCCCCCTCTGTCGCCGCCTAACGACTTCGACTCCCCCCCTAACGGTCGTCTCCCTACCTCTAGCGACTCCCCCCCCCCTCCACCGCCTCCCGACAATTGTAACTCCCCCTCCCACAACCGTAGCCTCCCCCCTAGGCCTCTGGTGAGTCCCCCCTCACAACCACCAACTCCCCCCCCCGGTTGCCTCCCCTCATCTTCGGCAACTCCCGACCCCAACTTTGACCCGAAAGAATTTAAAATTGGTTATAAGAAAAAATTTCAAATATATGTTTACTAAACAATAATTTTTTCAAAATTGCATCTCAAAACACTTTTCAATTTTATTTTACCAAATAGTATTTATATTTCACTAAAGTCCTTTAGGCTAAAAAGGTTTACATTTTTGCCAATGACTTTCTCTAAATGATGATACAAACGCACCCGAAGAGTAGAAATAAGTAACATAAAATTTTAATACTAGAAAATATGATGAGGATTGAGTCAGTTAATAAAAGTTTAAGCACCGCACATTCTTAATGTCCACAAAAGTTGCTCTAGTACAAATATAGCTTACCAACTGTCGTGATGGAGACCAACATATTGTAAATGAAAAAGAAAAATTATGAACTCTGAAAGTATGCTAATGACGAAAAAAACGAACCTAATTACGACGTGTTACAACATCAAACATCACGTGAGTATTTTTCAACCCTAACTCTCACGAACTGTGATGAGTCGAAAGCAAGTTGGCCCTAATTATATAAGAATCGGATGGCCGATCTTTGATATTGAAATATTAGTCTCATTAGCATAATAAAATGCGGCTTGTGACACATTTGGTGGAAAGGATACTAGTTATCTAATTATGACAAAATCAGCCCAATTACGACATGGCGCTGCCCCATAATGACAATCTCAAAGTGAGTGTGCTAAAAAATTAGAAGAACGGCTTAGTTTAGGGCATTTAATTGAGAGAGAGAGAGAGAGAGAGAGAGAGAGAGAGAGAGAGAGAGAGAGAGAGAGAGATGAGTGATTATGGTTTTATTTTATTGATTGTTAATAAATAGTCATGTGGAGGGAATCCAGCAATTTTGATTAATAGGAGACACGAGATGGGTTCAGCTCACGGAACATGATCCTATTTGTATCATATGCTGAGAGGATCATGCTCGAAAGGTGTAGGCGATAAGATTTAGGTCCTCTTCAGTCAGCTGAAGAATATCAATGTAATTTTCTTGCTAATCAGATGAATCAGTGTCCAATTCATTTCACACCTATGAGAAGTTCGAGTTTTTTCGCCTCATTGTCAAATGATGCGAAAAAAAAAAGCTACATGGGGAAAAGAGGTTTTATTGCACACGTAAAACAAGAAAAAGGTTGAACGAGCTCACCGCCAAGTTTGATACAAATTGGACCACCACCAAAGCAAGGATACGTATGCTCAAGTAGGTCCACCACATTTCGAACCCATTAAGGGCCACGTGATTCAATTTCTAGACGAAAAATGATTTTGTGAATAGAAATTTATATTCAAGAATGAGTTTTTGAGAAAAAAATACGTTTGAAAGGACAAACAATTTCTATTTCAGAAATAGAAATTTGTTTGATAACGAAAAAAAAAGTTATTTCTTAAAATAGATTTTTCCTTTTGGATGGTGATAGTGACCGGCCGGTTGGTGGCGGCGGCGATGTTGACTAGCCCCAGTGGGTCACGGCAGTGTTGGTGGTGACTAGCCGGCAGGCAACCGATGGCGGTAATGGTGACTGGTTGACCATTATGATGACTAGCGGAGGTGCTTGGCCAGCGGTGGTGATTGGCAGTGGTGGCGGCGGTAGTGACCCGCCAATCGGCAACTGGAGGAGGCAATGGTGGTGATTGGTGATGGCCGACGATCGGCAGCAATGGTGGTGATGGTGATCGATCGGCGGTGGCGAGGTGGTGGGTGGCAACGGTGGTGATAGGTCAGCTGGCTACCGATGGCGGCAATAACTGGCGGGGACGGCAATCGGCGGTGGTGGACTTTGGGGGAGTTGGGCGAAGGAGAAACAATTTCTTGATTTCTCATTTTTTTTATTTCTCATTCTAGAAGAGAAAAACACAAAATTTCTATTTTTGATTTCTTGGTCAAACCTATTTGTGAAATGAAATTCTATTCTAGAAATAGATTCTAGAATTAGATAAAAGAAAATTTCTTACTAAACGAATTTCTGTTCAAGAATGAGTTCTCGTATAAAAAAAATTCATTATGAAACAGAGATTATTGTCTATCATGCAGGCTCTAAGTAACACATATACCTTAACAAAATGCAATAGATTTGCAAGAGAAATTTCTCAATCGTTATTCAAAAGTTGATTGCTTGAAAATGATGTCCTAGAGGATTTGCATAAGAGTCTCAATCAACTTCTAATAACTTTTTTAATGTCTTAGAAACTTTGCAAGGTATTGAATCTAACTTAGAAACTTGAAATCATTTAAAACAAAAGTCAACTAGCAGCAGCCATTTAGCATTCAATGCTCTTAACCATATTTGCATTATTCATATATTCGTACTATTCCGATATTAGACCAATTTTTTTTTTCATTGCTTCTCTCCAAATAGCATGACATGTGCCGAACTAATTCCATGTGAGCATAATGATAAGTGACGCATAGGGAGAGATAATAGCTGGACACGTCGGTGCAAAGCATTGGTGAAATTCATCATCCTCCCTTTGCTAGAAAAGATTTTCCCTCGAATCTTCATAATCTTTATCTTCCACATAAGGAGAAAAATAATTAACATTCAATGTTGCTGAAACATTAAATTCACCTAGTAGATCAATTTTATAGGCATTGTCATTGATTCTTTCCAACAGATTGAATGGTTATTTAGCTCATGGTATCAACTTCGACTTACGCTTGGATGTAAATCTTTCCTTCCTCAAATGAATCCGAGCCAAGTCTTCTGGTTGAAAGACAATAACTTTCCTATTTTTATTGGCATTCTTCTAATAAATCTCATTTTGTTTGTCACTTTGAGATTTGATTCTTTCAGGGAAATCCTTCATTGCCTTAGCTTGTTGATTAGTTTCGAGATGCACCAAATCCTTGGTTGGCAAGGGCAGCAATTCCAAGGAGTGAGTAGATTGATTCCATAAACGATTTCAGAAGGATAACTCTTCGTGGTGCAATTAGGAGCTCAATTGTAGGCGAACTGTTCGTGGTCCCTATCTTTCTAATTTTTGGACACTAAAGTTCTCAATAATGCTGCCATGGTGTGATCAACAACTTCCATTTGCCCATTGGTCAGAGGGTGGCGAGAATGCTAAAAAGAAGGTTTGTGCAAGTTTACTTCACAAAGTCTTCCAAAAGCTGCTTAAGAACTTGCTATTTGTGTCTGAAACGGTGGTACAAGGAACTCCATTGAGTCGAACAATCTCACAAAAATGCAAGTCCATAATGTGCGAAGCATCGTCAGTTTTGTAGCAAGGCACAAAATGAGACATTATCGGGAATCAACCCACGACTACCATAATAGCATCCTTCTGCTGATGAGTTCTTGGTAAACTCATAACGAAATCCATACTCACTACTTCCCATGGAACATCGGAAATTGGCAATGGCATGTACAGTCTTTGCGGAAGAACATGGCTCTTGGCCTTTTGGCGTGTCACACGGCGCTCAAGGATACTTTGGACATCTTTCATTATTTTTGGCCAATAAAAATGTTCTTGCAACATAACTAAAGTCTTGTCAACTCTAAAGTGACAAGCAATACCACCTCCATGGACTTCTTGAATCAAGAACTCCCTAGCGCAACTCCGAGGAATGCACAACTTCTTGTCCTTGAAGAGGAAACCATTTTGGATATGGAAATGGTCTACCACATCTTTCTTGCATACTACAAATACAGAATTGAAATCTATACCATTAACATAGAGTCCTTGATTACCTCCAATCCAATTAGCTTGGACTCCATTAAGGTCAATAAAGAATGTCTCATTGGGCATAATATTCGTATATCCAGACTTGTGTTTGATCACAAAAGAATAGGACTAAAGACACTCAACCCGTACAGCATGCCTTTTATTTAGCTTGTGTTGGCCATTGATGAACTTCAAAGCCTTCACGGTCCAAATGGACAACAAACTTTTTTGGCAACAAGTAATGGTTGCAATGTTCTAATGCTCGAATAATGATATAGAATTCATTATCAAATGTTGAATAGTTCAATTTCGAACTGTTGAGTTTCTCACTAAAATGAACTATTGGTTGACTTTCTTGAAGCAAAACTCCTCTAATTCCAATGCCGGATGCATCACATTCCACATCAAAGAGGCCTCCCAGTGTCCATTCAAACTTTTCTCCTTTCAAATAGTCCAAAAGTTAGTGTCGAATATTTAAGGAAGTGACGATAAAAAGAAGCCAAATGCTGAAAACTTATCATGTCATGAATGGATTGAGGATTCGGCTAGCTTTGAATTGCTTCTATCTTACCTTCCTCCACTTTAACGCCTTCACTTGAAATAACATATCCAAGAACACAATACTCAAGGTAAAAAAATGACACTTCTTTAGATTGTCGAGTAGTTGCTACATACGCAATTCTTCAAATAGCTTCCAAAGATGCTGCAAATTTTCTTCCTCATTTTGACTATTAACAAGAGATCATCAAAGTACATGACAACAACAAATTTTTCCATAAACGGTTATTTAACACGGTTCATTAGCCTGATGAACGTGCTAGGCACATTATATAACCCAAATGGCATAACAAGCCACTTATAAAAGCCTCCCTCGGATTTGAAAGCCAATATCCACTCACCACTGCTTTCTTCCGAATCTAAGGATAACCACTTCGGAGATATACATTTGAAAATATAGTGGCACTGAGCAATTCATCAAGCATATCATCAAGCCGTAGGATGGGATAACAATATTTTACAATGATTTTGTTGATAGCACGGCTTTCCATGCATATCATCCAATGGGCTCAAGCTCTTTGCACATAACTTTTGGAGATCAACTCATCAACTTGTCGTAGTAACTCCTTAGTCTTCTCCAGGTTACATGTATATGCTAGTTGCTCGATAAAGGCACATCGAGCAACAAATTGATTTGGTGTTAAATTTTCCTCGTAGGAGTTAAACCAGGTGGCATCTCCTCCGGCAAAACATCGCAATAGGATGAGTTGAATCCTCATAATTTGCATTATGTTCTAGCAAAATGAGTGTGTAAACTTGCTGCCTCTTCAAGAATGTTTCACAAATTTCTGCTTTGCTAAGAAATTGACCAACTAACCCTTTCTCCTCATTTTGAGCAGGTTCGTCATGGCATGGAGACAATGGGGTAAGAGTGATTCACTTTTTCCCTAAGTCAATAGAATAAGTATTTGTGAATCCATTATGTATTGCCTTATGGTCATATTGTCGTGGTAAGTAACAAATGACATGCGTCCATAGGGATCACGTCACATGTAACCTTATTTCGATAGTGTTTTTCAATCGATACTGAAATTTGTGCTTACTTAGTTATCTCTACATCACTCTTCTTGTTTAGCCATTGAAGTCAGGGCAAGACATCATAGGCAATTTTAGCTTTTCGATCATAGTGGCTGAGGTGACATTAGTACAACTACCCTTATTAATAATGACGTGGCATAACTTCCCTTTGATAGCACATCTTGTTTGGAAGATATTGTCTATTTGCTCATCTATGAACACCATATTTGGATTTAAGGCCTTGCGGATCACGAGCAGTTCATCATCATCAGGTCGTTTCACATATTCTCCTTCTTCTTCCAAATCCCAACCGGTTCATCCTTTTATGCTTCTGTTTCTTTAACTTCTTTAAGAGTGATTGTGCGCCTATTGAGGCACTTAGATGAAATATGCCCATTTCGTTGGCATTTGAAACATCTTCTCTCCTTAGTGGTCACCATGGGCTAAGAATTAACTTTGGCCTTGTCCTTCCTCATCATGACCTTCTAAACTCCCTTTGCTGGAAGCCTGGAAGAAGCTAAACCCTCTTTGTTGGAAGAAGCTCCCTTGGTGAATGGTTTGTAAGATGGCTTCTTGGAGGTGCCATGTTGCTCCTCGACCTTGTAGGCAAGCTTGCACACATTAGCGAAGCTTCAATATGGTTGTGAGTCTACCGAGCCAGCATTATATTTCTTCAGTCCTCCCAAATAACAAGCAAGCGATTTGTTCTTGAGACTCGGAATCATTACTTTTCATCATGATATGTTCAAATTCCTGACTATACTTGTTAACACTAAAATCAATTTGTTTCAAAGAATGGAGCTTTTAAGAACAAATCTTGCTTGTAGTTCTCAGGCCAGAAATGCTTGTTCAATCATCTTTTCATCTTATCCCGCATAAGAATCTTGCTCTTTCCTTCACGAACTTATTGAGCTTTTCCCACGACAGGCTTACATACTTTCTCAATTTCAAGATTCCAAATTTTAACTTTCTTCTCCTCCGAATACTCTTCATAGTCAAACACCATTTCAAGCGTATGGAGCCAATCAAAGAAATCATTAGGAAAAAGTACACTTTGAACTCCGGTATTGCAACCTTAATATTAGAGTTTTTCTTTTGAGGACAAGCTCTAGCCGCCTTCTCTATTGAGTCTCATCTTCACTTGTTTGCTTGTGAAAAGGATTTTCCTCTTCTTCATTTGAACATGCATTGTGTCGCGACCTCCCCGAAGGTGCACCACCTAGGGTTAGGCTAATAGATTGCTAAGGCTAGCCTAGCTCGAGCTCTTCCAAACTCATACAAATTCACGACTTAGGTTTCCATTTTTTAACATGCCATATTGATTTCAATTGGAGTCGCCACTAATCTATTCACGGTGGGTCGATTAGAAACCCATGTAAAGCACGGTGAGTTGTACTTTACCCCTACGAACCAGAAATTTTGAATTCGGGGACTTGAGAACCATTTTCTTTTATTTTAAAAAAATAATTTGCAGGCAGCTTGAATTGATTTTAACTTTATTCCCTAACATAAATAGTGATCACGCGGGCGCGTAAACATTAATGTAAATGCTTAATGAAACAAAGCAATAAACAAAAATGATCTAATGAAGCAAATTAACAGAAAAAGATTTTTTCCTTGTTTTTTTTATGTGTATGCAATGCATGTAATGAAAAATTAATCCTATATGCGATTCTATCTTAATGCAACTCTAAATGCTTTTTTTTTTATTTTCTTCATGAATTTCGAAATTATTTACTAATTATCTATAGTTAAATAACACCTAATTTAAAGTAGGAACTAAACTACGTTAATCCCTAATTTAAACTAAAATCTTATTTTAACTATGGATAATAGTATATAATGCAAAAATTATTCTAATATGTGATGCATGAAAAAATAACTCTAAATGTGACATGACCCATCATGCTTTAAAATGTGAAAATCCTGAATTAACCTAGACTACATGACATGCTATTTAACTAAATTAATTAGATGACATGCAAAAAGGATTTTTTAGACATTTTCTTATTCATTAAATGAAAATTTGAAATTAAATAAATTAATAAAATATGAAAACCTAATCTAACACGATTCCTAAGTTTCCAAATGTGATGTTCTACCATGATGTGAATCTTTGTGCAATTCTTAAATGACACGAGATTTGATATAACTAATCTAAATGTTAAGCAAAACCTAATAATGCAAACTAAGAAGCAAAGATTCATGCTAAGACATGCGATAATATCTAATATGCAATCTAATCATGGAATGCATTTTTTTGGGTATTTTTCTAATAAGAAAGAAGAACACAACCAAATCAAAAAAGAAATCAACGGATTGTATCTCGAGCATGAGATCGGATCGTCTGATTTTTCACGTGATCGCGAGTCGTATTTTGGACATGAAATCGAACTGTCGATCGTATGCTCATGGATTAGGAAAAGTTTTCCTAATATAATTGGGTGCATAAAAATCTTTGCGGATAACACACGATAGTGCAAATAACTAAAGATTAGGCAAATATCTATAAGTTAAATTGAATCAATATGAATGAGATATTTTACCTAATCAACCTTCCCAATTCAAAATCTAGGCTTCGTGGGCTCCTGGATCGAGGGCCATACCCTATGGACACGGCGTGGGGAAACTGGTCGGTGACTTGCGGTGACGGGACATGACATTGCCGGGAAAATGCCGAACTTGCTAGATGAATTGTTCATGATGGTGGAGAACTTGTGATGCCTTCATGAAGTAAAGGCAGCACACGGATTGTCAATTGTCCTTAATTGTACCCATGAGATGAGTAATGAAGAATAATTGTAATAAACAAGATAAAAGAGATTATAATCAATAAAGTGATGAGGGATGAGACTTCCCCATGTGGCTATGAAGAGCATAGGCGACAGGGTCAGACGATGATAATGATCATGGGATGATGGATCCCTTTCTCCTCCTTTTGGACGGATTACCCGCTTCTTTTCCTTTGTTTCTTTCTCCGATTCCACTGCCCACCAAGGTCAACTCATCTCCAAATTCAATTGGAATTTGACTTTCTATTATTTGCTTTCATCAACAGCAAACATCTTCACCAAACTCTCTCTCTCTCATTGATTTTTCTCTCACGCACGACTCACGCTTTCTTTTTACCTCACGTTTGCACACACCGAATTCTCACACACGACTCCCTTCCTTGGGATACCAAAGACCGAACTTGGAAGTGGTAGCAATATATTTAATAATATGCTTAATAGCAAACATGTGTGATTCTTTAGGATTAGATTGATATCTAGCACATACACACATTGAATAGAATGTCAGGATGAGAGGCAGTAAGGTAAAGAAGTGACCCGATCATGCTTCGATAGAGTTTCTGATCCACTCCTTTTCCTTCTTCATCCTTCTCAAGTTTGGAAGTGGTAGCCATAGGAATATATGTCTTCTTGCAGTTTTCTAGACCAAACTTTTTAACAATATCCCTTGCGTACTTCTCTTAATGAACAAATATCCCTTCATTCAGTTGTTTGACTTGAAGTCCTAGGAAAAAGGTAAGTTCACCCATCATGCTCATATCGAACTCATTTTGCATAACACTTGAAAATTTCTTGCAAAGACTTTCATTAGAAGATCCAAATATATTGTCGTCTACATAAATTTGAACTAATAGAAAGTCTCTACCTTCTCTCTTGATAAACAATGTAGTATCAACTTTACCTTTCTCAAAACCACTCTTAATCAGGAAATTGATGAGCCGTTCATACCAGGCTTGTGGTGCTTGCTTCAGACCATATAAAGCCTTCTTCAGCTTGTAAACAGAATTAGGATACTTTGGATCTTCAAATCCGAGAGACTGATCAACATAGGCTTCTTTTTGGATGAATCCATTCAATAAGGCACTTTTCACCTCCATTTGAAATAACCTGAAATTGTTAAAACAGGCAAAAGCAAATAATAGTCTGATAGCTTCTAACCTTGCAACAGGAGCATAAGTTTCATCATAGTCTACCCCTTCTTCTTGAATATATCCTTTAGCCACAAGCCTTGCTTTGTTTCTGACCACATTTTCCTCCTCATCCATTTTGTTTCTGAAGACCCACTTGGTTCCTATAATAGACTTTCCTTTGGGTTTCGGAACTAATTCCCAAACATCATTGATAGCAAACTGTCTAAGTTCATCTTGCATTGCTTCTATTCAGCTATTGTCTATCAAGGCTTCATCTACCTTTTTTGGTTCAATTTCTAAAATCAAGGCAATGGCACTTGATTCTTCATGGTCTTCAGGAAGTGCAAAACGTTTTGATCTAGTACGAACTCCTTCTTCAAGATCTCCAATGATTAAATCAGTTGGATGACTCGATCTATATTTCCAGTTCCTTTGCATTCGGATATTGGTAACTTCCCTTTCTTGAGAATGTTCTGAGAAGTTCTGAGTATCTTCTGGAAGATCAGAACTTGTATGTTTTGAGAACATGTCAGTTTCTTCAAGTTGAGTCAGATGGTCTTGTCTTTGCATACCCTCATGAAATTTGACATTAATCGATTCTTCTACAGTCTGGGATCTCTTGTTGAATATTCTGTAAGCCTTGCTAGAAGTGGAATATCCCAGAAAGATTTCTTCATCTGACCTCTCATCAAACTTCCCAATATTGTTAGAAACATTCTTCAGAATGAAGCATTTACATCCAAACACATGAAAGTAAGAAACATTTGATTTCTTTTCTTTGTAAAGCTCATACAGAGTCTATTGAAGAATTGGCCTTAGGAAAACCCTGTTAATGACATAGCAGGCAGTAGAAATAGCTTCTGCCCAAAAACAAGAGGAGACATTACCTCCAATTAGCAAGGTTCTGGCCATTTCTTGGAGTGATCTGTTTTTCCGTTCTACTACCCCATTCTACTGAGGAGTGTAAGGTGAGGAGAAGATATGTTGAACTCATCATTACAGAACTTCGTAAAGTCCTTATTTTCAAACTCCTTTCCATGATCAGAATGTATCTTAGAAATTAAATATCTTTTCTCATTCTGAACTGTCTTAGCAAACTTTGAAAAGTAATGAAACGTTTCAGATTTGTTTGCCAAGAAATAAACCCAAGTAAATCGAGAATAGTCATCCACTATTACCAAATAGTAAGTTTTACCTCCCAAACTCTAAGTTCTTGTTGGTCCAAAAAGATCCAAATGGACAAGTTGTAGAATACGATCAGAAGATATTTGATTGACAGATTTAAATGAGCTTCTGATTTGTTTTCCCAATATACATGGAGTACAGGGATCTGACTTCCAAAAAGGTAATTTGGGAAGACCACGAACAATTTTCTTTGTAGAGATCTTAGCAATCTGTTTTAGGTTGGCATGTCCCAATCTTCTATGCCAAAGGCTGGCTTCATCCTGTATTGAAACAAAACATTTTGAATTATCCAAATTCATGTCCAAAAGATAGATGTTACCATGTCATTGACCAGTAAATGATTGTAGACTGACTTCACTTGTTCCCAAACATATGTCTTCTTGAAAGTTGATTTTATATCCAGCATCATAGAGTTGACTAATACTCAACAAATTGTACTTCAAGCTTTTCACAAGAGAAACATTGTTGATGATCAAGCTTCCAATCTTGACTGTTCCAAGTCCGATTATTTTTCCTTCGCCTTTACCTCCAAAGGACACTTTTCCTCCATTCATTCTGACTATATTTGTGAAACAGTCAGAATCACCAGTCATATGTCTTGACATCCACTATCTAGATACCATTTGATTTTGTTTGGGACCTGTGAAAGAACGAAAAAACTCAAGTTTTCTTTGGTACCCAAACTTTCTTGGGTCTTGTAGAGTTAGCACAAAACAGAGATTTTACAAAATAGTTTCTAATATTTTCCCCCTTTAAAGAACAGTCTGTCTCAAAAAGTTCTAAGCTGACATTCGAACGATTGAGAGAACTCTTCTCAACAGGTTTTATAAAAACCTTTTGAAAATGATTTTTGTAAACCTTTTTAGGAAGTCTATTTTTGAGTCTCTCTTTTACCTTAGGAAAATCAATTAAAAGCTTAGTTTCAGGAGTCATACCAACACCAGCTTTGTTGAAATAAGGTTTTTGAACAGAAAGAATGTTTTCAAGTTTTTCAGAGCCAATGGATAACTTCCTTGAAACGTTTGAGATATCAGTTTTCAAGCAAAGATTTTATTCCTCAAGAGACTCTAATTTTTCTTTTAAATAAGATAAATTCTTTTCAAAACTTTCAACCTTTTCTTTCCAGAACATTTCCTGTTGCTTAAGTCTCAAGTTCTCCTTTTTCAACTCAAAAACTCTTTTGAGAGATGATTCTAGACTAGAACATAATTCATCAATATATCTAAATACTTTAGTAGGAATTCTGACCTGATCATTATGTTCTAAATCTAAGTTTGAATCTTGATTCGAATCTGAATCTGAGTCAGAGTTTGCCATCAAACATATTTGTGCATACTCTTCATCACTGTCTTCACATTCAGCGTCACTCCATGCTTCAGCCTTTAAGGCTTTCTTATATTTTTCATTTCTCCCCCTCTTTTCTTTGAGTAGAGGACAATTTAGCTTGATATGTCCTTTCTTGTGGCAATTGAAACATATCAAATCTTCGTTTGATTCATTCTCCTCAGGTTGTTTCTTTTGGAAATTTGATCTTCTAAACTTCCTTCCCTTCTTGTTCAGCTTCTTGAATCTTTTGATAAAGAGTGCCATCTCTTCATCATCTAAATAACCATCGGACCCTGCATCATCAGAATCAGCATTAGTTTTTAAGGTAATTGACTTCTTACCTTTTAAATCCTCATTCTCATCAGTTCTTTCGACTTCATAGGATTGAAGCGTTCCAACTAGTTCATCTACTAAGAGAGGTTGAATTCTCTAAGTCTCTCTGATGGATGTCTTGATATGATCCCACTCCTTGGATAACCCTCGTGTTAGTTTGTTGATCTTCATTGGTTCCGAAATGAGTTGTCCTTGATATGCTAAGTCATTCACAGGTTCTATGAACCGGCTGAACATATCAAGAATAGATTCTCCAGCTTTCATTTTGAAGGCTCCATACTTTCCAAGCAGAATGTTTATTCTCGTCTCTTTTACACGATCAATTCCTTCATACGTGACATTGAGTCTGTCCCAGACTTCTTTCGCTATATCACAAGAAGAGATTCGATTATACTCAATAGGAGATAAAGCACAATAGAGTGAGTAAATAGCTCTAGCATCAAGAGCATGTCTCTTTATCCATTCAGCTTGTGACATTTCTCTAACTTCAGCGTCATCTTCGCTTTTAGGAACAATTTCTTTGTCAACAACATCTCATTCCACAGGATCTTTAGATCGTAGGAAAGCCTTCATCTTATTCTTCCAAATGTTGTAATCCTTTCCATCGAAGTAAGGAGGTCTGGTATGACTCTGTCCTTCCATCAACCCTGGAGCAACTGCACTAGCCATAGATCTTTAAGCTCTGAAGTAAAAACACTTCAATAAAACAAGCTACCCATCTCTGATACCAATTGAAAGTGCTAGTGCGTACACCTAGAAGAGGGGTTAAATAGGTGTTCTTGCAATTATGCGCGGAAATTAAATTTGCAAGATAAATTAAATAGAAATTAAGAACAGAGAGTTAGGAAGAGAGATGAACACAACAGTTATAATGGTTCAGCTTTGATTAAGCCTACGTCCACTTTCGGTCTGACAGCCAATGGGCTGGAATTCACTAGGTTTTAAAAGAGATTACAATATGAGGAATATGCTTCCCTACTCCTACGAAGCAGTATGATTTCTCTCTTTTGAGTATACGATGTGCACAATGACAAGTAGAGTGAATAGTTCAGACTAAAGAAATTTCTCGTATTTTCTCCGTCTCTTTTCCACCTGGAGATAAGTCCCTTAAATACTTCATCTGTCCTTGTTGACTGTTGCCACTTGCCAAAGAGGTTCTTCTAATCATACTGTTGGACATAATCAATCAAGGGATCTCAAGCTGGTTTAGAAACCGAGAAGAGAGAGTGTCGATCCTAATCGCCCACACAATCATAATCTCTACTTTCCAAGTATGAATACTTATTCAGAATACTTGCCTTCCAGTTGATCAAAATATTCCATAAATAATAAGATATGTGACCGGAGAATCAACCCATCAAACTATCCAAATATAGCTCACTTTGTGAATAGATCTTTAAGCCAATATACTCCGTAGATACGACCGAGGTAAAATATCCATCAGATATTCAATAAGATCGACGTCACGGTTCAGTATCATATATTCCAAATGATGAATATAGATATAGACGATGCATGTTTCGATATACTCCCAGACTGTGCGAATAACTTAACCAGACGATGTATGTTCTGCCAGACGATGTATATTTTGCCACGGTCCAGAAGATGCAATAGTCTGTCTTCTTCAGCAATTAACACTTGCGAATAAGACTATGTTTTGTCAACTTCAAAACAATAAGAAGAGATTCTCTAATAGTTTGCTTGAGGCTCGAACACTTACTTTGGTCACAAAAGAAAGTCAGTGAAAGAAATCTTGGTTAAAGTCAAGTTCCTATACATTGCCATAGGGACTCGAAATGAGATACCGATTGATCACCATCGGTATTTGAAGAGAGATACGTGTACATCGCCACAGGCACTCGAGAGGAAACACCGATACGTCGCCATCGGTATTGAAAATGAGTTACCTGTACATCGCCATAGGAAACTTGAGAAGAGACATCGATACATCGCCATCGGTATTGAAAATCAGTTACCTATACATCGCCATAGGAACTCGAGAGGAGACACCGATACATCGCCATCAGTATTGAAAGTGAGTTACCTGTACATCGCCACAAGAACTCAAGAGGAGACACCGATACATCGGCATTGGTGCTCGAAGCGAAGTACCTGTACATCGCCATAGGTACTTGAAATAAAATATCGATACATCGCCATCGGCACTTAAGGTGAGATACATGTACATTGCCACGGGCTCTTGAGGTGAGACACCGATACATAGTCACCAGTGCTCAAAGTGAAGTACTTGTACATCGCCACAGGCACTTGAAATAAAATACCGATACATCTCCATCGACACTTAAGATGAGATACATGTACATCGCCACAGGCTCTCGAGGTGAGACACTGATACATCGCCATCGGTGCTCAAAGTGAAGTACCTGTACATCGCCACAAGCACTTAAGGTAAGACACTAATAC